>OY757143.1:10727985-11042530 GCA_963583835.1 Drosophila immigrans | reverse complement strand
GATATATTTTTTGTTAAAATATCATCTAAGTTTTTTGTTTTCTCTCGAAATGGGTTGCGGGTATCATACGGTCGAGCACTCTCGACTGTAGATTTCTTACTTGTTTATAAACATGAACGTGCTTCTTTGTAAGCCGAATCAATATTCTAGAATGCACAATAATTGCATTTAAAATAGTTCTGCATCAATATATAATAATAATGATAAACTTATACATATATATTTTATATAGAGGTTTTAACACTATAAAATGTAAACTTGAATTTTTTCAATACGATTGGGATAAATCCTATTTATGTTATTCAACAATATGGTATACATACGTACTGGATACAATAATATAACTAACTCAGTACTAATGTTATAGTCAAACAACCTACGCGTACTATAAATATATACAGATGTGAACATTTATTTACTACTACAATGTTCACATTGTATACACACTTATGTGTATATAATAAATTTTGATTACTTAGAATGAGACGAAGTAATCAGATAAGCATTTTATAATTTTTGCCTTTCCCGCACATGCTGTCGTATATAAGTCATTTACATTTACATATGTATACCCGTAACTATTTATAAAGCAAATCAACCAGTCAACTGCACTCGTGCCATATTCAACAGTAGGTAATTTTCAGGAAAAATGTATATACATATGTACATATGTAAGTATATAGCATAATGTCCCGTATTGTACGTAATTTTCGTGCGTTATTGAGGTTTAAAACAACAACATTTTTTGAGTTTTTAACTGTTATTTTGCCAACTTTTGTATAATGTTTTAGAGTGATTCAAATGTGTTTGCGAATACAATGAAATTTAATTTCATTACAACTACATTTCCCCAAATAAATGTGTACAATGTGTTGTGCCTTCACATAAAGGAAGTGACTTTTAAACGAATTATAAATAATAATAATATTTAACTATTCAAAATCCAATATCTTCATAAAAAAGAACAAGTAAGAAAGCTACAATCGAGTGTCCTCGAATGTAAAATAGTTTTGTAGAGCACGAAAATATTTTTGAAATATTAAGAAAACATCTTACGTGAGAAAGCTACAGTCGAGAGTGTTCGACCGTATGATACCCGCAACCCATTTCGAGAGAAAACAAAAAACTTAAATATTTTAACAAAAAATATACCAAAGAATATACTGAAATTGTTTTTTTTATATATTTGAAAAAATTCATAACATACCGAAATGGTCACACTGTCAACTAAACAAACAAAGCGGGAGCAGCTGCAAGTGAATTTTTCATATAAAATTCATTCTTTAATAACTTCCTTGTTTTTCATTCGATCTCAACCAAATTCACAGGAATCATTGAAACTATAATTATGATTATACATACCCAAATTCAATGCTCAAGGTCTATTATTACGGAATTTTTAGTTTTCGGGGGCGGAAAGTCAGAAGGAGGCATCTCCGACCCCATAAAGTATATCAACTCTTGATCAGTGTCAACACCCGAGACGATATCGAAATGCCTGTTTGCATGTATAAGCACCTCAGAGACTATGAGATCCAAAGATATCAAACTTGGTAACAGTACTCAATAGACTCTATTCAATTTTTAAACATTTTCTGACCAGAAGAATATATTTTATGGGCATTAAGAACATATACCATTGTGCCCTAGGCGCACAGAAAATTAATATTTCAAATGCAAGTATTTAAATTTAATTGCATATATACAAACATACATATGTACATAGTATGTATGTATATATCTATGTTGTTTTGTCGACTATTTCTGTCTTTTTTACTAATGAAGTAGATTGTCCAACTCCCAACTTTATGCACGATAGTTTGAAAAAAGGAGATAGAATGCATGAGAGAGGGTATGTCAACATTCTTTTCTTCCCAGCAGAGCCAATCCGTTAATAGACATTACAGTTTTCTCAAAATTTTATTGTGTATACTATATGTATGTACATATGTACATTTTTTTCTGTCTTACCCCAGCTTTTTCCAGTGCGGCCAAAGAAGGATCCATCACGCTGATCATAGATCATTTCGGCAAAGGTCTGCTTTCGGGCCACTTGAGGAAAATCATTTTCATATTTATCGCCTTTTCCGTTATTCTTCGACATATTAATATTAGCGCTTTTTCAGATTGTTTTTTTATTTTGTGATTTCAAATTTTTCTTTATATATATGGTGAAGAGGGATAATATTATTTAATTTGTTTCAATAGGATATTTTTTTCAGGCTGTATTTTCAGTTTTACGTGAAATATCACGCAGATAAACCAAAAAAAAGCAACACTTTGATTGCGTTTCTATATTTAGGTATTCGATTGTCGTTGCGTGCCGTGTATTGCGTTCTCGAGGGAAGATCATCAACCGAGCCACAACAATTTGTGGCAGCACAGAAGTCATCGCGCCGCTGATGTCTTTGGTTACTCACTGCGCAACACTCATACATTTAACGTTGCCTCTCAGTCAACACGAATACAATTCCACACAAAAGTCGAAAGATACGAATATTCAAAAAAAGAGCAAGCTATTGAAAGCTTTTTACGATTGAGCGCCTATTACAAAAGCAAAAGCAAGTATCAAAACTTAAATTCATAATGATCGACTACGATGTACTCTTTTCTTGAATACCTTTAAAATTGAATCGCACGCACATACAAACATATTGATGAACACAAATATAAAATGAGTTCTGAACCTGAGACTAATCAAATGAGCTAACTCAAAATTAAAATTTATGTGAGATGTATTGCCAAAAGTTGTAAAACTTTATTTAATAACCTTAGATGAGGACTGATTCAAATACAAAAACACACCTGAAAAGTTTAATTGGTACAGAGTATAAAAAAAAAATCCGTAGCAAGCAAGTGATCGGGACCGATGTCGAAGCGATTTAAGGGGAGATTATAGTAAGTATGTTACAAATACTGTTTTAAATGTATATGTACTATATATCCAAGTTTTCAAGTTTCTTTTTTAAAAATCACTTCTTCCCTCACTCTATGAAGTACGGCCCTGGACGATATTTTAAGCTGAAAGCACCGTTTGCTCGATAAGTATGAAAATTAAACAAAAGCACGCATACCTCTTTTCACTGTACTCTCTCTCTCTCTCTCTCTCTCCGACACTCTCTGTGACATGCGCTCAATGTAAATTCTCTCTATTACACTGAACGTTCCAACTCTCTGTGTGAAATTCTTTTCAGTCTTTATTTTGGTATAATTTTTGAGAGCGCTATTATATTTTGTGTGTCTGACTTTACAGTTTTTTATTTCATATTTTGGGCAAATTTTCGCGTAAATTCCAAATTATTATCTGTATGAGTTTATATATTTGTATTTAAGTACATTTTTTTTTTGCCAACCTTTACTGTACTAAGTATTGTAGTAGTATTGTATTGTAGTATGTGCGAATGAATGTATACATACCCTGCAGTACGCTTGGTGGCAATTGCCTCAATCGACTACCGAATTCACTATACCCATTCGGTATACAGATTTGGTTACTCTAGTGGTAATGCAACGTCTCCCTACTTGGTAGACATCGTACGTCAAACGAGAGTAAATATGACCATCGACTTAGTCGAAACGAAAGTGGATGCTAACGAAACTCTCATAATATTACAAAAACGAGTGGTCACACAGTTTTCATCTCGTATTTTGCTTGGTGTGTATTGTGAAATCAACAATTAAAAAAGTGAAGTGCCGGAATTGTCCATGCATTTGTTTATTTTGTGCTGATCCCTGATGTTATATATAAAAAAGTGGTAAGTTAAATGGATATATTTCATATATGTATATATAAATACATACATATAAACATATCTACATAAGTAATTTAATAATTGCAGATTCTATTGCATTGGAAGAAAATGATGTGGCACGCCAGAGTACCAATTGCGGACAACCAAGCAGCATTAGTAAAATACCATACAAATAATAACAAAAAAAGTTTCATTTACAGAAAGTAATTATAATTATTAAGAAAAGTATTAATTTATAAGTAAATCAAATCATGAATAAAACAAAAAGTGCTCAACAATAAAATAACATATGTTTTTTTCCGTATCAATGCTTTGCAACACTAGTAAGTACTCAATGAGTACTAGTCAAGTATCGATCCCAATTGGGTACTAATTCCAATTTAATACCCGAATTAGAGTATCGAAAGAGTTACTCGATTTAGAGTACCGAAATAGGTACTCGAATTAGAGTAGCGAAGTAGTTAGTACAATCACTAACCAAAGAACACATAGATGTGTCAAATGGCGAAAAAAGTGATTTCACTTGAAACAGCATTATTAGCACTCCAAGCGAATACAACAACCGCTGAGTGCACGGCTGATTTCGAATTTCGAACATCTGGAGCAGTGCACAGCTAACAGCACCGAATTTAGCTTCAGTCGCGGATCGACTGCGGAACGATGAGCACGGGTGTATTTCGTTGCGCTGTGCTATCGTTTCTATGTATGCGTGTGTGTATGTACACGTTGGTTCATATGAGTATGCGTATACGTATGAAGTTTTGCAACTGCGCGACAAGCGGCTAGCGCAAGTCGTTTTTAATCTTCCGAGACGAAAGTCTTGAGAACGAAGATGACTTTTGTTGCTCGTGTCATACTAGGTTGCAACTTAGCGAACTTTTTACAAGGATTGCGTTGGCTCTGATGGTAGAGTGTTGGTCTGATTTGCATTAGATTGCGGGTACGATCCCCCGTGAAAGTTGCCATTATTATTATTATAATTACAATTCATTGTATTTTATATACTATTTTATAAATTTTGTTATACTATTTGAGCAGTAATTTTTTTTTAAATTAAATCTTAACAAATTTAAATTACAATAAGTTTAAGATTATTCAAAAGTAAATTGTGCTTAAAAATAATAATTACTTCATTGCTATTTTATTTATTATCAATGAGTGATTTAAAAATATTTATTTATTTTGGAACTACAGTGGGTCACACCTTATTTCGTGCAGAGGAAATGCCAATTTTCAAAGTCGAATATCTTTTGAGCCAGGAGGAATTTGATAAAAATTTAAATGCAGTTTTGTTTAGCAGATATTTATTATATATGTAGGTACTTCATTGTTTTTCCTTTTTTTCTAAATAACACTTAAAACTTAAAATAACATAAAATATTTGCATATTTAAAGTCACAGCTTATTTCGTGCAAGATTTTTGGATGCACTTTATTTTTGGAATTGGGGTTTAAAATGGAAATTTCTTAATGAATACTATTGGTTATATTGTTTGTCAATATTTTCTGATATTTAATTATAACTGGTCACACTACAAATACATTATATTTGAAATTTTGCAAATTGAGCCAAGTACCACAATTGAAAAGCGGGAATTAGTCCTAAATCATTTTAAAAATGGGATCACTCAGCGGGAAATAGCTAGGATGGTTGGATTAAGCCCCAGTACAGTGCAGTATATCATTAAACTTTTTGTCAGGGAAAATCGGGTGGCAGATAAGGGCCGAACAAAATCTTCAATGAGACCGAGGAAAGACGAATCGTCCGCAAAATTAAAGTCAACCCCAAATAATCGGCTCCAAAATTGACATCCGCAGTGGAGAATGAAATGGGGAAGAAATGTTCTGTAGAAACTGTCCGCCGTATAGTTCGGGATCAGAACTTTAATGGTCGAGTAACTCGGAAGAAGCCATTTATAAATAAGAAAAACCAGCTATGCAGACTTAAATTCGCCAAGGATTACGTAACTCGTCCTTTGAACTACTGGAACGAAGTTATTTTTGCATATTAGTCCAAATTTAATATATTTGGGTCGGATGGGATGCAGTATGTTTGGAGACAACCAAATACAGAGCTCCAAAACAAACATTTAAGACCAACGGTAAAACACGGAGGTGGGAGTGTGATGGTTTGGGCTTGCATGGCGGCTTCAGGAGTTGAAAATTTAGTTTTCATCGATGGGAACATTGACAAAATGATGTATCTTCAAATATTGAAAGATAATCTCATTCAAAGTGCGGGCAATCTGGGCTTGGAAGGGCGGCTTAGCTATTACCAGGATAATGACCCAAAACTCAAATCGGCTATTGTGCAGTCCTGGTTGATCTGGAACTGTCCGCACGTTATTATTCCACCAGCCCAGTCACCTGACCTCAATGTTATTGGGAATTTATAGGCCATTCTCGATCATGCCAATCGCAAGAGGTCCATATCTAATAAAAATGACCTTAAAAAAGCGCTTATAGAAGAATGGAACAAAATCCCTATTGAGATAACAAAAAAATTAGTTTCATCGATGGAATCACGTTTAAAAGACGTCATTAAACAGAAAGGCGGTCACACTAGGTTTTATTTTTTTAGTTTTAGAATTACATTTTAATAGCAAGTTCCTTGCACGAAATAAGCTGTGACTTTAAATATGCAAATATTTTATGTTATTTTAAGTTTTAAGTGTTATTTAGAAAAAAGGAAAAACAATGAAGTACCTATATATATAATAAATAGCTGCTAAACAAAACTGCATTTAAATTTTTATCAAATTCCTTCTGGCTCAAAAGATATTTGACTTTGAAAATTGGCATTTCTTCTGCACGAAATAAGGTGTGAGCCACTGTAAATAGTAACACACGTATTAAGTTACAATGTATACATACATAAGTACATATTTATCGGTATATTAGTATTTAGTATGTATTTTTTAATAAGTTCTTTTGCATTTCTTTGATACATAAATTCGAATAACAATAATTATTATTGTGTTATTTCCATTTTATGAAATAATTACATATATGTACATATGTATTAATACAATTAACTATTAGATATTTCAAAATCTAAACTTTTTAATCACATCATAATTAAAATTGGTTATGATTTAATTTAAAAAAAAATTACTGCTCAAATAAAATATTATATAAAATACAATGAATTGTAATTATAATAATAATAATGGCAACTTTCACGTGGGATCGTACCCGCAATCTAATGCAAATCAGACCAACACTCTACCATCAGAGCCAACGCAATCCTTGTGAAAAGTTCGCTTAGTTGCAACCTAGTATGACACGAGCAACAAAAGTCATCTTCGTTCTCAAGACTTTCGTCTCGGAAGAACAAAAACGACTTGCGCTAGCCGCTTGTCGCGCAGTTGCAAAACTTCATACGTATACGCATACTCATATGAACCAACGTGTACATACACACACGCATACATAGAAACGATAGCACAGCGCAACGAAATACACCCGTGCTCATCGTTCCGCAGTCGATCCGCGACTGAAGTAAATTCGATGCAGTTAGCTGTGCACCAGTGTTGCCGTCAGCTCGTTACAGAAAAAGGCTAGATTGATTATAAAAAAACGATAGATAAGGTCAAAAATTTAAAACAAAAGGACAAAAAACAAGACAAAATATTTTTGTTATACATTTTATGTAATATCACTCTTTATTGGTTGCCAACTCGTTTAGAACATCATCAATGTCATCATTGCAAGCTTCTAAACTTAGATTTTTTGTAGATTGGTTGCTTCCAATCATTTTTAAATATTGCTCAGGAATTTCATATTCATGGCAACATACGCCTTTCCGGCGTAGCCCAAACCTAAAAAAGAAAAAACAATTTCAAAAATTTGTGAAACAAAAGAGTATTAAAATATAAAAATATTTACCTGATCGATAAAATCGCATTTAAAGTTTCTATTTGCAGTCGGTTGCGCAATTTGGTTTTTACCAAATTAGCTTGGCTAAAAACACGCTCAACCTCTGCATTTGACAGTATTTGCAGTATTTGCAGTATGCCTTTTCATTGTCTTTTTGATCGCGACACATCCACTGCACCAGATTTACGATTACAACAGGGTTGCATTTATTTAAAAGTGCTGCTATCGATATAAAAGTAATGTACATTTGGATTACTTTTCAGCACTTTACACAAAAATAAAACGCGGATAAAAAAGGCCAGGCCAAAATAAAAAAAGGACAGATAAAAGGCTAGGGGATGTTTTAAATTTTTTCCGGCTGACGCAGTTAAAAGCCGGACAGATCTGTCCGGAAAAAGGATAAAACGGCAACACTGCTGTGCACTGCTCCAGATGTTCGAAATTCGAAATCAGCCGTGCACTCAGCGGTTGTTGTATTCGCTTGGGGTGCTAATAATGCTGTTTCAAGTGAAATCACTTTTTTCGCCATTTGACACATCTATGTATGTGTTCTTTGGTTAGTGGTACAATGGTAAACGACGTCGTGTCAATTGTTCCCATTCCAATGACATGCAATGTAAATTCTCCATTGACAAATGCATGTTAGAGGGGTTAGTAAAGTAAGTAGTGGTGGTACCATTCGGTATAGCGAATTCGGTAGTGCGCGAGTACTCTAGCGTACTGAAGGGTACGTATACGGACATACATACATACATACATTTGTACATACATACATACGTCAATTTGACATTTTAATTCTCTAGTCAACATTTTTGTAAAGGGTAGAAGCAATTTAAATGTATTAATTCGCATAATTGAGCATTTCCGAAAACAACATCTACAGAGAAAAGTCTAGAGTTATTGCCAGTAAAGTAACCCCTTGAATGAATATTGCTTACATACAATATTACAATATTAGCTTACAAATGTACAAACATACATACATACACATTTACATATGTATGTAAACTCTTGTAATTGGGTCGTGATATTAAATTTCCAAAAATATAGCAACACTTAAATGTTAACATAAAATAATTTATGTTCTGAACAATACGAAATTTAGCAAAAAATGTTGCCTGCTGTGATTCTAACAGATTTCATTTTATTTCACTTGCCTAAAAATCTCTTGAAATCTTAATTGCATAAAAACTGAACATACATACATATGTACATATGTTTAAAATGCACCGCGTTCATATATTTATTACGATATACAAATGAAGTTGAGATGTGGTTACCGAGGTTGACTCACCAAATTGCAAAACTCTTATTAAACTGTTTATGCCAACAATCCAAAAAATCTTAGTTATTTTTCCCAGTTAAGCGTTCTCGACTGAGATACCAGCTAAAAATACTATATGTTATATACACCAAAAAAAATTGCCAAAACTTCGGAAAGTATATTTTGTGTAAAATTATACTTTTACGTTTTAAAGCGTTAAAAAAAACGAACTAAGCGCATTCTGCCTTTGAGTCAGACCGGAGCTGGTCAATGATATACATACTACATGGAAGGTATATTTTTATCGTGAAAGTATATTTTGTATAACAATATACGTTTTCGTATATTTAAGTTTTCTTTTTGTGCAATCTGTAATAATGTGGGTATGTCAAGCTCGCTTAACTTTTTTATGGCAAAAACATATTCTTAATTTCAAAAATAAAGCCTGTTCATAGTAATTTTTATGGTCAATTAAAGAAATTTTTGAGTAGAAAACAATCGCACATCTTTAATATGTCTTAGCGAACAAGCCAAGTTCTCACTGTGAGTCTCAAAAATGTTTTGTACACTGACGAGCAAAGTCTAACATGAAATTACTATTCTAATTTTAAACGTCTGTGTCTTCATTTATATTTTATGCATGATAGATATCTTAATCTTGTTTTGTTTGTGTTAGATTTGGCATATTGAATATTTGTGCACAAAATATACTTATCGTTATATTTTTTTTAAATATAATTTTTGTTTTGTATCTCAAAATAAGTCACGGATATCCCGAGTCGAGTACTAAGGATTTTATAATCTTTATTTAGTTAGTCAAGACAAACAAATTTATAAATGTTCATATTGGGGGTTTAATTTCAATTAAATCTTAAACTGCAAAGGGTTTGTTAAGTAATACATTCAATATAGTTATGACACCAGAATAAAATTATTCTTTTAAAAGGGAAATTCTAAATAAAATCAGGATTCAAATCCTTAGTTCGAATATGTACAATAGTATTCTGGTATGTATATGATTTGTATGGGTTCAGAGCAAGCCAGACTGAGTATCATTGAACAATATAAAATAATTGACAGGATCGGTAATAAATAAGAAACGGGTAGAATGAAAACACTTAAATTTATTACTATAAGCTAAAATCAGTCTAATTATTAAGTAAGTAGTAGTAAAGTAGTAAAGTTTCAAGATAGGAGCAGTGTAAGCGCTAGAAAATACATCATGAAATCTATTATAGTTATAACATACAACTCTAAAAAAATCATGCACAGCGAAATTCAATCTACATAGGGGAAAAACAAGTTGAATGCAACGGGTTAGTCTAGAGGGAAAAGGTTAGTCGCGATATTTATTCTGACGAATCAGTATAACCATTAATAAGATTAAAAATACATAAAATGCCAAGCGGTTATCTATAGAAGGTAGGTTTATTAAGAGAAGTCTACTACTATACGACGGCATTCTCACTTCAGCTTTCCAGTTCAAGCCATGCAAAGCAAATAATAGGAATTGATTTTGAACAGATTCAATGCGATCCTGGTGCACAGAATACTGTGGAGACCATACGCACGAACCATTTTCCAGAATCGAACGGACAAGGGAAGTATAAAGGTCTTACTGACATAAGGGTTATCAAATTCCTTGACCACCTCTTAATAAAACCAAGAACAGACATTGCGTTCTAGAAATGTTGTCAGAAACTTTAAAACAGTGGATCTATGTTTCATAAATCTGTGCTGGTAGGGGAAATAATAGAACTACACAAATGTTTTAAATTGACTTGTTTGACTATTTAATATCTTCACAAAAACACTTCACTCTATAGTTTTTGGCGTCAGACTTACTTCTCTTCTCATGGAGAGGAATAATAAAAGACTCCATTCACATAGAGGGAAAAGTCGATGACTCAAGTGATAAATCAAATAATTTTAGCAACGGTCTGCATAAAGCCTCGGCTCCGTACCGAAGTACACAGCCGGGAACACCATCCTGACCGGACGGACACCGGCTTAACCATTTGAAGATACCGAATCAACGACTCCTCACTGTAAGGATAGGGCGCGTTAGAGTAGCAAGAAGAAGAATATGTGGTTCGAAAAAACGACGCAAATAGATCGGCGATCGCCTGTCCAGAATTTGCTTTCGAATTTTTGTAGGATAGACAAGAAGGATAAGAGGAAGACTTCCGCTTAGTGTTTACAAAATTAGAAAACTTCCTTGGGTTTTCAGAGAAGCTAACCCGAAAGCGAGCTATGTAATTTTAACACACGGCGTTATGCTTAATAAAATTAGACCCAGCATTGTATATTGCGAAAAAGTTATGGTAGAGCCAGAAATTTTAAACTTATAGCAAAGTCAGGTTCTTAAGATTAGAAAGTTGTTTACAAAACCAAGGAGAATTATTAGAACAAAATTTGTAATTCGTAAGCATCTGTTTTGTCTTGCTCCGCCTAATTCTGCGTTTATCTGTGTTTTAACAGTATATTAATTTGTAACTTTTAGTTACATATATATCGATTTTAACTATTTGGTGCATGAGTTGTGTGAAATTGTATTCTATTGTTTGTAACATAAATTGTAAATTACAACTCTTAAGTTGCTGTGCTCATTGCTTGTGTCTTAAAATTCTTTGTTTTGGTTTTCTCCGGTAGTCGCTTTCAATCCAAGCTTGTGAGGTGAATATTTGCTCTCTTTTGCTGAGCCCAATAGGCAAGTTGTTGGATGTTTTTGTTTACGCTCACCGTCATAAACTGCTTGTCCGTTATTTTGCGACCCAGTGGGAATTTCAAGCTTGATTGTGCAACCAACTGGTAGTGACTTTTCACGTAGAGCACCCAATCGGGAACCATAAGATAAATTTTTGCAAACATTTTAATTTTTATTTTAATTTAATCTATACTATTTCATTTTCTGTTATATATATTTATATAATTATGCAGTGCTGCAATTAAATTGCACTTATGGGACGACTCGTGATGGAGACCAGCCTAAGTTTGTTTCTTGTTGGCTGTGTGAAAGTTTCATGCATATAAAATGTGCAGGCATTACCGGGCGCGGTCATGATAATGTGCAATTAATGGTCATGTCCGGTATGCATTGAAAAGCAATTGGATTTTTCACTCATGTATAACTACGTAAAAACCAATTTGTTAATCTTCGTATAATGACCAAGTCTCTTTCTATTGAACTTGATACTAGTATGGAATTACTTGGTCAACATGAATTTAAGACGCCTACAACGACGCCTACAACGACGCCTACAACGACGCCGCTGCCTTCTTCTCCTTACATTCCTGTAGAACCATCCCCCTCCATTCCGTCTTAACCAAGTAAGAAAGCTACAGTGGAGAGTGCTCGACCGTAAGATACCCGCAACCCATTTCGAGAGAAAACAAAAAACTTAAATGATATTTTAACAAAAAATATAGTAATGAAAATACAGAAATTTGTTTTTTGTATATATTTGAAAAAAAATCCATAACATACCGAAATGGCCACTCTGTCAACTAAGCAAACAAAGCGTATGTGAATATTGCCTATAAAATTGATTCTTTAATAACTTAATTGTTTTTCATTCGATCTCAACCAAATTCACATTAATCATAGGGACTATAATTATTATAATGCATACCAAAATTCAAATGCTATAGGTTCATTATTACGGCTTTTCCAGTTTTTGGGGGTGGAAAGGGGCGTGTTGAAAATCTAAAACAAACAAAAACCTACAATATTACTATCACCGAATTTGATATCTCCAGGTCATTCACACACTTAAAACGTCCAATTTGCATTGGGCACATTTATTTTGATAAATAATTTAACAAATAACTTATGTTCTACTTATCCGATTTGTACCAATATTACAGGGTATATTAAGAGTGTCAAGCGCAGATGGGTTACCAAATTACACATCATTACACAAAGAACTTTTGGAGTTATGCGCAATTTACATTAAAAAAACTTGACTTTTTCTAGATTAATGCTTATTGTGGGCGAAGGGGGCGTGGCATCCAACTTTTGAAATAAACTTGATCTGCGTAGGGTATGAAGGAACCTTTTTGCCAAATTTGGTGTCTCTATGTCTGATAGTCTCTGAGATCTAGACGAACAGGCTGACAGACGGACATGGCTACATCGTCTTGACTGTTGACACTGATCAAGAATATATATACTTTATGGGGTCGGAGATACCTCTAACTGCCTGTTACATACATTTTCTGTTGGCACTAAGTTATAATACCCTTCTATCCTATGGGTAGCGGGTATAAAAACTCGTTTAATTAGTGATGGCCATCGTTCATCTGCGGAATGAACCACAATTTCTTTAGTACCTCCGATTCGCAATGTCTGTGTTGAGGCCACGGATGGATCCTCTATTCCTTATTGACCGATTATTGTCTCACCAATATTATTGTTAATATTAATCTCCCCTTATTTTCTGTTGTGGCTCCGAGAAAGTAGATATTCATTTGTCGATTATCTGCCGATACTTCGTGCTAGCCCATCTCAGCTTATATCGCCCCAAAGTCCTCGGCATCGGTAGCCATACAAAAATTCAATTTCTTAATTCCTCGGGAAATTGTTTCATTTAAATTAACTGTTCCTTCCGACTCATTTCCTTTGTTGTATGACCCGAGTTTCTGGCCACCTCATATGATGGTACATGAAAGGCCAAAGAAACGTAACATCACCCCAGTAAGTTTTCAACCTAATATCACCTAAACCTAAAACTAAACTAAATATTAATCCTGTTCAGCTAACCTCCCATATTCGTATAGCGTATCAAAACGTAAGGGGTATTAAATCATAACTATCTAAAGTCTATCTAGATAGTTCCTGCTTTGAACATAGTATCTTAGTGTTTACTGAAACTTGGTTAAAGCCTGAAATTTCTAACTTATCTCGCTTTAGTAATAAATTTACGTCTTACAGATGTGACCGTTTGTCTAGAATTGGTTTTGGTGTTCTTATTGCTGTTGATTCTGACCTTAAATCGGAATTAATCTGCTCGGAGTCCGGCATTGAATTTGTCGCCATTAAGACAACGTTTGGTCAATCTTCCGCCTATATCACTTGTTCGTACATCCCACCTCAATCTGATATTTCTGTTTATTTTGATCACTTATTTATTTTACAGTCTATATCCTCTAAACTACTAGATAGCGAATCTTTGTTTGAGCTTGGTGATTATAATTTATCAAATATATTTTGGTCTGATGTAGATAATACTTTAGTTCCTTCTTTTTCCCATGAGTTTCTAAATGGCTTTCTTGATCTTTCTCTTTCACAAATTAACCATATTTATAACTGTAATAACCGTCTTCTTGACTTAATATTTGTATCAGATCCTGCATATAGACCTATGTGGAAAATTAGGGGGGTTACTGGCATCAAAGCAAAGATATAATTTATTATAGAACAGGTATATCAGCATTAGTGAGTACAGATCTGCTAAGTTCGATCCTTAAATCCAGAGTTGTATGATAAAGGTCTTCAAGAGATGTTAGTGGCTCCGATCTAGATAGAACTACGCTGATTGGTTCAGAGACAAAGCACAGATCTAATTACTGGCAAAGACAATTTCGTATTTTGTTATCACAAGGACATCAAGCAGTTCCAGGAAGCTTAAAGTCACCAAAAACAACAAAATGGTATTTGTCGAATAAAAAGGCAATAACAGATTTGATGGCTTCCAGGTGTTTTTGGTATACAGATAAATAGGCAAAAATAAGCAACTGCGATGTGAAGTCGCATACGCATGTGTACCATATACATATTTACATATATGTATATACAAATCATATGAAATACAGTGGCCCATATCAATCCACTGATTTTTGATTATTATGTTTTTTGTGGTCATATTGGTCATATTGTCTATCTTATCGGAAAGCGTGTGGCTTCAAAGTAATGAAACAGCAGTTAGGTTTATGTAATTCAACGAGAATCACATGACCAGATAAACGTGTTTAAACTGTTTATCATAATTTCATGAATGTACTCGTATGCTTTGAATTCTGATTTCAAGTGAATGCGAAATCAAATCCAATTTTATTATACACTTTATTGTTCAAAAAAGATTCATTCAAGGTTCGTTCCCTATATAGAATTACTATATCATAGAATCTTAGTTAATTTTAGACGTTTTATTTTAATTACCTTTTTGAAGACAAAATCAGCCAAAATTCTAAGTTTAATTTTTATTTTATTGAATTGATTGTTTTAGATTCCATTTGACTTACATCTTTTATATATATGTATATGCAAGTAAATAGATTAAAAAATTTTTTGTAGGTTACCATATATAAATATTGTGTATAAAAATGTGGTTTGTTATGTGTTTTTATTTTGTTTTGTCTTCATATTTTTTAGAATAATGAAAACAAATTTTTAGCTCCCATTTTTAAGATGAACTGTCGATCCAAGTTATACAACGTTTTGGTCAAAGCGATTTATATTGTTAGCTTTAAATAGGTGCATGGTTATAATAATTGTTATTTGTTATTGTTTCGGTTTTTATTTTTCATTTAATTTTAATTCAAAATTGAATTTTACTTTAAAGGGCTAGCAATGATTTTTAAATGGCAGTTTTAATTGTAATTTTTACATTTACTTGCAGATAATATGTCTTAGTTTTTTGTTTAATGTTTATTCAAATAAGCAATAACATGTAAAATGGTTGAAGTTTTGAACAGCACTAAATGAGATTTTTAGCATTTTGTATCATTCAATAAAATGTCCTTTCCGATATCAGATCAGCAATATCTTTATAAACGTAAGATCGCTCATAATTTATAGAAATCCGTTTTAGGCAGTTTATTAAATTGTTGCTGAATTATTATTGAACTTTTAATTGGTAATATATATGTGTAAGAAATATGTATTCAAATATTGTTTTATCAAAAGGTGGTTCTTTTTTGTATTTATCAAACCTGATTTTTATCTTCTTAAATCTTTGCATGTGTATAATAATAATATAGTAATGTAATTGTTTCTTAGGAAAAATATAAATATGGTGTTTTTCTTGCTGTTATTATCTTATGACTATTATAGACAATAGAGCAATCATCTATTAGTTATTAATATTTTCACGTTTTTCTTTTGGTCTTTCATTAATCAATCAATAGCTCATAGTGTACCGACCCAATTCTTTCTTTGCGATCGTGAAAAATGTTGCGGGCCCAGGCTTTGCACTCAACATTGATGATAATCCCACCTGACAACGATTATATGTATGAAAAGATGTTCCATATATAAGAAATTTATCGTTACACTCACGTTTTGGGCGCTGAAAGTGTACGGCAACCAGGGGACTCAAGTAGCCTTCTGAGTTCTGGTATGGGTAGAAATAACCTGGGAAACCGCGTATGGGATAATAGTGGACTGGGCCAATGTTCTCTTGATCAGCCGGATTCTCTCCCTCGCAAGAGACCCAAATTGTATTAAGCTATGTTAAACAAATTTTCGCTTAATATCTGCCAAGTAGTATTTTCAACATGTGTCTTTTGTGGTAGTACTTACTTTGTGTGCCTCTTTCTTTTCGATTTCAGCAATATACGTTTTCAGATTCTCGGGCATGGCAGCAGGAAGATCCTGCGAACTATTGTAAAAATCGGGCCTCCAGTCGTATATCTTGTTTAACTTGAGAAAAATGCATGGAGAGCTTTTGTGATAACTGTAGTTATTCTCCTTGGTGCACGGAGACCACGACTTGATGTCTACATCGCACACCTGACCCTTTGGTGGTGGTTGATTGTAGTCGCAGTTGTAAATGTTTTGTCCACGACCAGGGGTCAAGCCAGGCACTTTGTACACTACAACGAGTTCAATTTACATTATATTGATACCTTTAGAAATTAAACCGTTGCTCTTAAGATCCAGTGAACGATTTTAAAGCAGATTTCGAATATAGTTTTCAGTTTTTTTTCCCCTCTTTGTGTTGCAAAAAATACAGTTTTTATTAAGTATTTAGTAATTTCACTATATCGAATTTTAGCTCTCTTCTGCTGTTGGCTCAATTTTTATTGCAAGCTTTTTAAGATTGTTTTGAAAAAAAAAAAAACATTTGAATCAAAGTTATATTAAAAATTCATTTTTCATCTACGTTTAGATGTTGTGATTAATATTTAGTAATATTTATAACACTGAACCATGTTTACCACACAAAAATCAATACTTACAAATACGCCAACAACAAAAGGAACTCGAATCAATCCATGGTCGTATTAAGCATGAACTATAAACATGCACAACTCATGGACTTAAATGGTTCTTGCATGTTTTAGATTTGTTAAAAGGTATTGGAATTGGAATGCGAGAACCAATGCGATTCCCCAACTTACCTGCAAGAAAATCGTCTAATGAGTCCGTCCAGTGCTTGTAGTTCTCTTGTTGTGTGCCTTTATACCATATCAATGTGCTCTCCACATTATCAACCGGCGGTAGTGGGCGGAAGCCAAGTCCTGAATATAAATTAGAAATATTAGAATTTGCAGTGTCGTTATCCCTTCAGTAGTCAACGACATATTGCTTACCTGGATTTGTACCAATGATTGAACTATCCAATGTCCATTTAGGTATCCGTGGGTCTAATGTCTGGAAGAATGCCCACATGCAAATAGCAACGAGCGCACCAAGTACTCCATAGAATGCAACGTAGAATGTACCGATTTTAGCTGTTCAGAGAAATATTTAATTAAATTGTTTTTAAATGTAAAATAATTATTTGAGACAACAATTGACAACTTAATCAAATGACAATAATGCCAAAATCATTGCTATGACTCAACAATATCGTCGGCTCAATTGGCCTGATCGAATTAACGTTATGAAATTGATATCGGACCAGCCACCCTAGAAGTCACTTAATTTAAAGATGGGTGTGCCGCTCAATGAGCACTTATTAAGCTTGCGACGTCTGTCCACGCAAGTATCTTAGATATCGAGAGTATAAGAGTACACTCTTCTACTCAAGCCATGCATCTCATATTAATAGATTGTAAATATTTGACTTGCTTTGCTTTGCTGATAACTGCTTTCTGATCATCCTTATGCAGCTATACATAAATACAATATGTAATATATATAATGTTACATACATATACAGGCAGACAACAAAACCTCAACTTGGTAACTAAACCAACCAGGGATGGGCAATAGTTGAAAACACAAAAAAATAAACCATATGCGGCTTGACTGCATTTGAATTTTATGTTAACTTAACAGACAGCCCTCCACACACTGTAGTCATTTAAAGGTAAACATAATCATTTCCATTCTATGAATGCCTATTTCTTGAATGCCTATTTCGAGAGGAGCTCGAAGTTAACATTGAGTGTTTACAATTCTAACATAGTTTATTTTATGGCATATGGACAATATGGAAACTGTTAATATGTTATTTAGCTAATTTCCACAAATCAGTGTAAATTGTTTTGGTACTCTAGCGAGAGCTTACTATGCAGGTAACACAATAATGACACTTTTGTCGCCTAAATGTATGTACATATGTATGTATGTCAGGCAATGCTAGCAGTGGCGCCAGCCTCATTCAGCTTTAAGTAACAATATTTCTGTCATGAGTCCAATTCCGAGGAAATATTCTGTGATGGAAGTGAAGTGCTTTGTACTGCGTAACACATATGTATGTACATGTCATAATTTTTGGGGTGGCTGTTTGCCATAAACTTTACAAGTTATTTGTATTTATTCACGTTTCTTATTGTTCTTGCGACATCTGTATGTATAGGTTTTTTTTACATATAAATTATAGTTAAGGTCAGCCCTTTTTTTTTATTAAATTTCATATAACTAAACTGCAACTATTACTATGAACTATAACTACATATAAATATTACCCCGTGCCCTATGGGTATTTGTAAAGTAACCAAATCTAAATAATTAACTTACCCCATGATTCACGATCTCTTCCCATAACAGTACGCTTCTCGGAATTATATAAAAATGCACTGAAACTAAATGGTTCTGGCTTGCGAAGGTTTTGTAGGTCATTGTCCGTATTAGATGTTGACATGGGTACTGGTTTTGACATCTTGGTGGGTTGTTTTTAGGTTTATTGTTTGTCAATTATAAAATTTGTAACAACTTCAAAAAAGAAGTGCACTTTTTTATTCGTTCTATAAATTTAAGTTAGTGTTATTAAATTTAAGTATTTAAAAATGGTTTGTATTTTATTCTTGATTCGAGATTCTTCATACGCGAGCAGTATCACTGTTTTGTTTTGTTTCCCGATAATTTCTCTATACTCGTTCCCGGTTCGCGTCATCGTTTGACAACCGAGTTGGCGCCTTTTTGGCCTGTTCATTACGCAAACTACCCCCGTTAGCTGATTTCCAAGGCAATACAAGCTGCGACACTTTTGTTAGTCGACAGTCTGGCGCTACAAAAAACCGTTTGTACACCCAGCGGTTAAGCAGAACTACTAAGACTAAGCTATGGCTATGCAATTGATAACTAATATGACAATGACATATTGTCGTATATACGTACATATATACATACATATATACATACGTATATACTTATGTACATAAAAGCATAGGTATGTTCATAAAGATTGGCGTATATTTCCACGTTATTGGCGTTAAGACTTTTCCATTGCCGAATTAGCGTTGTTCGTAAGATACATTTGTATCTTAGGCTTTAGAAACTTATCTGAGTAATAAGTACACATACTTATTTTAGTTGGCAATTGTTTTTAATACTAATATCCATATAGCTACATACATATATATTTTTTATATAAAACATACTAGCACTCTGTTTCACATACACTAATGTATGTACATGTATGTATGTACATACACATTATTTATGAGCATATTTTGAGTTTTTTTACTGACGAAAGAGAGAGAGCGAGAGAATTGCCCAGCTATGACTGGGCTGCCCGCTCTCAGTTCTGTTGTTGAAACTTCATCATACTACAAGCAACCACACCTTTCAGTTTTACAAGCTTAACCAAACTCGACTCAAGCACCCATATAATGAAGAAGATACATTAATAACTCAATGTGAATATGCATTACAAAATACTTTGCCCTGTGAATTCTTTGAATCATACATTTTTGTTACTTTTAATATTTCATTTTGATCAGCAACCCTACAGGTACAGTTTGCATTAATAACAAGATAAGACTGTTTTTTTTTCGGATACTGCCAGGAAAACAAAAGAACACAACAGAGAGAAAGAATGGTTCGAGGGACGAGAATGAAGAGCACCGTCACTAATCGGACGGGTCGGCATCCTACTAAGTCCTATTGATGCCAAAATATAAAATTAAGCACTAGTGAGGTTCACTCTGTATAAGATGCGTCTAAATAATAATTATACCCGTCCAGCTTTCAACGTTGAACGCTGTGCGTCGTACGTGTCGTCGACGTTCAAAACTAATTTGAGACTGAAAACCAAACCTGAATTCTGTCTGTAGGGCAGCGAAACAGACTTAGCTTGGCTTGATTCTCGTGTCGGGTTTTGTGTCGATGCTTCGTCAACAAAACCGAACAAGGAGAGGCGCACATAGCGTCGTCAACACCAGCGAACAAACATTAAGCAGAGAAACCCCGTGCTCTCCCTCTCTCTTTCTCTTTATGTATATCCTACACGCGGTTTCTCTCAGCCTGGCCTAAGGTTGCTGCTCTGAACTAGATTTGATGTTGTTTTGAACGAAAAATTGTTCACTCTTTGAACTCTTTTCGCCGTTTTTAAAAACGGAACTGGAAAACAATTTTAAGTTCCAAATGATGTAGTTTGTAAATGATAATACTTTGAGACGAAATCGAATAAATTAAATGGAATTTGACGGATAATTGCTTAGCCATATTTTATCAAATTGAAACATTTTGCGATTTAAAATAAATTGTTTTAAACAAATTGTTATGCATTATTTTTATAGTTCACAATTACAAAAATTAACAAGTAAGAAATCTACAGTCGAAAGTGCTCGACCTTAAGATACCCGCAACCCATTTCGAAAAAAAACCAAAAACTTAAATGATATTTGAACAATATATATCAAAGATATGTATATACTGAAATTTCTTAGTATATATTTGAAAAAAAATCCATAATATTCAGACATGGTCACACTGTCAGCAAAACAAACAAGGCGCGAGCAGCTGCATGTGAATTTTACCCTATAAAAGTGATTCTTGAATAACTTCCATATTTTTCATCCGATCACAACCAAATTCACAAGAATCATTGAGACTATTATTATTATTATGCATATAAAAATGCAATACTCTGTTACTACGAATTGTAAATTTTGCCGGTGCAGAATGGGGCATGCCAAAAATATAAAACAAACTTGATCTGTGGAAGACCTACACGAGTACCAGTGTTGCCGTCAGCTCGTTACAGAAAAAGGCTGGATTGTAATGTAATGTACATTTGGATTACTTTTCAGCACTTTGCACAAAAATAAAAAGCTGATGAAAAAGGCCAGGCCAAAATAAAAAAAGGACAGACAAAAGGCTAGGGGATGTTTTAAATTTTTTCCGGCTGACGCAGTTAAAAACCGGAAAGATCTGTCCGGAAAAAGGATAAAACGGCAACACTGACGAGTACTGTCACTAAATTTGATGTCTCTAGGTCATTCACAAACTTAAAACGTCCATTTGCATTGGGCACTACTTTCTTGATAACTAAGTGAACAATTAACTTTTGTTCTACTAATCAGATTTTTACCAAAATTACTTTTCAAGTTATAAGCGATTTACAAAAACAAGTAAGAAAGCTACAGTCGAGTGTGCTCGTCTGAAAAATACCCGCTACCCAGTTTTGAAATATTAAGAAAACTTGTTAAATTTGCTAAAAAAAAATTGAATGTCACAATTTCACTCACTCACTCACACACATGCGTGCGCTCTAGCCACTTCGCCACCAAACGACTGTGTGTGAAGCGTTCGAATAAGAATAAAGGTCGTTCTCATTACTTAGTGTTTGAGTTTTCTTATATCAATTGCCAGATTTGCAGCATTCTTTGGGTGAATTTTTGTTTCCAAATTTAAACTTTTTTGTATTACAAGGCAATTTATAACAGTTTTTCGAACTATTATATTCATTATAAATAACATAAATAGTTTTAAAAAGTAAAAAAAAAATAGTCTGGAGAGTCACTCGAACAGCTGTTTTCCGCATAGCTGTAAGTGTTTTCATAGATGTGGGCGTAAGAAAGGCGCAATTAAAATTACATATTTTTTTTATCTGCGTGCAGTTATAGCTAGTGTTAAAAAAATTTTCGTAGCTCTAACTCTTATAGTCTCTGAGATCCAGGTGTTAATACAGACAGACGGACAGACTGACAAATGGACTTGGCTATATCGTCTCGGCTGTTGACACTGATCAAGAATATATATACATATTTTATAGAGTCGGAGATGCCTCCTTCTGCCTGTTACATACATTTTCTGTTGGCACTAAGTTACAATACCCTTCTACCCTTACGTTTTAGGAGTATTTATGACATAGAGATATTAAACTTGGTTACAGTTCTCGTGTAGCTCTTACGCAGATCAAGTTTGTTTTAGATTTTTTTGTACAAATATCATTTAAGTATTTTGTATTGTTTCGAAATGGGTTGCGGTTATCCTACGGTAGCTTTCTTACTGTAGCTTTTTTAATGGTTAAAATTATCTATGTTATTTATAATGGATGCGATAGTTGAAAACACTTTAATAAATTGGCTAAACGTAAAAAAAAGGTAAAATTAAAAAAAAAATTTGCTCAAAGTGAGCTGCAAATCTCGAAAAAAATCCACACAATAAGTAATGAACCTTTTTTATTCTTATTAGAACGCCTTACACAAAGTTTACTGGTGGCGCAGTGGTTAGATTCCCGCTTGTACAATTTTTGATATGTCAACTCCCAAATTTAACAAGTTTGGTAAATGGTTCAAAAATATTTTCGCGCCCTTCAAAACTGGGTATTGGGTATTTTACAGTCTATCACACGCGACAGTAGCTTTCTTGCTTGTTCTTCACAAGTCTTGCTTTGTTGCATGGCTTTAATAATACGAACAAATTATTGTTATCTTGCTTTGACCCTATATTTATATTCATAAGCGAATAAAAACGTAAATACTGAAACAACAGACTATAGGTTCATCTACATATGTCTGTCTGTGTATGATCTCTACATCTACGGGCAAAGATACCAAATCTTAAGTCAATACTAAATTAAATATTTCCAGTAAAAAGTTTATTTAAAAATTGAGCTAAGAGAATATTCATTAATTTTCTTAATACATAAATCATTTAATTTCTTATTGCTTGGAAATATAACTCTTTAAATAACATTAATGGTTTCAAAGTTTCTGCAATCGAATTGAAAACTGATTCAACCGATGAAAACCATTTCCATACTTTTGTTTGCGTGTTTTAAAAGTATATTTACTATAATCGTTTAAACAATTAAAGACTGAAATACTTAAGAATACATATGAAGTTGTTCGTTGACACCGATCCAGTGGTATCAACGCACATCCGGTAAAAGCTACAAAGCTCCAATTTTCAAACAACGTTGATTGGAATATTTAGGCGCCCACAAAGGAGCAATTTTGGGAAACACTATTTAAAAATGTAATAAATTGGATTATTTCTGTTTTTGGGATAGAGATTTGATTTCTTTCAAAATAAAATATCGATGTTCGGTTAAGGATTTATGATCTGTAATGTCCAATGTAATTAAGGGTTTTTAACATTCCTTTAAGTATCAAATTTATTTCTTAATTTAATAAAGATAATTGTTCTTAATTTGGATTTGAGTGATTTGCGAAAGATTGATGCATTCCTGAACTGCGATATCTACAAAACATCGTTATCGGCACATATCGTCAAACAAAATCGATGCTCGGCGCATTTATGTTTTGCATATTCCTACTAACAATGCTATTTTGATTTGAACTGGTTGTATTGACTGAACAAAATCTTTCAAATAGTCAAACTTCAACTTATTTGAATGAAAGCTAAGTGCATTCAGCGGATATCGTTGGCTTGGTATCTAAAATAATTTTCATGACAACATCGAAGGGCTGGAGCGTGGGTCTGTAGCGGAAACCTGGCAAAGCTGTCTATTCGGCAGAAAAATAATGTTCATGAATAAACCGTTAGCCTGCTAAAATTACATTTCGTTCTATTAATAAGCGTTACAGAAAATATAAAAATATGTGTGTGTTGGGAAAGCAACAATTCAATTTTTGTAGTGTTCCAAGAAAAAAGCTCGGTGGACAAATTTTTGTTTTGGAATTTATGTATTTCATCCAAGACTGTGGTGCAGGGCTTAGAGCGTCAGATCGCGGATGCTTATGTCGTAGACTCCATCTCTAACAGGATCCATTCTTTGTTTAAATTCAACAACAGACCTTTTCTTTTTCATTTTAAATAGAACTGAAATAATTTTCATGGAAACAACGAGAGGATGCAGCGGGATATAATAAAATACTATAAAAAATAATAAATAAATAAATGTTTTAAAGTGGCTAGAATTCCATAAACTTGTGCACAGTTATGAATTGTCGGTCGTTAATGATGTGTGATTTTATTATATAATGGCCATCTTATTTGACGTAGTACAATCGCCTGCTACTTTTGTATGTCCGTCACCGTGAAAGAACCAAAATTAACAGCCGCAGATTGAGGGGGAGTTGAGAAGCTCACACAATCTGCGTGGACATGGACTGATGGGTAAATTTTCATACATGTTATGTATCTGTGTGAACCGCTTCTGTAGTTTTTCAAACGCGCTAATGAAGCAACAAAAGATTTTGATTAAATTTAATTAAGCACAACTAGACATTTAAAAACATTTTCCCAGTGTTGTTGTACTTTGTCATAAAATTACAATATACAATCTAATATTATAAGTCCATAAGCGATAAGTTCCTTGCATAACAAATATTTACCCCAGCTGTCGATGGTGCGTCCGAAATATGAATTATCCTCATCGTCGTAGATCATTTGCTTAAATGACTTATTTTTTGGACGCTCTGGTGGCCTAGCATAGTACTGTTGAAATCCATCAATGCAGTCTTCGGTAATGGTTGGCATTCTTGGTTTCACGTTTATATAAGTTTATTACGAATTTGAAATATATTTGTTATTTCTTTTAACTTTTGCAATCCTAAGTATTCTTATCAGTGATCGAGTTGCCTTCTTGCCTTCTTGAAAACATGAGGGCGAGACTGATCGACACTTCCCGTTCCAGAAATTAGACTCAACTGAATTGAGCTCGTGCCATGATCCAAACCACAAGTAAGAATTTCAGTTGCGTCGATGTCGACGTTTGAAGTCGCAGGCGTCAGGCGTTGGTTATTGTTGTCAACCGAATGATCATCATATTAATAAATTATTCTTTCCTTCCACTTTGCCCCGTCCCGTGCACAGAAGCCCAGTCGGTGCGGATACGTCCAACAAGTTGCAGCGACATGTCAGCGACGCAGAGATTGATGCGTCGCCAACAACGCGTCGTACTGGCGATGTTGTCGACATCTACGTCAACGACAACCCCGTATTTTATTATGTTTATTTAAATCTGTGTGGTGTATTGAGGAAATGGGTTCAAGTGTCACAGACTATTGAAATAAGGCACAGTTTTAAAGATGCATGAAGGGTTTAACTATGATAAAAAACCATAAAAACAAGAGAGCTGCATTCGAGATCCCTCAATATAAGCTAACTATTATAAGAGAACTCACTTATGATTTACAATAAACAAGTAAAAAATCTACAGTCGAGAGTGCTCGACCGTAAGATACCCGCAACCCATTTCTCTGAGATCTATGTGATCATACAGACGGGCAGACGGACATGGCTATATCGTCTCGGCTGTTGACACTGATCAAGATTATATATACTTTATGGGGTCGGAGATGGCTCCTTCTGCCTGTTACATACATTTTCTGTTTTCACTAAGTTATAATACCCTTCTACCCTATGGGTAGCGGGTATAAAAATATATTCGGAATCGTTATAGGCCTTTCTTTTCATAATATACCAAACACGATTACATTGTCTATCAGTCGGAGGTATGTATAAATAAACACCTAAATCTCATACATCTTTGGCCAAGTCCCTTCAAATCGAGAACTACAACGTATTAATAGCGTAATGTTCGTTAAGTTAGGGTCTCGGTTTATATGTACATAACTATAGTACAATTGAGAATTCAGAGAATTCAGTTGCGATCGAATAAAAAACTTGAGTGTTACTTAGTTAAAATAGTATGTTCAAACTTCGATACAGTGGCAACGATTGTGTTTATTGTATTAGTGCCGAACTATATCGAGTTAGATGATAAGTATATGGACTATAGAGTTGGTGATGTGCGTTTTCCGAAGATGTCATCAAAAGCCGGTAACAATAAATTTGATAGTAAATATCTCAACATGATTAATAAAAAACAAGTAAGAAAGCTACAGTCGAGAGTGCTCGACCGTAAGATACTCGCAACCCATTTCTAGAGAAAACAAAAAACTTAAATGATATTTTAACAAAAAATATACCAAATATACTAAAACTTGTTTTTTTATATATATTTGAAAATAGCGGGTAAAAATCCACAACACCGACATGGTCACACTGTCAACTAAACAAACAAAGCGCGAGCAGCTGCAAGAGAATTTTGCATAAAAAATTGATTCTTTAATAACTTCCTTGTTTTTCATTTAATCTCAACCAAATTCACAGGAATCATTGAGAATATATTTATTATTATGCATACGGCTGCATATTACGGCTTTTACAGGCTTTTGGCGGCGGAAAGGGGCGTGGCAAAAATCTAAAATGAACTTGATCTGCGTAGGACCTATAAGAGTACTGTCCCCAAATTTGGTAGCTCTAACTCTTATAGTCTCTGAGATCAAGGTGTTCATACAGACGGACAGACGAACATGGCTATATCGTCTCGGCTGTTGACACTGATCAAGAATATATATCGTTCATGTGGTCGGAGATGCCTCCTTCTGCCTGTTACATACATTTTCTGTTGGCTCTAAGTTATAATACCCTTCTACCCTATGGGTAGCGGGTATAAAAAAAATTTTATTTAATAACATTCCCTTCTATACAGTATTTGTTATACACCACTGGGTGGTTGCTGGCGTATCATTCACTGGGTGACAGGTTTCATTCCGTATTAATTCCATGGTCAACGAGGGCTTGGCAATTGTCTTCATTCTAAGATAATGGGTTGACGAGCAACTAAAATATATAGATATTTCAAATCTTTTAGAATTTTAAGTTCTTTTTCTACAGCGCTATTGCGATCGTACAGAAGCCGAACGATACGATTAGAACCCAGAGCGCTTGGCTCATTTCGAAACTTGAAGTCCGAACACAGACAATTTTGCAAGCAGTGGGAATTAAAGCTTCTATTCAGACATGCTATCCATAGAAGAGGGGTATTATAGCTTAGAGCCAACATAACATTTCCGTCCTCATAAGCTATATACATACATATATTCTTGATCAGTCACCAGCCGAGATGATGTAGCCTTTTCCGTTGTCTGTTTGAACACCTAGATCTCTGAGACTGACTGACCTGGTCTGAGCTTCCTCTATTTGCTTGTTACATAAAATTTTTTGTTGGCATCGAGTTTAATTACCCTTCAACCTTATGGGTAGTTTGAAAAATTTAAAAATATATAATCCGCACCATTCAGTGAAAGATGATGATTAATAAAAACATTACATTTAAATTTACATCGGGAATCAAGTCCACAAAAAATTGCTCGTCAGGCCACTAAAAGAACCAACGAACTTCTTGCATTTATGACACGAGCAAATGAATTCATCATTGTTCACGAGACTTTCGTTGCTGAAGAACAAAAACGGTTAGCCCTAGCTGCGAGCATTTATACTTAGAGATGAGAGCACAGCGCATCGAAATACGCCCGTGCTTATCGTTCAGCGTTTTGCGACTAAACTGCGGGTTCGCTGCGCTCTGAAAGCTCTGGTGTTCCACTCGCACATATATATTTCAATTATAGATTATATAATGCATGTACATCCATATGTAACATATGCCAAACTAAGCATTGTGTAAGATCATAAAACTGTATACAAATATAAGCATTAGTTTCATATTCTTATTTTTCCTTTTCCGACGATAAAAATTTGAAAGACCCACCTAAATCCGCGCATAAGATGTCGCACAGTCACCTAATTAAAATACATGTGCGCTAATTGCCAGATAAAATGTGATTTCCTCTGACAACGAGCCGTGTGCATATGTATGTACGTATATTCGTATTGTTGGCTGGTCTCTGAATCTAAATGCCACTTGTAAACGACCAGTTGATAAATATTATATCCATTAAAATGTTGATTGTTAGACGAGGTCGCTTGCGTATATGTACATATGTATGTCTAATATACATACATAAATACGAGAACATAATTTTATGTGTACACTTCGCCTGCGTTTTTTTTAACTGCCTGTAGTTTGTTCATAATTGTATCGACAAATTCATAAAACTACTAGCATTTAAATATATACAAAGGTAAAATTGAGTTTTCTGGTAAAAATTGCAGTGTCCCACTTCACCCTCAAAATGGTGCAAAAAATAATAAATATAATATTGCCACCACTTCGATTGAGAATAAATTTACCTTTAAGGACAGACGGACATGGCTACATTATCTTGGCTGTTGACACTGATCAAGAATATATATACTTTATGGGGTCGGAGATGGCTCCTTCTGCCTGTTACATTCATTTTCTGTTGGCACTAAGTTATAATACCCTTCTACCCTATGGGTAGCGGGAATAATTAAAGTTAACTATTATGAAAATACAAGAAGGCAATTAAAAACAAAAACTACAAGAACAAAAAACTAAATAAATTAAACCATTAGGTTAAGAATATTATCAATCAGCAAACGTAAAACTATAAAAAAGATAATCCACTACTTATCAGTAGTACAACAAAACCCAATCTTGCGATTGGCTGGTCTCTGAAGATAGAATGAGCAAGCCAGCTACTGGCTTTAATATCAATAGAAAAACAAAACACCAACACACATAAGCCCATTCATAAACCAAACCTCACCTTCATTCAAGCGTTCAATCGTGTTATTTGTATCTTTCCATTCAAGTGTACTAGGAAAAGAAGTGCAGGAAGATTTGTCCGATGCAATCGCAGGATTAGACATTGCAGGCCCTAGCCGGCAGAAAACTATTCCGACAGGAACTAGTGATAAAATATCTGATTATAGATACTATCCAAGGAGGTCAAGTGATTCGAAAAGCGTTAGGCGTAGAAGCAGAAGAACAGCTTTCAGACATACCATTCACAAGGTCTACAAAGAATGCAGAACTAGAGAAAGTAACCGATGTGACTCGCCTAATTAAAGAATTCTCAGGAGATAGAACTTCTTTCGCATCTTCGAAGAAAAATGTTGATAGAATTATGCCTATATTCGTAGGGCAAGAACAAACCCAACAACCAAATATTATCTAGCTACGCTTGCCGTAAGAACGAAATTAGTAGGCGAAGCAGAGACTGTGTTGGAATCCTACAACAGTCCGTTGAATTGGAAAGCTTTTAACAAATGCTTGACAGAATACTATGCAGATAAGCGAGATCTGACTCTCGAGTATCAATTGTTCGCATTAACTCAGGGAAGATTATCCATTATGGAGCATTACCAGGCCGTGTACCTTCAACTATCCTTGATACTCAATCAAGTTAGTGTACAAGAAGACTCTCCATTAAGGTTCTGACGATACTCGATACTTTCGTACGAGGTCTGAACGGAGATTTGACCTGTCTCTTGGCCGTAAGGGAACCTCGAGACCTTGGCCATGCATTACGTTTGAGCAACCTACTTGACAACCAGGCCCATTGAAACGACTTCTTGCCAAGAGCTAACCAACGACCACCGACTCTTCCGCCACGGCAGGTCGTTAACCAGGCTCAAGCCAGGCATCCAACGACTAAGCTAATGCATGACACCAATCAAGGTCAATGGAGAAACTTTGACCCACGACTTTATTATGCACCGCGTCCCAATAATCAATCTTATCAGACAAACGTCAACCAAGCAAGACCTTTCCCGCAACCACCGCTACGTTAAATGTCGCCTCAACAAACATTTCAGTATAAACACTATACTCAGCGCCTCCGCGCCCTTTCGCTCTAAATCTGGAACCAAAACCAATACCAATGGAAATCAACGGTTCAAATCGCTCAGCTAGGGTGAATTACATGAACAGATCATTACAAAACCAATTCGCTGGTTAGCTACCCCATCCAACTTCTGGACCACCTCCGAAATTTCAACGACAATTCCAAATCAATACTGGAGAGCCAGAACAATGTACAGAAGAACAACTGGATTACGATACTCAAATAGAGCAAGAGGAAAATCAAAAGTCATATGCGTTCCATAGTGACGAACAAGACTACTACGCACATATGGAATCAGCAGGCTTCCCAAGCCAATATGATGATTGAACAGCCACAATACAACGACTCTGAAATAGGGACAGCTGACATGTCAGATGTACATTTCTTAGTTCTAACCATTCCTCAATACAATATTTCAAATGTAGAATGCGGGACTGAAGACATCTTAACTTCTTAATATAAGTTAACACTCAAACTACTATCAACCATAATCCCACACGTCCAATATGCAGACTCAGCGTCTGACCAACTTCCTGCACGCACCGAGTGCACCTGTAAGATCCAAAGAAGACCAAAACCAAGTTGCCCAACACATCCGCCACATGCCGGTACAAGCCAATTCCAAGAACATCGCGAATTGCACCCAACTCGCCAACCAGAAGCAGCGCAGTCAACGCCGCTGCTGAAACTCACAGCTTTATATAGGGCCAGCTTAGACTTAGTCTTTAGTCCCTAATTTTAATCAATAAAGAACGGTTTCAGTTGGAACCATGATTAAATTTTTTTGTTATTAAGTAAACAGTTAACTGGCGCTCGAGCAGGGACCGGAAAGTTCGCGTATCAATAGAGCAAAACAATTTATAGTGCGCCAAGAACATTTCGGCCAAAACCGCGCATCGATAGAACAAAACAGTTTCAAAGTGCGTGAAAGCAAATCGTGTATCGAAAGTATAAAACATTACTAATGCGCGATTCACATAAAGCTATTATCCCAAATAGATACTCGTGATTGTGAAAAGATCACTGGGAAATAATAACAGGCCAAAGGACACTAATTTGACCAGTGCAACAACAGCAATTAATTTTGCAAACCTTCACGACCATTAATTTAGTCAGTTGAAGGAAGAGTTCAAACAATCTCAGCAATTAAGTAAGCTAATATAAACCCACACCAAAGCAATTAAGTTAGCTAGTGGAAAGGGCGAGAATGTAAGAACTGCATCGGAGGACCGCAAATTCTGTAAGATCCGTTCGCAAAATACTCTCCAGGAGGTATGGATCAAGGACCCCTAGTAGCAGCTGCAAAGAGGAACAACCCCGTCCCATCAGGAAAGGTGGCCACATCATTATTAATGTAAGTTAGAAATAAGAAAATTTTAAACAAGTAAGAAAGCTACAGTCGAGAGTGCTCGACGGTATGATACCCGCAACCCATTTCGAGAGAAAAAAAAAAAGCTTAAATATAATTTTAACAAAAAATATACCAAATATTCTAAAACTTGTTTTTTTGTATGTATTTCAAAATTTCGGGTAAAAATCCACAATACCGACATGGTCACACTGTCAACCAAACAAACAAAGCGCGGGCAGCTGCAAGTGAATTTTGCATATAAAATTGATTCTTTAATAACTTCCTTGTTTTTCATTCGATCTCAACCAAATTCACAGGAATCATTGAGAATATAATTATTATTGTGCATACCGAAATTCATGCTCTAGGTCTTTTATTACGGCTTTTACAGGTTTTGGGGGCGGAAAGGGGCGTGGCAAAAATCTAAAATGAACTTGATCTGCGTAGGACCTATAAGAGTACTGTCACCAAATTTGGTAGCTCTAACTCTTATAGTCTCTGAGATCAAGGTGTTCATACCGACGGACAGACGGACATGGCTATATCGTCTCGGCTGTTGACGCTGATCAAGAATGGGGTCGGAGATGCCTCCTTCTGCCTGTTACATACATTTTCTGTTGGCACTAAGTTATAATACCCTTCTACCCTATGGGTAGCGGGTATAAATATTGAACATTCAGAACAAATGAAAAATAAATGAAAGTGAAAAGCATTGAGAGTTAGAAATAAGAAAACTAAAAGAAAGTGCAAAAAACGAAGCAGAGTACATAAATCTATGTAAAACGATAACGATAACGGTGATATAACTTATTCCAAGATGGACACGTGTCCAAAAAAATGTCATTAAAGAAATTAATTATGCTTGACTCTGAAGCATTATAGGCCTTTAAAAATTACGAAGTTGCCTTATCTCAAAGGAAATAATCCATCGCTATCCAGATTTTACTAAAGAATTCCACTTGACGACAGACGCATCTAACTATGCAATAGGAGCAGTCCTATCGCAGAACAACCAACCGATTTCGTTTCTCTCAAGAACACTTTCGAAAGCTGAAGAAAACTATGCAGCTAACGAGAAAGAAATGTTGGCCATCATCCGGTCACTTAAAGCTCTAAAAAATTACCTGTATGGAAAAGCGAAAGTCAAAATATTCACCGAGCATCAACCCTTAACACACTCCCTGAGTAGTTGGAATTGCAAGAATTAAAAGGTGGAAATCTTACCTAGAAGAATATGATTACGAAATATTCTACAAACCAGGAAAAGAGAACGTCGTAGCCGACGCACTCTCCAGAATACCAACAGTTGAAATCAATTCCATAGCCTCAACTCAGCATAGTGGGAAAAGCTGAAGTCACGAACTAATACCCAGTATGAAAGTCCCCATTAATGTTTTTATACCCGCTACCCATGGGGTAGAAGGGTATTATAACTTAGTGCCAGCAGAAAATGTATGTAACAGGCAGAAGGAAGCATTTCCGACCCCATAAAGTATATATATTCTTGATCAGTGTCAACAGCCGAGACGATATAGCCATGTCCGTCTGTCCGTCTGTCCGTCTGTCAGTCTGTCAGTCTGTCCGTCTGTATGAACACCTAGATCTCAGAGACTATAAGAGCTAGAGCTACCAAATTTGGGGACAGTACTCTTATAGGTCCTACGCAGATCAAGTTTATTTCAAAAGTTGCATGCCACGCCCCTTTCCGCCCCCAATAGCCAGTAAAAGCGGTAATACAAGACCTAGAGCATTGAATTTTGGTACGCATAATTATAATTATATTCTCAATGATTTCTGTGAATTTGGTTGAGATCGAATGAAAAACAAGGAAGTTATTAAAGAATCAATTTCGTATGCAAAATTCACTTGCAGCTGCCCGCGCTTTGTTTGTTTAGTTGACAGTGTGACCATAACGGTGTTGTGGATTTTTATTCGCTATTTTCACATATATATTAAAAAAAACAAGTTTTAGTATATTTGGTATATTTTTTGTTAAAATATCATTTAAGTTTTTTGTTTTCTCTCGAAATGGGTTGCGGGTATCATACGGTCGAGCACTCTCGACTGTAGCTTTCTTACTTGTTCTCCATAAATCAGATAAATTCGACTATAAATTCTCTATACCATTCCCCACCTTTCACCGACACGAAGTATACCGAAAAGAATTCAATGAAAAAGAATTAGTAGAAACCCTTAAGAAATACCTCAATCCTTCAGTTATAAACTGCATCCAAACAGCTGAGGATATAATGGGAAAAATACAACTAATCTATCCTAAATACTTCAAAAATGTCAAAACGCGTTTCTCTCAATCAATAACCGAAGACCTCACTAATGAATCTAGACAAGAGGAAGAAATCCTTAAAATCCATAATAGAGCACACCGTAATGCCGAGGAAAATAAAATTCAATTAGCAGACAAATTTTACTTCCCTAGAATGAAACAAAAAATAAGCAATATTGTAAAACAATGTAAAATTTGTAAAGAATCTAAATATATGACAGGCATCCCCCTAATCCGGAATTAAAGAGAACTCCAATATCGGAATGCCCCGGTCATATTATTCACATCGACATTTACTCCACCAAAGGTCATTTAGGCTTACAGCAATAGATTAATTCTCAAAACTAGTACAGGCACGCATAATCAAGTCTAAGGCAATATAAGATATTTGAACACCACTTAGAGACATTATTTTCTACTATGGAGTTCCTAAGTTCATTGTACTAGATAATGAGAAATCTCTCAATTCAAGGTCCATTAAATTCATGCTCGAGGTCAATTAAATATCACAATTTACACAACACCCCCATATAAGAGTAGAGTTAACGGACAAGTAGAAAGGTTCCATTCAACACTCTCCGAAGTGATGAGATGCTTCAAGAAAGAAAATATCCATAGAGCCTTCGAAGAACTTCTAGATAGAGCCATATACGAATATAATTACTCTTTTCACTCCACAACCAAAAAGCGACCATTAGAGGTATTCTTCGGAAGGACAGTCACGACAAAACCAGACCAGTACGAACAAGCCAGACAAGACAATATCGACAGACTTAAAATAACACAATATAAAAACTCACAGTTTCATAACAAAAATAGAAACGAGTTAATAACTTATCAACCAGGACAATAAATATACGTAAAAGTCAACACCCGTATATTTTCAAAACTTTCACCTAGATTCAAGAAAGAATTTGTTAAGGAAGACAAAAATACAAACATTTTAACAGAATCTGGGAAAATCGTTCATAAAAGTAACATCAAATCATAATATTCACAGGGTATTACTATGGACAATGACCGAAGCCACGATGGACATTACGAACTACACGAACGCTCAAACTGTGACTATTCATAGGGGACTGGGGAAGCTACAGACATCCACGACAAGGCTAGTACATGTAAAAGACCTGAGTCAAATTCAAGGAGCGCTGGGCCTACTCAACGAACATACAGAGGAGGGTTTGAAACGTTGTCCATTATACTCCACACTACATCATGGTCCTTAAACAGGATAGGTTCAGGATGGAAATATATAGCAGACAGCCCAGATCATGACGATCTCGTCATGTTAAAAGATAATCTCAATAATCTCATCAGTAATATTAATCGACAGGTCATAGTTAATACACAGCTGGAATAAAGAATAAACAAACTCACATCTATATCGAACTCCCTTGCAAATTCAATACAAAAAAGTAGTTCTCTCAGTAACGAAGTAGCCATTAGTCTTCACAACGAAATCAGACTATTAAGGGAAGAAATATTAAATAGCAAGTATGCCAATCAATGGGCTAAATTAAACTTAGCAAATACCCTTTTATTAAACGATAACGAACTGAATGAAATAGGAAATATATTCAGAGAAGGCAATATGCCACCAATGTCAATGGAAGAAATATTGGAACTCTCCGATATATCAATGTTTCATAAAAAAATATATTTTGTTAAAGCCAATAGTTAAAAATAACACAATTGTACACCTAGACACAAACCAAATATTTTTGTATAATGATGTAGTATATGGCATACCAAATAACTGTAAAACTTACTTAGATATGAAAGTTTGCGATAAAAAGAATGTCATTAATATAAGTCAAACAAATTGTATTCCGAAATTAGTCAAGGGAGAGAAAGCACTGTGCAGCTTCTGCAATGCGGATCACATTCAGGTGATAGAAGAGATTGACAACAGCATAATTCTCCTCAACGACTTCAACGGCAATTTGGTCTGGAATGGAACCGAAAACCATGCAGAAGGTACATTTCTAATCCGTCTAATCAAAGATTCTATGCGCATCAGGAAGCGGCAATTCAACAACATAGAGCTTGTTATCATGGGACCGGGAGCACCAATCTTTCAGATAGCATCAGAGGAGACTAAGGATCCTATCCCTAGAAGCACTGGAAGCACTGCATCTTAATAACACCAACAAGCTGCAGTACATACAGACTCACTCCATGGTCAACAGCATTACACTGTTAACACTCTTCGGCATCATCTTGATTACGACGTTAGGACTTCACGCTTGCAGCCGAAAGAAGAACACAATCACTCTTCAACTTGGACGAACACCAGCTCCAGATAAACCCATCGACACATAATTTTACAAGCAAGAGGATTTACAAAAAACCCCGCTACCTCAGTTCAACAACGTCCCATATTTCTAAAAAGATGGCTTGAGGACAAGCACGAATTAGAGGGGGAAGAGTTAACACTCAAAATATTATCAATCAACTACTTTGAGTCAATAAAGAACGGTTCCAGCTGGAACCTTGATTACATTTTTTTGTTATTTCGAAGTAAATAATTAACTTATACACTGGTTCCAATCAGAACTACATTCAACCCTCATTGATGGACGGTTAGTTTAAACCGTTCCTCACTACCATATTTCCAATGTAGAACGAGGGATGGAAGACATCTCAACCCTCATTAATCGACAATCCAAAACCTAATAAAGAAGCCTTTTTGCAAACTCTAGAGGCGGTCAAATAGCAAATACTCACTTCACCTTAAATTTATTCGGTCTTCACGATATTCCAATTAGATTCTTTATCCTACCAACTCTAAAACAAGTAAGAAAGCTACAGTCGAGGGTGCTCGACCGTATGATACCCGCAACCCTTTTCGAGAGAAAAAAAAAATTTGATCTGCGTAGGGTATGAAAGAACCTTTTTGCCAAATTTGGTGTCTCTATGTCTTATAGTCTCTGAGATCCAGGTGTTCATACAGACAGACAGACGGACAGTCGGACAGACGGACAGACGGACATGGCTATATCGTCTCGGCTGTTGACGCTGATCAAGAATATATATACTTTATGGGGTCGGAGATGGCTCCTTCTGCCTGTTACATACATTTTCTGTTGGCAGTTATAATACCCTTCTACCCTATGGGTAGCGGGTATAAACATTCCAAGGTATCCTTGGCAATGATACCACGAAACAACTTAACGTTTTTATCGACGTCAGAAATGACATTATTATTATTATCAATTAGTTAACAACATAAAAATCCGTACCGATTATATGTCCGAAAATCAGAAGACGACTATAGGCAAACTTGCCACAATTTACCGTAAACTATATGCGGAAACAATTTCTGATCGATACCCAATGCCGGAGATAGAAGAAATTATCGCTTAACTGGGAAACAATAAGTTTTTCACAGTTCTTGATTTAAAGAGCGGATTTCACCAGATTTTATTGAAAGAACAAGACATTGAAAAGACAGCATTTCCCGTCAACGGAGGAAGGTACAAATTCACACGTCTTCCCTTCGGTTTAAAAAATTCACCTTCCATCATCCAAAGGGCTCTAGATGTTATTCTTAGAGATCACATTGGAAAGATCTGTTATATCTATATTAACAACATAATCGTCTTTAGCAAAACAGAACAGGAACACGCACTATAGTAATAATAATGGCAATCAATCCTTGTAATAAGATCGCTATGTTACATGTTTGTATGGCACGAGCAATAAAAGTCATCTTCGTTCTCACGACTTTCGTCTCGGAAGAACAAAAACGGCTTGCGCTAGCCGCTGGTCGCGCAGTTGAAAACTTCATACGTATACGCATACTCATATGCGCCAACGTGTACATATTCACACGTATACATAGAAACGACAGCTTAGCGCAACGAAATACGCCCGTGTTCATCGTTCCGCATTTGATCTGCGACTAAACTAAGTCTGTGCGCTCGCTACGCGCTGCGATCGAACTTCAAATTTCGAAATGAGCCCAACGCTCTGGGGTTCCAATCGGCTTAGCTGGGGTTGCAATAACGCTGTTGAAAATGAATAACCTTCGCTCTATGAGTTGACATTTCTATGTATTGTATGGTTAGTGATTGGACCTTACAGATCATACATCCTTGGTTTAAAAGAACATTGATATTTTATTTTGAAAGCATCGAACAACATCGATATCGATATTTGTATTGAAAAATTACATCTCTAATTAATTAAATTCATTTAAAAAATAAATTAAAGTTTAAAAAAGCCCAATTTATTATATTTTTAAGTAGTGATTGAAGATAGTTAGAGTAATTAGTACGCAAATTCGCACCGTAGTGGGCCACTTGTTAGTGCTGTTCGTTAGCACCAGCGTTGCTATTTAGCTACTTTCCACTAGGTCTTGTGTTTTTAAGAACCTAAATGCGGGGCAAACTGTGAACTAGCTGCTACCAAGATAAACAGCTATTTTCTAAGAAGGCTTTGCGTAATTTTACTTGAGTGATAAACAATCTAAATAACTAACATCAGCATTTGATGGGTATTTCCAAAATTTACTTTAGTTTTTTCCTGACCCGAAGAGTTGCCAACACTGGTCCAACGTCCAAATATAAAATTTAATAATATAAAAATTAAAAAAAAAATTATTTCATATTTATACCCGCTACCCATAGGGTAGAAGGGTATTATAACTTAGTGCCAACAGAAAATGTATGTAACAGGCAGAAGGAGGCATCTCCGACCAAGTTTGTTTTAGATTTTTGCAACGCCCCTTTCCGCCCCCAAAAACTGTAAAAGCCGTAATAATAGACCTAGAGCATTTGGTATGCATAATAACAATGATAGTCTGAATGACTCCTGTAAATTTGGTTGAGATCGAATAAAAAACGAGGAAGTTATTAAAGAATCAATTTTGTATGCAAAATTCACTTGCAGCTGATCGCGCTTTGTTTGTTTAGTTAACAGTGTGACCATGTCGGTATTGTGGATTTTTACCCGCTATTTTCAAATATATACAAACAAAACACAAGTTTCAGTATATTTTTGGTATATTTGTTGTTAAAATATCATTCACATTTTTTTCTCTCGAAATGGGTTGCGGGTATCATACGGTCGAGCACTCTCGACTGTAGCTTTCTTACTTGTTTTCATAAAATTTGTTGTTAAAAGTTAATAAGTTATTCTCAAACCATCATAGAAACCAATAACATATTTTTGTCTATTGGTTAAGATACTTGGTTTCTTATAAATTATATCTACACAAAATCAAAACAAAAATAATGCAAAGCATGGATATACAGTATGTACTGTAGATTACGTACTTTGTGTAAAGAGTTTCTTGACCGTGTCAAAAATGTGTAAACTTATAATTTGTTTCTTAAAAATTTTTTTTTGGGTTATTTTGTTATCTTTGAGCTTCATTATTAAAAATATTCTATATAATAGTTCGGCGTTAAAAAAATATTGTAAAAACCTAACTAAAGGCGTTATTTGTGCATGCAGTCAAAAAATATGTTTTTTTTTTGGTGTGTAAAGAGTTTCTTGACATACTGTATTAAAACAAACAAAAGTAGTTTAGCAATATTTTCATGGAAAAAATAGACAGAAAATACTAAAACCGGTTTCAAATGAATTTTGTTTATTATTTTTTGACTCGCTGGACTTTTTTTTCGAATTCACATATGGTACTTTATGAAGTCGAAGATGCCTTATTCTACCTATTACGTAATTTTTCTCTATATGTAACATAGATACATTTCGTATTGATGAAATGAAATGTTGGTGAAATAAGTGCATATATACACTTAACAGGTTTGTATGTACATACATATGTATGTACATATGTAGGTGTCTCCTTTTGTCGATACATTTTCTCATGATACAATAAGACAAGGTAGTCTCGTCGGCAAAATCTGGTACCTCTACAATTATAACAATGAGTGCGAGTGAAAGGGGCGCAGCCTATTAAGTGCGAGCGAAACGGCAATAGAATGTGTGGATTAACCCTTAGATGGATCGAGGGGTTTTAATTTTCCTTTAATAATAAAACCAATTATATTTGATTTCATAATTTAATTTTTAATAGTTTTTAATTCGAAATGAATAGTTGTTTCTTTTAAAGACAATCTTTTGTTGAGATTCTTAATTCTAAAATACATATATTCAAATCTTGAAATAAAACTTTTTTATTTAAGATTTATTTTTGAAAAATCTATATTAAGCCAATTATCCGTGTTATCTTCTTCCACGTTACCATTGCTTGACAGCAATTCGGTATTCTTGGCTGATTAAGAAATTAAGAATATCAGTAAATAATAATAACACAACCACACAAGTCATTTTGCATAAGGGCTAATGGCGAAAAATTTCTTGCGTCAAAAAACGAAGACGTACTGACGAAAACCCGAACGTTTTGACAGCCGACGAGACTACCTTGTCTTATTGTATCATGCATTTTCTGTTGTCACAAGATTATTGTACAGCTAATTTTCTAAGCGTTTAAATACTTGTATGTGTTTGAATCTACACATGATGTGATGTTATTTTAAATGTAGTAAAGAATGCTTAGGATGTACATTCACATCCAGCCTTTGCTCGGTTAGCTTTCTAAATAGCACTATAATCGACCATTTCCTGTTGTACGCCCACCAAACGACAAGCGACGAAAATTGTAGCTCGAGTTCCCATCTAGCGTAAATTAGTCGTAGACCTAAATGCAGCAAAAACAACACCTGAAAGAGAACAAGTTCGCATTCACTTGTAATTTTGTTGTTCCAAATTACGTCAGGCCGTCAATCAGATTTAGCGTAGTATTTCAATTGCTTTCGAATTAATTGGATGCTTGCATACATACATATGTGCATATGTATTATAATAGTCATATGGGAAGGTTGCAGGTTGTGAGAAAATAATATTGCCCCCTGGTAACTCAACTAACTCACCTGGTAATAACTAATGGGACAACATTTAGAATTGAAATACAATTTTTTAATGCATTTGATTTTTCTATACATTAAAATTGATGATTGAGACAGACAGACGGACATGGCTATATCGTCTCGGCTGTTGATGCTGATCAAGAATATTTATACTTTATGGGGTCGGAGATGCCTCCTTCTGCCTGTTACATACATTTTCTGTTGGCACTAAGTTATAATACCCCTCTACCCTATGGGTAGCGGGTATAAAAATTGTCAATAAAATAAATCGATACTCGTGTTGTGTATTTTTCCATGACGCGTAATTCTATCCGAAAAATAGTTATGTGAGAGCGCTGGTACACCTACTGCGCAATTTTTTATTTTATTAACTCAAAAGAAGCAGCAAAAATATTTTATAAAAACGTAAAACGTAATATAAACAAGTAAGAAAGCTACAGTGGAGAGTGCTCGACCGTAAGATACCCGCAACCCATTTCGAGAGAAAACAAAAAACTTAAATGATATTTGAACAACAAATATACCAAAGAAAAATACTTAAATTTATTTTTGTGTACATAGTATTTTGCAAAAAATCCACAATATACCGACATGGTCACACTGTCAACTAAACAAGCAAAGCACGAGCAGCTGCAAGTGAATTTTGCCTATAAAATTGATTCTTTACTATTGTTTTTCATTCGATCACAACCACAAGAATCATTGAGACAATAACTTTTAATGTGTATACCAAAATTCAATGCTCTAGGTCAATTATTACGGCTTTTCCAGTTTTCGGGGGCCGAAAGGGGCGTGGTAAAAATCTTATAACACATCACATTTGTTCTACTAATCAGATTTTAACCAAAATTACAGGGTATGTTAAGATTATTAAGCAAAGATGGCCAAATTACACATCATCACACAAAGAACTTTTCAAGTTACACGCGATTTACATAAAACAAGTAAGAAAGCTACAGTCGAGAGTGCTGCTGCTTCTGTTTTTCATTCGATCACAACCACAAGAATCATTGAGACAATAACTTTTAATGTGTATACCAAAATTCAATGCTCTAGGTCAATTATTACGGCTTTTCCAGTTTTCGGGGGCCGAAAGGGGCGTGGTAAAAATCTTATAACACATCACATTTGTTCTACTAATCAGATTTTAACCAAAATTACAGGGTATGTTAAGATTATTAAGCAAAGATGGCCAAATTACACATCATCACACAAAGAACTTTTCAAGTTACACGCGATTTACATAAAACAAGTAAGAAAGCTACAGTCGAGAGTGCTCGACCGTATGATACCCGCAACCCATTTCGAGAGAAAACAAAAAACTTAAATGATATTTTAACAAAAAATATACCAAATATACTAAAACTTGTTTTTTTGTATATATTTGAAAATAGCGAATAAAAATCCACAACACCGTTATGGTCACACTGTCAACTAAACAAAAAAAGCGCGGGCAGCTGCAAGTGAATTTTGCATACAAAATTGATTCTTCAATAACTTCCTTGTTATACCCGCTACCCATAGGGTAGAAGGGTATTATAACTTAGTGCCAACAGAAAATGTATGTAACAGGCAGAAGGAGGCATCTCCGACCACATAAACTATATATATTCTTGATCAGTGTCAACAGCCGAGACGATATAGCCATGTCCGTCTGTCCGTCTGTATGAACACCTAGATCTCAGAGACTATAAGACATAGAGACACCAAATTTGGGGACAGTACTCCTATAGGTCCTACGCAGATCAAGTTTATTTCAAAAGTTGGATGCCACGCCCCTTTCCGCCCCCAAAAGTCTGTAAAAGCCGTAATAATAGACCTAGAGCATTGAATTTTGGTATGCATAATAATAATTATATTCTCAATGATTCCTGTGAATTGGATTGGTTGAGATCGAATGAAAAACAAGGAAGTCATTAAAGAATCAATTTTATATGCAAAATTCACTTGCAGCTGCCCGCGCTTTGTTTGTTTAGTTGACAGTGTGACCATAACGGTGTTGTGGATTTTTACCCGCTATTTTCAAATATATACAAAAAAACAAGTTTTAGTATATTTGGTATATATTATGCTAAAATATTATTTAAGTTTTTTGTTTTCTCTCGAAATGGGTTGCGGGTATCATACGGTCGAGCACTCTCGACTGTAGCTTTCTTACTTGTTTTTGCTTACTTTTTAAAATTATGTACGTTATTTATAATGGATATTAAAGTTGGAAACAGTTATACATTGCGTAATAGTAAAAAAAAGTTAAAATTTGAAAACAAAATTTCACCCAAAGTAAGCTGCAAGTCTTGCAATTTCTAAAGAACAACTAAAACAATAACTACTGGAAGCTTTTTTCTTATAAGAACCCTTCACATATAGTCGTTTGGTGGCGCAGGGGTTATTTTTTCTTAGCAAATAATATTTCAAAAAAATTTTCGTGCTCTACAAAACAGGGTAGCGGGAATTATACAGTCGAACCACTGTTGCCTACGTGGCTCCAAGAGTTCTTATACATTTAGAAGTTAAAAAGTTTCCAATAAAATTACCTCTTTTTTTGGCTTTAATCTGCATTGTTTATCACGCGATTTCACCCAAATTTTCACGAAACGTCTGCGCTGGACTACTTATTAAGTGGGCGAAAGATCAGCTGCGGAATCAGCTTTAAATTTTTTTTTAAGTCGGTAGTGGGTGTAGCTGATTCTAAAACAAACTTTATCTGCGTAATACATCCACTGTCACCAAGTTTGATATACCTAGGTCTTAGTCTAGGTATATAGTCTTTGAGATCTAAGTGTTCATACAGACAGACAGCCAGGTGGACATGGTTAAATAATTTCCGTTCTGTTGGCACTAAGTTATAATACTCTTCTACCCTTTGAGTAGCGGTAATAAAAATATGAACCGAAATTAAATTGAGACGTAGCGGACATTTTTTGTACTTCGACATTTTCCTTTTTATTCTTTCCAGATGCAATTTTTGAACAATAAAATTAACGACTCTCGACAAGAGTGTTGTTAGAAAACAATAAGACTGTAATTGTTTTGCCCAATTAAATACAACCAGTTTTGTAGTATATTTGCGTAATTTATGGTCGCAAGGAGCGTTGAAAACAAAGTTTATCTGCGTAATTGAGGAACCTTCATACTGAACGACAGACGTTGCCTGAGACTTATCGCATTTTTAAATTTTGCAATCAAGAATATATACATATATACTATATTGGGCTGGAAGCCCCTAAATCTAACTGAAACATAAATAATAGTTGCACGAGCTTTCTTTCTTCGGGGCACCTTCAAAGCAACTTTACATAGACAACCCTCTTTGTGACCCAAATATGTAAGAAAGTAGCCGACTCTAATATGGGGTCCTACGTAAGTACAAACAAACGAAATGAAGAAAATGCTTAGGGTTTGTACTCCGAACAAGTACCAAGAACTGCAGGGAAAATATTTGTGCATGTGCATCATTTATATTTATTTTCAGTTTTTTACAATATTTTAGCATTTACTTTTGTATTTCATTGTCAACATTTAACTCTGAAAAAATACCAAGAACTGCAGGGAAAATATTTGTGCATGGCTTAAATTATTTATTAATCATTTATATTTATTTTTAGTTTTTTACAATATTTTAGCATTTACTTTTGTATTTCATTTCTTAACATTTTGCAATTTCTGCTGATTTCATTAAATTTATTCGTTTACTTGATATAAATATGTGTATGTATGTATAATAAGCTGTATTTTTAGCTTGTGTACCATTAAGTCTATATTTGTGTTTGCCTAACATCGGGCATAAAGATGTGCAAGACTGCTTAGATAAATTGAGCGTCTCGGAGTTTCTTAGAACGCATGCAAATCAAGTAATCGCGTTCGCATAATTTTGAGTAATCGTTTGTGTAATATTTAGTTGTTTGCAAAATGCGATAAAATAAAAACACATATACAAAGTTTTCTAATCTGTTAGTTAATTCTTTACTATGCTATGACATTAGTTTTAGCCCTCACCTCACATTCTAAATATAACATAGTCGTTTTTAACATTTGATGGATTATCAATATTTTTATATTATTCTACTAAACAGTAGTTAGCAGCTAACGGTTTTACATTTTATCTCTGCATTTATTTTATATATATATTAATAAAATATGTTGCTCATACAAAATATAAACTAATTATAATTATTCGTATTCATGTTTGTATATTATCAACAATATTGATATTTTGAAATAAAATGTATATTTACAATAATCTGGACTTTAGAATTTAAAAACCATAAGACAATGGCTTTACTTTTCATTTTAGAAATGGAAATACGCAAGTTAGCAAAGTACAAAAAAATTGAGGTCTTTATTATTATTTTCACAATTGGTTTTTATTCTCTTGTATTACTTTAACTGGCATTAATTTTCCTATAATATTTACAATTGATAATTTTAGTTTAAATTATGTTTCAATTTGAAATAAAAATGATAAATAATCAGAAATTTATAATCGAATGTGTGTAAGTGTATGCGATTAGACCATTTAATGTAGAATATATTGTAGTGCTTTTCTTGGTTTAAATTGTAGCGCATTTTCTGTCTAGCGCAGAATCATACTCATGGATTCTCGCTGGTACATTTAGATTTGCATGTAAGTATGATGTATCGATCCAATCATTTGATTATTAAGCTGATTCAAGCTGAAAAATTAAATTCAATTGCGTATCTTATTTACTTTTTTATTATTGTATTAATATCAATTTGAATTCGATGTATCCAACGACATTTTTACTTAAAGTACTTCAACTCGGCTTTGTAAATTGTTTCTTCTGATGTATATCTATGTATGTAAATGCGAATAATATAAGTATCTGTAAGTGTAGCTTGGTTATGGTGATTATGGAATAATGGATTAATAATTATCAAATCATGCTTTGAAGTAATATCTTTACTCTTGACAATTGCGTTAGTTCCAATTAATTAATTTTTAATTTAATTATGTCTTTCATTGTATAAATTCCACTAAGTTACACTTCTTGCAGATTAATGAAAAGTTGTCGTTTTCGTAATTGCTTTAATAATTATTTAGCTATTGTTTGTCGTTGGTTGCATGCAGATCTATTGGTCTATATGCTGGTTGAGATGACAGGAACCACAGCACTTTTCCTTATAACGATTGAGTCTGCACAACCCCATAGCCTGAGCATTTCGACAATGTCGAAAAGTATCCCGACAACCTATGAAAAGCAATACAATTTATTTAATTCATTTTTATATGGATTGCAATAAGCTCTTTATTGCATTTATTAAAACAAAATGTTGTGCCAAAAATAAGTTTGTCGCTTGAGAGATTTAATATTAGCGGGAATGATTTTAACGCGGCGTACCGTACCAGTGCTAAGCTTTGAGGAGGCTTGCGTCAATAAATAAATAATTTTTCGAAATTATTTTTAATAAGACCCAAAACAAATAAATGGTAATAATTATTAAATTCTATAATCATGTGTGTTAAGTACAGATCTACATTTTAAAGTTAAAAAATAAATAAAATGATTTTATTAATATTAGATGTAAATGTGTAGATAGTTAATAGTAATAGTCATTATTTTAAAGCAGGGTAGTATTTTTTAATAGATAACGGCGCTATCTCAGTAGTTGCAGGTGGTCGTAAGATTAGTATGTGGATATGCGGACGGCAGCAAGGGCAAGAAATTATTGTTGTTTAGCGAAAACGAAGATTAGTTCTATGTGTTGTAATACATGTTTGCAAAAAAGCGAAGTCTATTTGAAAATTGCGATGATTATATTGGTAAGTCGAAACTAGAAAGAAACAAGTAAGAAAGCTACAGTCGAGAGTGCTCGACCGTATGATACCCGCAACCCAGTTCGAGAGAAAACAAAAAACAAATGATATTTTAAAAAATATATCCCAAAGAATATACTGAAATTTGTTTTTTTTTTTTGTATATATTTGAAAATAGCGGGTAAAAATCCACAACACCGACATGGTCACACTGTCAACTAAATAAACAAAACATGTCTCTCTCAATCTATACATATAAAGTAGTTCGTTGACCCTTTAGTATTATCAACGCACAACCCAAACGGTAAAAGCTACGATGCTGCAAATTTTCACACAACCTAGATATGGTAATCTAGGAATCAAATTTGGTGACAATTGACAGCAACTTGCAGTTGCTCGCGCTTTGTTTGTTTAGTTGACAGTGTGACCATGTCGGTATGTTATAGATTTTTTCTAATATATACAAAAAAACAAATTTCAATATATTTCTTTGGTATATTTTTTGTTCAATTATCATTTAAATTTTTTGTTTCTCTCGAAATGGGTTGCGGGTATGAAGCTTTCTTACTTGTTTAAGCTTGTTTATCAACAATTTCGTTTGTCTATTATATGCATATATGCACCTGTAGATTCATTACAATTGCTAAACTTCCTCAATTAAAAATAATATCCCAAAAAAACGGTACATTTTTTAAGTTATGTATGTATATGTTTTCATGTATATTCCCCCAACAACATTTAGCAAAATGGATTAATTCAATTTAACATTTTGGCATTTGACCAGTACTTTATTTTAAAACGAAAACTAAAATTGGTGGAATTAATTTTTTACTTACTTTTGACTTGGCATTGTCGATTTTTGCACATCTTCATGACCACTGGCCGTGGCTGATGCTTGCAGACATTGCCCGCGGGTCTTTGGGTGCCATACCAGACGCACTGCAGAGTGCGAAATTTTACGCCTTGGTGACCACAAGGCGCATTGCACTACAAAACGAATTGAAAACAGAATGGTATTGCACTTGTCGTTAATAAAATATGCGCTTAAACTCTGGTCGAAACATAGGAATTGTAGAAGAGAGGGAAAAGTACCACCCACCTCGGACCAGCGCTCCACACGCCAAACACCCTTGCAGCGCTCATTGTAGCATTCCTGACGCGCCGGTGGTCTCTCATACTCATCACAGGCACTGCCCATAGTGCCGTTCTCAAACTGGCAGCTTACCTCCCGCCGCTGTACGGCTGTATTGCGTCCATGACAATGCGACTGCTGGCAGATCGTCCAGTCCCCTTTGGACCATTGAGGACAGGGCTCATTGCCACAGCTCTGGAACGTGTCGGGCATATTCAACCCCTGGGCTGCGCACACTGCATTCTCAACGACATCGACACTGCCTTCACTGTGACCATTTGACATTATTGTCGTTGTTGTATTTCTTGTCGCCATCCATGTCGACGACTTTGTTTCCTTACGATGACAGCTCAGCGAGCGGCGCTGTGGAAAATTGCAAGGAAACTCACAGTTACCTCTTGTCGCCTCTTTTCTTTTTGGATTATTTCTTTCTTTGTGGTGCAAACTGCATTACTGGCTGAGAGGATAGCAGAAATGACAGGCAGTGCATCCTAAAATATTCAAACCTTATGAAGGAATGAGGGAAATTCCATAAGGATGGCTTATTATTCATTAGCGCGCATTCTTTTGAAGTCAAGAATTTACACTAAGAAATAATATTCATCTTTTGTGTCTAATGCAGTTATTCAATTCCGGATACTGTGTGCTGATAAGTAATCGGTCTCACTAAGAACATAATTTTTTTGGTTTGAAAATATATTAGTTTTCAAAACAATATCTTTTTAGACCAGTATGTCAAATTCAGCGATCCCCACAATTATATATGATTTATGACCTTTTTTATACCCGCTACCCATAGGGTAGAAGGGTATTATAACTTAGTGCCAACAGAAAATGTATGTAGCAGGCAGAAGGAGCCATCTCCGACCCCATAAAGTATATATAATCTTGATCAGTGTCAACAGCCGAGATGATATAGCCATGTCTGTCTGTCCGTCTGTCCATATGAACACTTAGATCTCAGAGATTATATGGCATAGAGACACCAACCTTACGCAGATCAAGTTTGTATCAAAAGTTGTATGCTACGCCCACAATGTGCATAAATCTAGAACAAGTCAAGTTTTTTTATGTAAGTCGTGTATAACTCCAAAAGTTCTTTGTATAATGATGTGTAATTTGGTAAGCTTTGTGTGCTTAATACTCTTAATAAGTCGTGTATAACTCCAAAAGTTCTTTGTATAATGATGTGTAATTTGGCAAGCTTTGTGTGCTTAATACTCTTAATATACCCTGCAATTGGTCAAAATCGGATAAGTTGAACACAAGTTATTTGTTAAATTAGTTATCAAAATAGTTGTGCCCAATGCACATGGACGTTTTAAGTGTGTGAATGACCCAGAGATTTCAAATTTGGTGACCGTATTCGTGTAGGTCTTACGCATATCAAGTTTATTTTAGATTTTTGCCACGCCATAATGGACCTAGAGCAATGAATTTAGGTATGCATCATAATAATTATAGTCCCAATGATTCCTGTGAATTTGGCTGAGATCGAATAAAAAACAAGTAAGAAAGCTACAGTCGAGAGGGCTCGACCGTTTGATACCCGCAACCCATTTCGTGAGAAAACAAAAAACTTAAATGATATTTTAACAAAAAATATACTAAAACTTGTTTTTTTGTATATATTTGAAAATAACGGGTAAAAATCCACCCGCTACCCATAGGGTAGAAGGGTATTATAACTTAGTGCCAACAGAAAATGTATGTAACAGGCAGAAGGAGGCATCTCCGAACACGTAAACTATATATATTCTTGATCAGTGTCAACAGCCGAGATGATATAGCCATGTCCGTCTGTCCGTCTGTATGAACACCTAGATCTCAGAGACTATAAGACATAGAGACACCAAATTTGGGGACAGTACTCCTATAGGTCCTACGCAGATCAAGTTTATTTCAAAAGTTAGATGCCACGCCCCTTTCCGCCCCCAAAAGTCTGTAAAAGCCGTAATAATAGACCTAGAGCATTGAATTTTGGTGTGCATAATAATAATTATATGATTCCTGTGAATTTGGTTGAGATCGAATGAAAAACAAGGAAGTTATTAAAGAATCAATTTTGTATGCAAAATTCACTTGCAGCTGCCCGCGCTTTGTTTGTTTAGTTGACAGTGTGACCATAACGGTGTTGTGGATTTTTATTCGCTATTTTCAAATATATACAAAAAAAACAAGTTTTAGTATATTTGGTATATTTTTTGTTAAAATATCATTTAAGTTTTTTGTTTTCTCTCGAAATGGGTTGCGGGTATCATACGGTCGAGCACTCTCGACTGTAGCTTTCTTACTTGTTTTAATCTTCTTTTTATTCCCTGTCAACTATTTTTTAAATATTGTACCAAAATATTGTCACGGGTCGTTAAATTAAGCCAATAAGGTGGATGGATACATTTCATACGTGGTGAAATACTCGAAATTTCTCTCTTCATTGAAGTGGCCCGCGTGCACGTTTGTAACAAACAATGCAGCCAACTTTTACAAGCAACTCGCATTTATTTTTTTCAATTTAATCGTATGTAAATGCAGAAGTATACGATTTACTTGACAAATGTTAGTTGTTTGAAAAAATTTTTAAATGACAATGTGATCATTCTCCAAATTAAAAACTGTACAAATTATGTTAAGTTTCCCAATTGATTTTTGTGCCATGGCTGACAGGAAATTGCGGGACTGTCCGGTGAATCTTCCGCTTAAATGAATATCTGTCGAATTCCGAGCCAGTAAAAACTGGATATCATAGCGGATCAGGACTGTTAATACGTCCCGCATATAAGGAACAAAGAAACGATAAAACAGTAAAAGTCTATACTTCCAGCCCGACTTGCTGCCGATCATCAGCGATCATGTCAGGCGACCAAAATCTATTGAGACCCCATTCAGTCTCCAAGAATTGAATGGCGCAGCTGCTGACACCGACATTCTTACATCGAACTTCTGGTTGCGTAAATTGCGCGAAAATGTCATCATCATTGCTTGCAGTAGTTATACTTAAGGAACCGGCAACTTCAATTATAGTAATTCCGAAAACAAAGTTGTCAAAAGCGCCAACTAAGTCATTAAAAAACTAAAATTGTCGAAACCGCTTTGGAATTAGAATAAGCGGTTCTTTTTGCCCATCCGACATTTTTCATTGATATCTCACGGTATAACGGTGCTCGATTTAATGTCAATAAAATCTTCAACAACGCCAGCTATTATCGATGATGGCACATTTTAACATTGCACACAAAATAGTTGCGAGTATTAACATTTGAACAGTGTTGTTTGGTACAGTGCCTATTTTCGGCTAGATTTAGCATATTTTGAATAGGCCTACCCAATACATTTTCGAAAATGCTTGAATCTGGCTTACTCTAGCCATAAAATGAAAATGTATTTTATTTCTAACGTGCATGGTACTGCTCGGGCTTTGTTCAATTGGATTCTTTATTACTTATTATTGTTATTATTACTTATCGGAACTGACTTCTTTTATGGTCGGGAAGTGAGCTTGAAATCGTAATTCGTTTGAAGGAGTTTGTTCGTCCGCTCACTTAAGTGAGTCAAAAATCCTTAAATTTTGGGCGGAAACAATCATTTTAAATTGATTGCATCATTTGCAATTTATATGCTTTCTCATTCGTCGTCCAATGCTGAGGTAGAGCGACATTAATAATTGCGTAATTATATGATTCCTGAGCGCTACTTAAATTTAATTTCAAACAATTTCCGTATATGTATGAAGAAATCGATTGTTACGACATTCTAAATATATTATATTAACAAAAAAAAAAAATGTATCTTATTTTTTGGCAATTCTTTTTTCATCCAAATTATCTAGCTATTATCAGGAAATTCTGGCAGCACTGGTTTGGTTCACCTTTTAAATTGAAATTTTAATAAAACATCGAAATATTTAATTATTTCGACTGGCGTATATGGTTCAGTCAGTAATTCAAAAGATTTTTTAGGTAAAATATACGCACCTGCAATCCGCTGCCCGAGGCACCACATTGATGTGAACACTTGGACCACTCTCCCAGCTGCCATTTGTATAGAAATCGATCACTGCTCACACCTCTTAAAGTGCTGGAATCCATTGTGATCGTTGTTGGCGTTGTTGCAGCTGCGTGGGCCGAGACACCTTTGTGATGTTGACGACTAGCCCCTGCGTGTAGATCTTCAGTCATTACGCCTACAGGTTCCAAGCCCAAGCCCAAGCCGTAACTTGGTGTCTCACGATGCAACATTCGATGACCGCGGGACTCCCTATAGCGATGCAACGGCCATAACAGCTGTAGATTTAGAGTGACAAGATATGTGGATTATTTTTTGTTTAACTCCCATATTACAGATTCCATCTTTCTAGCCAACATGCAGATGAAATTAGGCAGACAGCATCAATACAGCTTGCTTGTTGGTTACTTAAGTTTGTTAAGTAGACAATGTTTTTTAAATTGCAAATTTATAACGTTTTAAATGTTATATTAATTCATAAAAGTGCATGAAGTATATAGTTTACATACTATTTATGGTATGTATGTATATATGCATGTGAGAGAGTGTGTAAGTGAGCTTTTCATGCATATACACTTGAATTACTCGCATCAATTGCTTCACGTAGACTGACTACGACCTCGAAATCCGATTAGCCATTGAACTCAGCTGCCCCATACACTACCTCTTCTATGTCCCTACCACTCTCGAATATTCTAGTATACACGCACACATTTGCACTACAAAAACAGCACTTGGCACTCAGAATACAGAATTTGTCTATCAAATTTGCCAGTGAGTTTTTGGCCAACAATTTTAAATTGCAGTAAGAGAGAACTTTTGGTTTTTGACATTATCCCATTCCATTTCTATACACTACCCCTTACATTTCAGAATGCACATTTGTATTGAGGATGTTGTATACGGTTCTTGCTGTTTCGAACTTATTGTCAGGAGCCACTGTCTATATGTAAGCATAGACAGGCCGTTCTCATTTACAGCTGCCTGGAGCCCTATTCTCCAACAGAGTACCAAAATTTTCAACCGGATCTCAGTCCCAAACATAAAAAGATGATTTCCCAAGTGTCATTTGAGAGCTACAAAAACGGTTGCATACAGTTCCGTCCTGCCTGTTATTGTTTAGTTTTTGATGCTGTTGTTGCAGTTGCATTTGCTTCGTTTTTATGTGCAGCTTTACTGCTAGTGACTGTCTGCCGATGTGTTATATGCCAACCAGATTAAATCGTTCTTATTTGTAGTCTAGACACCTCCGGAGTCAACACAATCGCAATTGCTATCACTGATAATACCTTCGCCTTGACTGTTACTGGATCTGGTGACTTGTACATACAAATACAAATATATGTAGTACCAATACTCAAACAAATCGATTCAATCAGAATCGAATTTCTAAATACTTTTCGAATAAATACATTATTTGGCCTCACCCCTTTCCGTCCCGACAAAGCGAAAAAATCTTTAACGAGCACAATTTTAAAGCTAGCCTTCAAATTTATTCACGGTCGAATACTCTAGACTTTTGTGCCATTTACATTGAAAAAATTTTAATCTTTCAATTTTGAGAACAATATACGAGATTTCCTTCCAGTACTTTATGTTAATTCAATATTTTCCGCACTAATTGGCAATGTTCCAGTTCAACACTTTATACCCGCTACCCATAGGGTAGAAGCTTTGTGCCAACAGAAAATGTATGTAACAGGCAGAAGGAGCCATCTCCGACCCCATAAAGTATATATATTCTTGATCAGTGTCAACAGCCGAGACGATATAGCCATGTCCGTTTGTCTGTCGGAGATGCCTCCTTCAGCCCGTTACATACATTTTCTGTTGGCACTAAGTTATAATACCCTTTTACCCTATAGGTAGCGGATATAAAAATGTATCATTGGAGGATGCCGACGTTAAGAAGCATGGCACTTACCAAACCATCATACCCAACAATAACCTGCGGCAAGTGCTGATGCCATCCCTGTTGCCGCAGCTTCTGCTGCTTCTGACATTCATGATGTGCAAGAAAACCTCTTATAAATCTTTCTTAAATGCGTAAGGAATAAATTATGAATTATATTACATAAATATAAGTGTTTGCAATGATCCGATTGTTATTCAAATAAAGAAAATGATGTAAATATAATCAAAATTGAATTTACGAAATATGCAACCTAAACTTTGATATTATGTAAAAATATAGTAAAATTATATTGTAGATGCTATATTAATCTTTTTTGTGATATATATGTACATAGATAGAGTGTATGAATATATGTTGTTTAAGTTAAGAACATTTTCGAAAGATACAATATAACAAAAACAGTACTCAATTAAACTTCAACAATCAAATTTAAATACAAATAAATACGTAAAGTGTTCACTCAATCCAGAAAGCCTAAGCGGAGACTGTAACACAACTTTTCATTGCAAAAAGGATTCTTTTCGCGAAATATATATTCTAACTATCTGGAATCATAATTTAATAGTGTTATGAAATGGTTTAAGCTTGAGTTGTAAATCCATTAACTAAGAAATGAGTTGCAAAATCTCAGTCAGTAGACTCAAAAATGCTGCAAATTTATAATTAAAGCTTTAGTTATTAGGACATGTTTGGTTAAATGTCTTGATCGCCCAGTGGCTATCGTGAGTGTCTGCTTTCGAATCTTTCTAGCGATTTTCGGATCATAAGCTTTGTTTTTTTTCTAAATTAAACAATTTTAATTAATGATTAATAAATATATATACATATATATATATATATATATACCCTCCTAAAATGATGAATATCTGGTATCCTTTACTGGATTATGGAATAACACTGACAGTTTGCGACTCTGATGTCGTTGACTATTTTGCGAAAAGTGGAAAACTACTCTGTGTAAAATTTGCAGCCTCGAAGCATTTTCCGATTGTGCTGTGCGTTGATAGTACTAGCGAATGATCCCAAAATATATTTATATAGTATATACACATGACATGAATTTCCCCTTTTGTGAAATTCTACCAATATGAAAAAGTGTTCCCAAAATGTCCAAGTAGCGTTGAAAAACAAAAACATCTACAGAATTAAGTATAAACTACAGAATTTAAGTACAGAATTTAAGTATAAACTACAGAATTAAGTACAATTTAAGCTGACCGCTAATTTTTAATGAAATTAATTTTTAATGATAATTATGTTTCATTTGCAATACGTGCAAGCTATACAAATTTAAGCTGCTTTAATATGAACTTATCGGAAATTAATTATTGCTGATTGAAGAATTTCAAACGAGTGGAGGTAGTTTCAACAGGGTCAAAGACAAATATGCTCAATTTACAAATTTATAGGCACAACATTGGCAATTAGCACGACTCACAGACTTACATACTTACATCCCCCATTACGTTCACATGCAGAACTCTAATTACACGCACATGCACTTTGGCCTGCCATAGTCCACCAGAGGTTACAATACCAATTAAAGTATAAAATACATGGGTACCGTTTTAGTGATGCGCAATGCGAATGAATTCGTAAATTTTGATTTCCTTAAATCGGTACACAAACAAGTCGAGAATAGCTCCACAAAATTTCAGAAGTTTATTTTAACTATTTTGAAAGCACGCAAGCGTCCGTGCTCAACATGGACAACGAAAACTTTAAATCGCTTTTTGTCGACTTACAATTTTTGCGAATGCATAGAGCTTATGTACACGATTCCAACTAAAGTACAAATTTTATCGATATGATTCAAACTATTGTTTTTAGAATTAAATTGTCTTCTATGTGAACCTAAATTCCAATTATAAAATTTTGTTTTTTATATTTTTAAAGGGCGGTTGAAGTTGAAATTTTTGTCCAATATTTTTCTTTGAAACAATTTAGGTTCACATCGAAGACAAATATGTTTTAAAGACGAATAATTTTATTTTTTTTAAATCGGACAGATATTACGTCTCTATCGTGTCCATAGTCAGTGCACCGCAAGACCGAGATGTCCAAAAATGGACCATAAGTCCGCCACTTTGATATTTTTCTTTTTATTATTTTTTTTATAAGTACTAAATACGCCAGCAGCTTCATGACGATTGCTAAATTTTTTACGTTCTACATGTATATCCGCCAATAATAAAATACATAACTCGGACAAGAAACTATAAAGCGAACCAATGTACGCATTTAAATCATAAAGAATCTCAAAGTAAAAATCCAAGGAACAAGAATGACGAAACATAATTGGCAACTAAGCAAATAAACTGAAATCGAACCAAAACATTCCAATGCAATTGAGCGCTCACCTGGAGATTACTCAATAACGCCTGAAAATAGGGCATTGCCAATAAAGTTTTGGAGCGACTGCTGCCGCTGCTGGCACTCGCCGGCTCTGGTACCCTGTCCTGGGTTTGCACTAATTGCGAATGCTATTTACATAGAGAGTAATTAGGTTATTGATAATTAGTATATTTTATGAAACGGTAAAGACAAAAATTGATTAAGTCAGTTTGACTGCTGTAAACATGAATGTTTCGGTCTAACAAGAAACTTAGAACTTATCTCATATACACTATTATTAATTTGAACTTCAACAACAAAGAGTCAGTAATAATATTTAAAAAATATATGTATATATAAATATATAAATGCCAAATTCAGCGATCCTGATATTTATATAAGTCCTCAAATATTAAGATTTATAATGGTACTTTTTTTGGAACATTGGAACATATGGTCAACTGTTTATAAAATTTTACTCGATTTTACTCTCAGATTATCAATTATTAAACTTTTAAAAAATGTTGAAGCAAATATTTGTCAGTTAATTTAAGCCTGTCCAGTATGTGTGAATCCAAATCATAGCGCATTTTACTCAATTTCATGTATATATTATATTGGCTGTCAAAAAAGTCTTGCGGTATTTTCGCTAGTTGGCGCTGAAAGCGCGTAGTTTTGGTTTTATTTGTCGCATCGGGTCATGCTATAGCTTTTTGGAAAGCTCATTTCACGCGTTAACACGTGTTTGATTGATTGTCGTTTCTTTAAGTCGTTCGTTTGTTATAGCGTCGAAAACATGGAGCAAAATAAAGAGAAAATACGGCATATTTTTCAGTGCTACTACGATAAAGGCAAAAATGCATCTCAAGCTACCAATAAAATTTGTGCAGTTTATGGACCCGACACAGTTTCCATTTCCACCGCACAACGATGGTTTCAACGTTTTCGTTCTGGTGTAGAGGTGGTCGAAGATGCGCCACGCTCCGGAAGGCATGTCGTCGAAAATTTCGATAAAATCGCTGAATTGGTCGAAAGAGACCGGCATAGTAGCAGCCGTAGCATCGGCCAAGAGCTGGGCATGAGACATAAAAAAAAAAATCAAAAACTAATAAAAAAAATACTGCAAGACTTTTTTGACAACCTAATATTTGTACTGTATGGATTCGGAGGCACATATGTATGTATGTCTGTCTTCTTACATACATTTTCTATTGACACTGAGTAATAAGACTCATTTATTCTTTCCAAATGTTAAGTAAATGAGTAACTTGAAGCACATGTTTGGAATTAGTTTTAATTTTTCGAATTGATTCAAATTTAAAACCAAATTATACTTTGTTAGGCACAAATAATTTGCGATAATATTGCAGCTTATTCATCATAACTAACCTCATTTGTGGTCAGTTGTAGTTACAAACCAAAAAAAAATTGTTTTCTCTCAAAATCTGAACGCTTTTCGACCTAAGCACAAGACCCATTTATCTTTCTTTTTTCCCAGTTTGCCTATCTGTCGTTTCATTGTGAAAATGTGCAATGCCTCACAACTTTTTTTTTGTATACTTAATAAAATTTTAATCCGTATTATAACTAATTTGCACATGTACATATGTATATACTTAAGTTTGGTGAGTCGTCGCACAGTGTCTCGATTTCTCAAAACACGATGAATTTTAAATGCTTATATATATATATATTTTTTTTTTAATAATTCGGATAGATAGTAAATTTTGTTAACATATTTTTTAATTTCCTCTAATAAGGTTTTAAATTAATCTCCAAACTTAAAATATAAGTTTAAAAACAAGAAAAGGTGTTCAATTTCTGGACAAATTACTGAAAGCACAAAATAAAAAAAGTGTTCTTGAAGTGAACAAAATTTTTATTTAATTCGGCTCCGTTCTTATTACAAAAAATAGCAAATGACTCCGATCTGGTACGATTGTGGCAATGAATTGGTTTCCTTTTGATCTATCAATACTTTATATGTCTTGCACGCCAAGCTTGTTTTTAACGTACTTTTCGGTTAATCAAATAAAAAAAACTTTAGTATAAAAACTTAAATGGCTTGTAAGCCTTCTAAAAGCAATATCTATTCATTTATTCAATAAGCAATATTGTTCATCTCAATATTCAAAGAGAAAAATTGCGAGTAGAATCATAGATTGGCTTGAACTAGCTATGTATATTTTATAAGAAGAGTAGAACAACTACCAAATTACTCATTTAATTTGATTGAAACGCACTACGATAATTTGAGATGGGCTGTGGGACAAAACAATGCACATAAATCGCCAGTCAGGAGAAAATTTAGAAAGTGACAAACAAGATAAAGATCTCAGGTTATAAAAGGCATTAATAGTTCAGAAATTACCTCGTCTTCCATAATGCTGCTGTCTGCATGCTGCACACCATTATTTTTTGGACGACGATTTCTTTCACGTCCATTCTGCAATCTTTCCGACTGATTTTGCTGCTGTTGTCTGCGGCGAGTAGACTGCTGATGAGATCTGCAAAATAACATTAGTGCACAATAGAATAGTAGATAAACAAAAACAGGTAAGAAAGATACAGTCGAGTGTGCTAGACTGTAAAATACCCGATCCAGGTTTTGTAAATTCTTGAAATATTAAGAAAACTTATTAAATTTGATAAAAAAAAAAAAAAAAATTAAATGTCAAAAATTTTAGAAGCGGGATTGGAGCTCAGGCACCGACGCATTTTGCGATGATACGTCCGCGCTGGACTATTTCATATGTTTTCAAAAGATCACTGCTACAGCTATACGGCAATACCTTTAACAAATAATTTCTAAAACAAACTATCATCTTTAGTGTTTTAAAAAAAATTCGTAGCTATAGCTCTTATAGTCTCTGAGATATATGTGTTCATACAGACAGACGGACATGGCTTTATCGTCTCGGCTGTTGACTCTGATCAAGAATATATATACTTTATGGGGTCGGAGAGGCCTCCTTCTGCCTGTTACATACATTTTCTGTTGACACTAAGTTATAGTACCCTTGACAGTGTGACCATGTCGGTATGCTATGGATTTTTATACCCGCTATTTTCAAATATATACAAAAAACAAGTTTCAGTATATTTGGTATATTTTTTGTTAAAATATCATTTAAGTTTTTTGTTTTCTCTCGAATAGGATTGCGGGTATCATACGGTCGATCACTCTCGACTAGATGTATGCTTATTGTGGGCGAAGGGGGCGTTGCAAGCAACTGCGTAAGGAATGCAGGAACCCATGTACTAAATTTGGTGTCTCTATGTCTTATAGTCTCTGAGATCTAGGTGTTCATACAGACGGACAGACTGACAGACGGACAGACGAACATGGCTATATCGTCTCGGCTGTTGACACTGATCAAGAATATATATACTTTATGGGGTCGGAGATGGCTCCTTCTGCCTGTTACATACATTTCCTGTTGGCACTAAGTTATAATACCCTTCTACCCTATGGGTAGCGGGTATACAAATTCAGTGAACAAAGGGAAATCCAAATTTGAATTAAACTTCAATTTACGTGTTTTATTGACTAATTTTAACATTCAGGCAGTGGTAAATAAAAAATCATTATTTTAAAAATACTGAAAATCCACATCTATTAATTTAAAATATTATGTGTATGACCTTGTACATATAAGTTAACTCAGCAAAAGTTCCCGTTGTGGTCAAAGTACCCAGAAGCCCAAAAGTGCGAGATCAGCAGCAGCGCTGCCGCCGCCAACAGCATAACAATAGCTTAGCTTAGGGTAGAATTGTTCTAAGTGAAATAGTCGCAAAATTATCTCCAATAAAGAAGGAACTTTTTAATTAAAATATCTTATAATTCCAACTAATAAAAGTGAATATTAACTTATATGTAAAGGTTTATTAAAAACCGTTTTTGGAGAAATTTGTAATTTCCATAAAAGTCAGTGCAAGGCATGCAACAGGCACTCATACAATAGAACCGCAAACAGCTGCGTCGCGACTCGAGACGCGACGTAAAATCATTTACGATCAAGAAAGAAGGTGGGGTAAAAACACCCGGGTAGTCGAATCATTGACGATTTTGAATTTTGCCAAAACTGTAAGAATAATCGGTTGCCGAAATGCAAGACACTCGACAAGCACGAGTGGTTGAATCATGAGTGCATATTGATTCGGTCCCTAAAAGGCACACCCAAGAGCGCAAGCACTCGCAAAGCCAACATGATTATGTGTGTGTGTCTTGAATTTTGCATGCGGGTAGCGAGTAGCACCACAACACAAACTTCCATGAGTGTGAGTAGTGTACCAAAAACAGCCACCTTTGACTTTCCCTGGTATGTATATACGTATCTCATTAAGACACGCTTAGTACAAATCTGACTGATTAAAAGTCATCTGCAGCCTATCGGTGTTTCCATTAATAATTTAATTTTCATATATGTATATATGTATGTCCATAAAACTAACCACTTCCCTATAAAAATGAATTTAAGCCAATTCTGGGCGATTTGAAAGATTTTGTTCACGAATTGTTCCTGATTATTTAACTGCAGCTGTTTAGGCATGCTTTTTGACCAGGTCTTTTGCTGTTACAATTACAAAAGTATGTAGAAAATTGAAAATAAACAGTTAGACAAACTCCCAAAATAAACAATTATTAAAAAGAACAACATATAGAAGTCAAAATGGAATTCCAAGTAGTGATACGCAAAAACATAAATGCGTTGTTCTTCTGGCGATATGTATCAATATCGACATTTTTGTTGATATCGATATTCAGGAATGCATCTAAGTTTTGCAAAACACGCAAGGAAAACCAAATTAAGAAAATAATATCTGTGTAAGACTTGCAACATCGTAGCATTACCGTTTGGGCTGTGCGTTCATAGTACAATCAGTGAGTGAACAACAACGAACTACTTTATATGAAAATCTGCACTTTTTCACTGCACTAGCCGCACGGCTGATTTCGCGAAAGTGACGAAAATGTATAAAATCTTTTGGTATGCAATTGTGCATTAATATTTTAGCTTCCGATAAATGCGTTTTTGCATTAACAACATACACAAATAAGAGTTGACAAAACCAACACTAAGAACATCGGGCAAAACGAATAAAAACAAAAAAAACACGCGAAAAACATTTCGACGCATACAAGTTATTAAATCTCGTCCTCCAGACCGTCGCCAGTTCCAGGTTACTAGAGAGAGCTTCGTGATCCAGAGATGGTGATTAGGATGAGGAATTCTTAGTTCCTGATATCCTTGCCTTGTGGCATAAGCAATAATAAAAGGTGATGATGTTGGGTTGCGGCAATCGGCCGGAGCAATATATTTCAAGACTTTGCTCGTTTGATTCAGATATAAAACTAAACTTATGAAGCACTAAGAAGTACCGTCGTAGCTAAGCGTGGCCAGTGGAAAAGTACTGACCAGCGACTCTCCAATAATTCCGTTAATGCTCGCTCAGCAAAATACGTCATAAGCACGAAGTCGTGCATTGCGGCATACGATCTGTTGCATGCGCGTGGGTTGCTCTATATGTTTGTGGTGCGAGCATGCGAAGGTAGTTTGATGTTACTAGCGGGTGACGCTTGTTAACTACCGTCCTCGGTACCGTCAAGTTGGGCGATGGCTCTTTCTAGTTTTAAAGAGACACGTCTCCTGTGGCAGTATTGTTGAATGACAACTGCTCCGCAAAAAACAATGCTGACGCCAACTTCAATAAGGAACCAGATTTTTGGCGATCCTCCTGGCTCGACCCTTTCTCTTAGTTGCTGGATGAAATTAATATTTTGTTCGTTCATCCGGTGTAGTGACGAGAGGCTGAGGATTTGGTCATGTCCAGTGATATTGAGGAGTGGAGAGGCAGGATTGCTAGGCGTCTTCTGCAAATAGGCGTTGTGGTTCACGTACTCAGTGTTGTTGATCACCGCTTCACGTTCGAACGTGACGAGGAGTGTTGCTTCCAGAGACACAACAGGGCCACCGACCATGCTGACTTTAGCACGTTGTTCATTAATGACGATCATTCCCTCGTCCACCAGCGTAATCGGTAATAGGTCGTTCGGTTGCGTGCGGCAGTTGGCCAATCATCCGGAATGTATTTCGCGGGCGCAGCTCTCTTGCATTGCTATCTTGCAGAACTTCGCGTAGTTAGTGCGCTCGCAGTTGTTGACAGCAATGATTCCATCGCCACACTCGGCGACTATGCTTTCTAAGATTTTACATGATTTCTTAATTTTAGGGTACTTAACTAACATGTGTATTTCATTGACGGATTGTAATATTTTAATTTGAGATACTTTCATAAGATTTACTGTTGGGACTTCTGTGAGCTGTTCAGTGAAAATTGACTTTAAATCATTTCTGCCAAAAATTGTAGGATTTATGATATTGGCTATTGCAAGTGTATCAAGTATCAAGTTTTGAATTTCAGTGATAAGCATTCTATTACGAGTAATAAGAGTTTCGAATAAATTTGGAGTATCTAAGAATTCGCCTTTTTTTGGCTTGGATTATCTTGTTTACTGCATCCGTAAGTTTGTTAATTTGCTTTTGAGTTTCTGTGTTAATTAGTACTTGTCTGTTGTTCGAATCTATCAACTGTGTCTCTGTTACCTTTATTCTCTCTAGGTGGTGAATTGTTAGAGCGGACAAAAGTGTTTCAATGTGTTCTATATCTATTTCTAACAATTTTCGCATGTTCGATTGTGGGAATAACCCGGACATTTTTTTGGTATTGTCTACTTTCTTAAAGAAATTACTTAAGCTACTTGAGTGTCTTACATAATTAAGCTCTTTCCATACAAGAATATTACCGTCGATGATGGGAATGTTATTCGCATTCGAGAAGTCGGTAATCCGAGCTTGTGTCGCTGTTAACAAGTTCAGAATTACCATCATGGACCTGTAAGTATTAGATTTTATTAGGTTTACTGATTGGAAGCTACTTAAGGTTGTCCTTATGGACCACCCTCCCTCTAATAAGAACGGTTGTTCCTAGATCAGCTTGTACCTTTTCTTCGGAGCATAAAGGTGACAGCTTATTGCCTAGTCGTTTATTGTTTTTGACATAGACGGTTTCGCCTACATCGAAAACCCTGTTCTGCCTATCCGGGTTACATCTGCGTAACTGATCTTGCTGGGCTTTTGCTATCTTATTTCTGATAGTTTGGTGCAATTCGTCTGCGACTGCATGAATAACGTCCAGTGGCCTCTGTTTGGTCACTGAATGCAGGCTTCTGTTATATGCAATAACCGCTCTGAGAATTGCTTGAGTTGTGTCGAAGATCTTTTCATCGATTTGAAGACATCTTGCAATCTCGATTAGAGTACTGTGGAATCGTTCCACTTGCCCGTTAGAGCAGCTATGAAGCGTGGGTGCATTGACCAGATCAATGTTGAATTGATTTTTTAGCAATGAGGTGATTGTCTCTGAATTGAAAGACGCCTCATTGTCGCAGTAAATTGTTTTCGTGTTTGGGAAAACGTTAAGTGCTTGTAGAATAGGGCTGGTTACGTCCGCTATTGCCCTGGACAGCATCGGCTGCACAACTGCGAACTTTGAAAACTTGTCAATGCAAAATTTCGCCTACGCGAGTTGGGATGGGCGTTTCGCCACGTTCTTGCTTCCTCGGGTGCCTGTCATATTACCCTTGGTGCATATTTTGCAGCTTAGCACTACTTCGTTAGCTATTTTGGTCATCTTTGGAAAGTAATAATCCCTCTTAATCTGTTTTACATTTTCCGGTATGGCCCTGTGTGCTCGATTGTGTTCGGTGTTGACAATCTCCACCTGCTTGTCCTTGTTGGTGATGTCCGCCACAATGCTTTTGCAGTGGCGAAACTTCGTTGAACAAGGGAACAAGGTGACTAACTCATGCTGCACAGCAGCCAATGTTGGTAAGTCACAATGAATTGCGTTAACAACATCTGGGTTGACGGCAGTTTTTAACGTGTCGATTAGGTATATTAGGATATTTGTCCGTAAAATGTATTATGTGGCGCATCTTGCTGCCAAACATAATGATTTTTTGGTGTAAAGCATAGCGCGCTTCTTCTAGGACCATCTGGTTTCTAAAACCATTTATAGGTTGGTCGATTGTCTGAATTGTCGAAGTTAGCGACTCTTCACTGTGTATGGTAGCTACGTCAGACTGGGGCTCGTTATGCAAAGCGTTTATGTTCTGACGTGACAATGCGTCGGCTACGAGGTTGTCTTTCCCTGGTTTATAGAAGATTTTGGCACTGTGTTCTTCTATAAATGCTTAACATCTCTTAATTTTTGCGTTAGTGTTTTTTTCAGACACTGCAAAAGTGAGTGGCTGGTGATCCGTGTAAATGCGCAATTCTCTGGTACCATACAGATAATTCTGCAATTTACCGAGTGCCCACACAATCGCTAGAAGTTCCCTTTCATTGGTAGCATAATGAGTCTCACTCTGTTTTAACGTGCGTGAGATCATCGTAATTGGCCTCCCTTCTTGGGATAGCACTGCTCCAATACCACTTGCGGAAGCGTCAGTAGTTAGGTCAAAGGGTTTTTTAAAATCAGGCTACATTAATATGACATCTTCTGATGCCAAAATGTTTCTTAGTCGTTCGAATGCGTCACGCTGTGTGTCGTCGAACTCTATCGAAATCTTACTCGACATGTGTTTACTAACAGACCCATTTTCGCCTTTCAATATGTTAGTTAATGGTCTAGCTATCGAGGCGAAGTCTTTCACGAACGCTCTATAATAGCTAGCTAGGCCCAGAAATGATCTCAGTGAGTGATCTCGCCGGTTCGAGATACTCTTGAATCGCTTTGACCTTTTCAGGGTCCGTTTTGGCCCCGTCTCTGGTCACGATAAAGCCGAGGTACTCAACACTATCCTTGAAAAACGGGGTTTTCTCTTTTGCTACTCTCATGTTGGCCTCGAGTAGGCGATGTAATATTATGTCAATATGTCGAACATGGTCATGTGCGTTCTCTGAAAATATTATTACGTCATCAACATAGACGTAGCAACATTTCCCTATCTGTTCCCTAAGGACGTCATCAATTGCTCTTTGAAAAATGCTTCCAGCATTCTTCAATCCAAAGGGCAATCGGCAGAATTCATATTTGCCACCGTTCACAGAGAACGATGTTTTTTCTCGGTCCTTTTCTGCTAGGTTTATCTGATGATACCCGCTCTTTAAGTCGAGAGTTGTGAAGAATTTTGCCTTACCCAGATTCGCTAGAATCATTGGGATGCTTGGCATCGGATAGCGGTCGGCAACCGTACGATCGTTCAACTTTCTAAAGTCAATTACGAGTCGTTTGTTTTTGTTGCCTTCGGCATCAAATCCTTTTTTGTCGACAACCCAGGCTGGGCTGTTGTTCGCAGATCTTGACGGTCTGATGATGCCGCCTTCCAATAGTTGCGAGATTTCGTTGTTGGCGAAATCCGACACACTATTTGGGTATGGGTAGAGCTTTGAATATACCGGGTCATTATCCTCGCTACGAATTGTGGCAATAACTGATGTATTAAATTGCAACGCCTCGTTATAGGTCGAAAATGCCTTTATTCTTTTTACTATCATCTGCCTGAACTCATCTTTTACGATTTCGGGAACTACTAAGTCACCGACTTTTGTGAAATTTACATTGTCACATAAGTGGAACTTCAGTGGCTCGCTCTTGTTTTCGTAGCTTAAACAATTGTTCTTCAGATTCAATGTGGCCCCTGACTGCGTTACCAGATCGAAACCTATGATGGCATCGAGTGCGTCGAGGATATCCAAAATGAAGAAATATGCACTGCGTCCATGAATTTTCATTGAACATTTCCTGTTTATTTCACTGGATCCATGTATAGAGTTCACAGTGAATGGGGTATTGACAATAGTTACGTTTTTCAACTCCTTTACGGGTCTCACGTAATTCTTTGCCGCCCCGGTATCTATCAGAATTTGTAGATTTCTGCCAGCCAACTGTCGTTCGATGAACGGCAGTTGGGAGCGTCCCCTAAAAAATTGAGCATATCGGTTCCGTCAGACAAATCGAACTCGTCTTCGATATCAGCGGCTGCTGCTTCAGCTGCTTCAGTTATCTTGAGCCTTATTTTGAGCTTGCTTCCCTATGTAGTGGGGATTTCTTTCTTGGCCTTTGTTAGGCTTTGGTTGCTGACGCTGTGCCTGCCTACTGTTCTCGCTGACATGCTGCTTGTCTTCAGTTGCTTTAGCATAAGAAGCAGCAAACATGCTTCTTTCTATACTATTCTCAGCTTCCCGGGCCAAGGCTAATGCCGATGGCAAGTCCTTGGGCTGGGCAGGCAACACAAACGCTTTCAATGATCTCTTCAGACCCGATATTAATGCGTGCACAGCATCGCTTCTAACCTCGTTATTGAGAATCGTGGCCGCTTGCTCGTCATGTGTCATCACAATTTTGTTGGTGACTAACGTTAGCTTCTTCTCGACCTCGTCATAGTACTTCATCAAGGCTAAATCTCCCTGTCTAACCATTTCTAGCTGCTGCCTGAGTACACGCAGGGACATTTTTTCCGCGTATGTGCAATCCAATCGTGCGATAATCGCATCGATATTTAGCACAGTATTATGGGACGTCAGGACTGCCCTGGCCGTTCCGCATACTTTGTTGCGAAGGATAGCGACGGCCTCATAATGCGCCTCGCTTCCCTTGTATCGCCTGAATATCTCATATGCGTCCAAGGCAGCTTGCTTCCAAGACACATAATCGCTTTGTAGCCCATCAAAATTTGGTACAGACTTTACAATATCAAGTCTCACATCGCACTTGACATTTACGTCTATAGTCACTTTTTCGAAAACTTCAATATTTGGAGCGCCTATCTGCAGCGCGTCAATTTGCGACTTGACTGCTTTTAGCTGCTCGTCAAACTGCCGCCTTAAACGTTGCTCTTGTTCAGCCAACGCGGCATTGACTGCGCCGTTCACAAATGCTTGCAATTGCTCGGCATCCATTTCTGTATTGGTATTATGTAACTGTTGAGGGTGGAAACCTGCTTCTTCACTATCGTCACTATCAACTTCCCGTTTAATTTCTCTATAGGCCCAACTCATGGGCATAAACGTTAGCACTTATTAACACACGATATTGTTCAGCGGTCAGAAACAAGATAATCTTCTTACTTCTTCGTTTTTCTTTTTAGCAAAAATTCAAAACTTAGTTCCACAATGCACTTGCGAATTTATCTCTTGATTGATTGATTTATAAGTCAAGAAACACTAAGAGCTCACTTACATGTTTTCTTTCTTTGGGTCGTTTGGTTCTTATTTTAAGTATGTTGGGCGCCAGTTATTAAATCTCGTCCTCCAGACCGTCGCCAGTTCCAGGTTACTAGAGAAAGCTTCGTGATCCAGAGAAGATGGTGATTAGGATGAGGAATTCTTAGTTCCTGGTATCCTTGCCTTGTGGCATAAGCAATAATAAAAGGTGATGATGTTGGGTTGCGGCAATCGGCCAGAGAAATATATTTCGAGACTTTGCTCGTTTGATTCAAATATAAAACTAAACTTATGAAGCACTAAGAAGTACCGTCGTAGCTAAGCGTGGCCAGTGGAAAAGTACTGACCAGCGACTCTCCAATAATTCCGTTAATGCTCGCTCAGCAAAATACGTCATAAGCACGAAGTCGTGCATTGCGGCATACGATCTGTTGCATGCGAGTGGGTTGCTCTATATGTTTGTGGAGCGAGCATGCGAAGGTAGTTTGATGTTACTAGCGGGTGACGCTTGTTAACTTACATACATCCGAAAACAGCTTCTTGCCGTGAAAAACGGGGATGTAGGCTTTCGTACAACAGTCAGATACGTTTACGAGTTAAGTTTCCGATAATCTCCATCTGTCATCTTTCTTGTTGACCACATAAAAAAGGCTTGACCATTATTTTTGTTTAATAGGAGTGAAGCATGGAACTACTAATGCATTTAATGACAATATACAAAATCTACAATAAAATTATGGCGGACTTATGGGCCATTTTGCAACACCTCCTCAGGCTTGAGGTGCACTGACTATGGACACGATAGAGATCGTAATTTCTGTCTGATTTCAATTTTTAAATACTGGATATCAGGTTCACATAGAAGACAATTTAACTATAAAGACAATATAGTTTCAATTATTTCGATATAATATGTACTTTATTTTGCAATCGTGTCCATAACAGAGAACGTCAAAGGTGGTTGTTTTTGGTCAACTACTCACACTCATGAAATTTTGTGTTGCGATGCTATTCGCACCCTTTAACAAAATTTAAGACACACACACACACATTATTGTCGCGAGTATTGCGAGTGCTTGCGCTTCGGCCACTCGGTCACAACTTGTGTGTGCCTATATGTCGACAATGATTCCAATGGTTGGGCAAGTATTCGAGTGTTTTTACCCCTAATCCTTTCTTGATCGTAAATGATTTTGCGTCGCGACGCAGCTGTTCGCGGTACTATTTTATGAGTGCCTTTTGCATGCCTTGCACTGACTTTTTTATGGAATTTATACATATACATTTACCACAAGGTCATAAACATACAATTTAATCAATTTAAAATTAATACAGGTAGATTTTCAGTATCCTTAAAATATTGATTTTCTCTTTTACCACTGACGGAATTTAAAAATTAGTCAATACAACAGGTAAATTGAAGTTTAATTCAAATTTGGGTTTCCTTTGTTCACTGAATTTCTATAAGTGAGTTAGTAAATTTTTTATTTAGCTATTATTATTATTTGTATTAGTATAGATCCCAAATAAAAACTAAATTATAAAGCCAAAAGTGTTTGTTTTTAAATATACCAGGTAAAAATAACTAGCATGAAGTACAAACAAGTAAGAAAGCTACAGTCGAGAGTGCTCGACCGTATGATACCCGCAACCCATTTCGAGAGAAAACAAAAAACTTAAATGATATTTTAACAAAAAATATACCAAATATACTGAAACTTGTTTTTTTTTGTATATATTTGAAAATAGCGGGTATAAAAATCCATAGCATACCGACATGGTCACACTGTCAACTAAAACAAAGCGCGGGCAGCTGCAAGTGAATTTTGCATACAAAATTGATTCTTTAATAACTTCCTTGTTTCTTATTCGATCTCAACCAAATTCACAGAAATCATTGAGAATATAATTATTATTATGCACACCAAAATTCAATGCTCTAGGTCTTTTATTACGGCTTTTACTGGCTATTGGGGGCGGAAAGGGGCGTGGCATCCAACTTTTGAAATAAACTTGATCTGCGTAGGACCTATACGAGTACAGTCCCCAAATTTGGTGTCTCTATGTCTTATAGTCTCTGAGATCCAGGTGTTCATACAGACGGACAGACGGACATGGCTATATCGTCTCGGCTGTTGACGCTGATAAAGAATATATATACTTTATGGGGTCGGAGATGCCTCCTTCTGCCTGTTACATACATTTTCTGTTGGCACTAAGTTATAATACCCTTCTACCCTATGGGTAGCGGGTATAAAAATGAGTTAGTTTTGCCGGCTTCATGTATATCCCCCCTCAATGGTCGGCTTATGTCTATGGCTTAGTTTGTCGAGTTTTGTTTACCGGCCAGACGATGGGGGCTTCGCGTAAGTGGCACAAATATATTTGTACAAAACATATGCTATATTTTTGTTATTTATTTAAAGTCAACTATAAACAGTCGATATTGAAAAAATTATAATATAAAATTATGACTAGAATAGTAAAATGATGTTAAATAAGTATATTTTTTATTAGTTTAATATTTAAAAAAATAATTCAATTAAAATTAGTTAGTTAGTTGCTAGTTATATAGATATAGACGATATAGCCATGTCCGTCTGTCTGTCCACCTGAATCTCAGAGACTATAAGACATAGAGACACAAAATTTGGCACAAAGGTTCCTGCATTCCCTACACAGATCAAGTTTATTTCAAGAGTTGGATGCCACGCCCGTCGCCCACAATAAGCATTAATCTAGAAAAAGTCAAGTTTTTTTTATGTAAATTGCATATAACTCCAAAAGTTCTTTGTGTAATTATGTGTAATTTGGTGACCCATCTGCGCTTGACACTCTTAATATACCCTGTAATTGGTATAAATCGGATAAGTAGAACAAAAGTTATTCGTTAAATTATTTATCAAAATTGTTGTGCCCAATGCATATGGACGTTTCAAGTGTGTGAATGACCTAGAGATATCAAATTTGGTGACAGTATTCGTGTAGATCTTAAGCAGATCGAGTTTGTTTTAGATTTTTGCCACGCCCCTTTCCGCCCCCTAAAAACTGGAAAAGCCGTAATAATAGACCTAGAGCACTGAATTTTGGTATGCATAATAATAATTATAGTCTCAATGATTCCTGTAAATGAAATTGGTTGTGATCGAATGAAAAACAAGGAAGTAATTTAAGAATCAATTTTATAGCCAATATTCATTTGTTTGTTTAGTTGACAGTGTGACCATGTCGGTATGTTATGGATTTTTTTCAAATATATACAAAAAACAAATTTCAGTAAATTCTTTGGTATATTTTTTGTTAAAATATCATTTAAGATTTTTGTTTTCTCGCGAAATAGGTTGCGGGTATCTTACGGTTGAGCACTCTCGACTGTAGCTTTCTCACTTGTTGTGATTGAAGTATTGGGGTGACCAAATACAAGAACCGTATTCCAGAATGTGACTGACAAGCGAAACAAAAAGCAGCTTAGTCATATAATGGTCATCAAATTCCTTTCCCCATGGTTTGGTGAACCTAAAAACTTGAGTCGCTTTGTTGACAGTAATTGAAATGTGTTTGTCAAACATTAGCCTATGATCTAGAAGAACTCTTAAATCATTCACATCGTCTACTCTAATCAGAGGTAGCATGTTAAGAGTATAATTAATGATGTTAGCGGAGCTTCTGTAAAATGACATAACCTTACAGTAGAAGAAAATTACATTTACACCAGGAATGAAAACGGTCAAGATCAGCTTGCAATAGAGAGTTAGAAGCTATTTTATTATAAGTTGGGCAAATCTTGACATCATCAGCATACATTAAAATATATGAATGTAAAATAAGATTGGGAAGATAGTTAATGAAAAGATTAAAAAGAAGAGGACCGAGATGACTACCCCAAGGAACACCTGAGATTACAAAGACATGTATAGAAGTTGCCGATTTAAATATTACTGTTTGAGTTCTATTATTAAGATAGTCAGATACCCATAACAGAAAATTATGTGTAAAACCTGTCAACCATTTTTATGCAAGAGGATAATGATACAACAGGGAAAAAGGCAGACTCAACAGACATAATAAATAATTTATGTAAAAGTAAAACCAAGTAAAGCTGCGTGTAAAGTGAAACGAAATCCGATTTTTTGATACACATAATTTCCGAGAGACCCAAATTGGTCTATTAGACTTCAATGGGTATCTACGAGGAACACACTGGACAGAGAAAAAATTTGGAGCGTATTATAAAAAATAGTCAAAGCTATTTTTAAATTACTGGAAGCATGAAAAATAGAAATCATAATTTACTATGAGGTCATTTAATTTATAAAAATTTGACTTCTTAAAACATAGTGGTTTATTTACTGTCTTAGGTATGTCAATGTACTTAGAAACCGGTAATTCAATAGATAACTCTAAAGTTGGATGATAAGAATATTCAGGAACTACAAGAGGTTCAATTCTACGTACAGGGGCATATGCAGGATCTGATACAAATATTAAGTCAAGAAGACGTTTATTACATTTATATATTTGGTTAATTTATAGGGAGAAAAATCGAGAGAGCCATTTGGAAATATATGCAAAATAGAAGGAACTAAGTTATTATCTACGGCAGACCAAGATATATTTGGTAAATTTAAATCACCAAGCGCTAACAAAGATTCGCTATCTAGTAGTTTAGAGGATATAGACTGTAAAATAGATAAGTGTTCAAAATAAAAAGAAATATAAGATTGAGGTGGGATGTACGAACAAGTGGTATATGCTGAGGTTTGAGAAAACGTTGTCTTAAAGGCGATAAATTCAATGCCGGACTCCGAGCAGATTAATTCCGATTTAAGGTCACAATCAACAGCAATAAGAACACCACCACCAATTCTAGACAAACGGCCACATCTGTATGACGTAAATTTATTACTAAAGCGAGATAAGTCAGACATTTAAGGCCTTAACCAAGTTTCAGTAAACACTAAGATACTATGTTTGAAGCAGAAACTATCTAGATAGACTTTTGATAGTTTTGATTTAATACCCCTTACATTATGATACGCTATACAAATAGGAGAGGTTTGTTACACAGGATTAATATTTAGTTTTTTGAAGCTTTAGTGTTAGTTTTATTGATAGTAGAAGCGTGAGCTAAGGTGATATTAGGTTGAAAATTTACTGGGTTATGTTATGTTTCTTTGGGCTGTACCACCATGAGAGGTGGCCAGAAACTCGGGTATATTTGTATATTTTTTATAAATATCATGTGTGGGTAATTTGTACTCTCTCTCTCTTAGAAAAGTAGGGGGTATCTAAAAATCGAGTACTCTCGAATTTACCTTTCTTACTTCTTGTAATTTGAATTTAGGCTAGCACTCTCTAAAATTGAAATTCAAGTTTATTTTAATCTGTTTGACATTTAGATAAACATAAGATACAGAATTAAAAATGTAAAAAATTGAGTACATGTGAACCTAATGTTTTTCATGAAATCATTTCTTCAGAAACTTTTCAGTTTTAAATTTTAAAATAGAAACCATTGGAAACATTTGTAAGATTTTATTTTTAGATCCGATTAGTTACTTTTGTACCCTTTCATTGTGCAGTTATTTTAGCCTTTATATGATTTCATAAATCGACATGATCTCCTGCGGCAGCTTCTCTTTAGGATACGTTAAAAGTAGGAAAGACGAACTTTTTATTCACTAGATAAAATTATTTCACGGTGTGGCTAAAATATAAAACAACTCAACTTATCTTTTAATCATAGATTGCACTGCATAATGTACATGTATCAAATAATTTTTGAAGGCTTAAAGGTATTGCACTTTCTTACTTACACATTGGAGATAATATCAGTGCCAACCACTGTTTCACCAACTGCACCGCTATTAGGAGCAGATGTCATGTCTGCTGAAGTAAGTGCTTCCGTTCCACTTTGCTCACGCACTAGTCGATCTGTCGGTTGGAGATAGAGTTAAAAGGATTTTATTGACATATGAAGGATTTCGATCTGACCTGCTTCATACCGATCAAACTCTTGCGCTTGCTGTCCAGGCTTTGCCTTAACCTCGATCTGAATTTCAGCTGAGCTAAGACCAGCATGACAAGAATATACGCCTGCATCGCGGAAAGTGACGTCCAAAATTCGTAGTGCGCCCTTTTTAGAAACTTTAAATTTACGCGAACGTGTCAGTGGCTTGTGATCCTTACTCCACTTGATTTTAGTCCGATTATACCGTTTAACCGGACATTTAATCTTTACTTGAGTGCCAAAAAACACGACACCAGCGCCACCCACCTTCAAAGTGATTTTTGTCTTCTTTGGATCGTGTTGTATGTGCGTCGAATTGCTGATCTGTATCACCGGCTTGGGATCTTCAGGCGGACAGGGCTTGACATTGCAGGGCTTCTTGTCCGGTGGCTTGACGCTGGGACACATTGATTCAGCACGTTCAATTTTATGCTCCTGTGCCATAATCTGTTTGCATTCTACTTTACGATCCTTAATGCCATATCCACAGGTGTGCGAGCACTTTGACCATTCACCCACCTCCCAACGCACAGGGCAATCAAGCACATTACAGTATTGACGATCTGCTGGTGGAGGCTGTGGGCACATACTGTTCGGCACGACCATAGTGTTTTCACCGCCTCGCGTCACCTCATGGATGCATTGCACTTCGCGCGTCTTAATTCCAATGCCACAGCTCTTGGAGCATGGCGTGTAATCTGAATAATTCCATCGCGGAGGACATGGCCGATCATTGCAAGTCCGCACCCGTGCCTCTGGTTTTGTTTCAGGCGTGCAAAGGAACGGTGACACCACTCGGCCGTTGTCTTCACGCACACAGTTAATGATCAGTTCTTCCACACCGCCTAAACAGGATGCACTACATGACGTGTAGCCTTGCTCACGCCACACATACGTCTTCCCGGGCTCCGATACGCCAACTTTTATTGAGTCACGCGGAAACTGATCATCATATCCATGCGATGGCAGCATGCATGGTTCCTCTACGCAACGCTCGACTTCATCGTGAGGCTTCAAGCCTTCACACAAGGTGCCATTAACCGAGGCGACCGTACGGGAGTACTCAAGATAGATTTTACATTTAAATGTACGACGACGAATTCCCTCTCCACACGTTACGCTGCATGGTGACCATTCCGTGTCCTTGATGAAACTACTCGAAAGAAGAGAAGAGAAGAATTACGAATTATTAATAATCAATATTCAGTAAAGTAATCAAATTTATTATTAAATTGATTTACAATGTACATAATTTTTATTTGTCAATTTTATTTTGGTTTCCAACTGTTGGGAACAGAACTGGTTACCGTTCTACTCAACGGGGTAAATTTATCTATATATAATAATATATTTATTCCAGTGCCAATGAAAATGCATGTAACAGGCAGAAGGAGTCATCTTCGACCCTATAAAGTATGTACATACACATAATAATATTCATATTGATCAACAGCCAAGACAATATAGCCAAGTTCGTATCTCACAGTCATGCAGTCTCGATTGTAACTATCTTGTTTCATTTTGAGATGTGGCGAAAAGATTCTAATATCGCTTTTAGGTCCTCCTGTTTTTATACTCGCTACCCATGGTGCAGAAGGGTATTATAACTTAGTGCCAACAGAAAATGTATGTAACAGGCAGAAGGAGGCATCTCCGACCCCATAAATTATATATATTCTTGATCAGTGTTAATAGCCGAGACGATATGGCCATGTCCGTCTGCCCGTATGTCTGTATGAACACCAAGAAATCAGAGACTATAAGACATAGATACACCAAATTTGGTACATAGGCTCCTGCATTCATTACGCAGATCAAGCTTATTTAAAAACTTGGATGCCACGCCCCTTTGCCCACAATATGCATAAATCTAGAACAAGTCACGTTTTTTTTATGTAAATCGCGTATAACTCCAAAAGTTTTTTTTGTAATGATGTGTAATTTGGTTAAACATCTGTGCATAATACTCTTAATATGGTAGATTTTTGCCGCGCCCCTTTCCGCCCCCGAAAACTGGAAAAGCCGTAATTATAGAGCATTGAATTTTGATATGCATAGCAATAATTATAGTGTCAATTATTCCTGTTAATTTGATTGTGGTCGAATCAATTTTATTGGCAAAATTTATTTGCAGGACCTCGCGCTTTGTTTGTTTAGTTGACAGTGTGTAATATACTATATAAAAAACCAAAAAAATTTCAGTATATTTCTTTGATATATATCTTAAAAAGAAAGAGGCTATAAGATGCAATAAATGCAATTAAAATATGTATATTCCTAATTCCTTCTCAAAAACTTACATTTTAAATTACTATTTGCATAAAAATGTACATAGGTACCCCGCATCTTTAAATTTTCCAAGTTTTGTATGAGAGTTCAACCAAATTAATAAAAGATACGTCATTAGACCTTTTGTTAAATGCATGTTTCCAGATACACTATTTGTTTTACTTTTGGAAAGTTTTTAAAATTTAAGTGTAACCGTTGTTTCGCAATTTTGTTGTTCCTATTTTGGCAAAATAGTAAAATACGTTAATTTCACACGGTCACCGATAATACTATAATAATAAAAAAGAGAATGACAATAACGACGAGGATTTATGATTTATATTTTGTTGTCTTCAATTATGACTATTGGTTAAGTTGCAAAACCAATCATGTATGACACTGACAAGCGAATATCATTAATTTTTTAATTTAAAAAAGAATATTTTTTAGTTGGGTTTGTCTGCCAAATAAAACAAGTAAGAAAGCTACAGTCGGGAGTGCTCGACCGTATGATACCCGAAACCCATTTCAAAAGAAAACAAAAAACTTAAATATTTTAACAAAAAATATACCAAAGAATATACTGAAACTTATTTTTTTTTATATATTTGAAAATAGCGGGTAAAAATCCATAACACCGACATGGTCACACTGTCAACTAAACAACCAAAGCGCGAGCAGCTGCGTGTGAATTTTGCTTATAAAATTCATTCTTTAAGAACTGCAGGATCTGATACAAATATTAAGTCAAGAATACGGTTATTACATTTATAGATTTGGTTTATTTAGAAGGAGAAAAATCGAGAGAGCCATTTGGAAATATATGCGGAAAAGAAGGAACTAAGTTATTATCTACAGCAGACCAAGATATATTTGGTAAATTTAAATCACCAAGCGCTAACAAAGATTCGCTATCTAGTAGTTTAGAGGATATAGACTGTAAAATAGATAAGTGTTCAAAATAAAAAGAAATATAAGATTGAGGTGGGATGTACGAACAATATATGCTGAAGTTTGAGAAAACGTTGTCTTAAAGGCGACAAATTCAATGCCGGACTCCGAGCAGATTTATTCCGATTTAAGGTCAGAATCAACAGCAATATAGTAAGAACACTACCACCAAGTCAAGCAGGAGCTCGTGTCTCGCTCCAGACAATTCTTATATAAATTTTAAATATTTATTTAATTTATTTTTTATATTATTTTTCGAATTTGCTCGTAAATAAGGTTAATATTTTATGACAGGTATAATCACAATTGTAAAATACCCCATACAAATTATAAAGGGCCAATCTTAGGATATTTTCTAGCAAATAACTTGATGGGGCAGTTTCCTCTTGGGAAATTTGTAACATAACATAAATTCGTTTTTTTTTTAATTTAACATGTATACAAACGATAGTTAGGACGACCAGGACACTCGACTCTTATTTTCTTACTTTTTTATTTTGGCATTGCTCTGTCTGCATTGACGAATCCAAAGATGTCACTTTTTTTATTGCTCTAGCGTGAGCGAGCGAGAGAGGCATATAAATGCCTATGAGTCTATTTATTTTAACGATGAACTAATGTCTCCAAAAATGTGTATCAAGTATTTTACAGTCGAGCAAACTATTCTACAGCTTTTTTATTTGTTCTTTTTGGTAGCGACTGGCGCGTCGCCAACGCATATCCTTGTAGCCGTTATGGTGGAATACGGGGCCAAGAATTTTCGGCGGCAAGAAGACGCGACTTGATGGCGTCAATGAGAGACCGTCAATAGTTTCAGTTGTTACAGCCAAAAAAATGTTATGTTTGTATGTATACATAAACTAGTCTGCTTGCCCCGCTTCGCCAGCGGTGAAATTATATATATTTATTTTTATTTGTTGTTGTTGTTTCCCACTTCAACATAATGCTGGAGACTCTCGGTGTTTACATAAAAATGATTTCATTTGCATTTACATATATACAAAATTAGTAATTCCTAGTCAGGGATTTTATCAGCGTTTTGCACATTCCCGAAAATTAACCCACTTAGCTTACATTTGAATGAATTAAGTCTAATGCTTGATGATGTGAAAGATTTTGTTGAGGTAATACAATAATTTTAACTTCCTGAATGTAAAATTACCCACCGCTCAAACTATTAAAGAGTACACCTCGACAGACGACTTACTTGCTGAAGGCAAATTCAAGGCAAGAGAACACAATTAAATCTAAAAGCCAATAGTCTTCATTGGCTTATCAACTCTCAGTTCTTTCTTAGACTTGAATACAAGGTCCTGTCCTACAATTCCGCACTTAAACCTATCTGGACCTATGGCTCCCAGTTATGGGGGAACGCTCGCAGTAGCAATATTTATGTCCAGCGAGCTTAATCAAAGATCCTGAGAACCATCACCGGGGCACCGTGGTACGTTCGCAACGAAAACATACATAAAGACCTCAATATTCAACCAGTCAGAGATGTAATAGCTGAACAGAAAGAAAAGTATCACGTCAAGCTTTCCCCTTAAATAATTCAATTGAATTGTGAGTTAAGGTTTAGTGATAAGATTTGATATCTGTTAGTCTCAATTTAAGAGAAGATCCAATAAATAAAAAAGTATTCTGATCTGCCTCCCGTTTAGTCTTGATGTTAAAACAGGTCTTCAAGAAAAAAATGTTGACAAAACAACAGAGTTGTTAAAATTACAAAGCTGTGTCAAAAATAATTGGAAGAACTCCCAATATATAAAACTAACTAAATGGAACATGGAAACCTTCGCATATAGAAGTAAAAAATTTCAGATTTCCGATTTCAGATTTCATTAACATTGAATATATTAAAGAATAAAAATCAAAATGAAAATGGAAATACAGGTTGCGATGTTCAATGAAAGCTTCAAGCCTTTCGTTACATTGGACTTTACGTGATGATGATAGAGCAATCAGTGAGTGAGTTAACACGAAACACATTACATATATAGATATGTTAGAAGATACAAATCATAAGAATTATTAATTTCTTGAGGTTAAAGACGACAGGCTCGATGCAGAAATTATTTGAAGGAATCTTTAATTTGATAGGGCCCTTGGTTAAATATTAACTGAACTAATGATACGTTATTAGTATGAGACCAGAGTACACAAAATTGGACTGGATATTAGGGCTAATTCGAATTGGTCTGATATATTGATACCACTGATAAAATCAATACAAGCATTAACTAGATCTGCCCCTTTAGAAATTAGGCAGTAAAGGAAATGTGCACAAGCCAATTGAGTACTTAAAGTGGCAGACACTTTTCCAACCCAACTTTCTATAGGAGTGTTTGCTTAGTACTAGTTCTAAGCCATTAGCGTAAAAGCTAACTAATTTGGTTGAACATGTAAATAGGAGTGCACACGACATGTACAACTAATAAACTATAAAATTGACTTCTCAGAACCATAAATTGCTGATCAACTTAATGGAAAAGACTTTTCTTTTTCTTTATCTCTAATTAAATCCAAATTCGTTGAGAAGATGAGTTTAATAAAAAAAAAAAAAAACTTGGCAACTTATTGAAAGCCGCTATTTGCTTATTCCCGATACACCAATTAATAGTTAAAAGCTTTTGATTTTTTATACCCGCTACCCATAGGGTAGAAGGGTATTATGACTTAGTGCCAACAGGAAATGTATGTAACAGGCAGAAGGAGGCATCTCCGACCCCATAAAGTATATATATTCTTAATCAGCGTCAACAGCCGAGACGATATAGCCATGTCCGTCTGTCCGTCTGTCCGTCTGTCCGTCTGTCTGTCTGTATGAACACCTGGATCTCAGAGACTATAAGACATAGAGACACCAAATTTGGCAAAAATGTTCCTTCATACCCTACGCAGATCAAGTTTATTTCAAAAGTTGGATGCCACGCCCCCTTCGCCCACAATAAGCATTAATCTAGAAAAAGTCAAGTTTTTTTTATGTAAATCGCGTATAACTCCAAAAGTTCTTTGTGTAATGATGTGTAATTTGGTAAGCCATCTGCGCTTGACACTCTTAATATACCCTGTAATTTTGGTACAAATCGGATAAGTAGAACAAAAGTTATTCGCGTAATTATTTATCAAAATTGTTGTTCCCATTGCATATGGACGTTTTAAGTGTGTGATTGAGCTAGAGATATCAAATTTGGTGACAGTATTCGTGTAGATCTTACGCAGATCAAGTTTATTTTAGATTTTTGCCACGCCCCTTTCCGCCCCCAAAAACTGTAAAAGCCGTAATAATGAACCTAGAGCATTGAATTTTGGTATGCATAATAACAATGATAGTCTGAATGACTCCTGTGAATTTGGTTGAGATCGAATGAAAAACAAGGAAGTTATTAATGAATCAATTTTATATGCAAAATTCACTTGCAGCTGCTCGCGCTTTGTTTGTTTAGTTGATAGTGTGACCATGTCGGTATTTAATGGATTTAAAAAAAAAAATGTATATACAAAAAAAAACAAATTTCAGTATATTCTGTGGTATATTTTTTGTTAAAATATCATTTAAGCTTTTTGTATTCTCTCAAAATGGGTAGCGGGTATCATACTGTCGAGCACTCTCGACTGTAGCTTTCTTACTTGTCCTTCTATTAGATGTAACACCATTGGTTCTAATTAAAATGTAGACTTAAATCTCACACACCCTGTAATTGTTCTACTGTTTTTTGAGCAGTTTATTGTTGCTAATTTATCTTATTTCAATAAGCATTAACAATGAGTAATAGTAGGAATTTAACTGTAGCGGCATTTTACTGAGCGTACAAAACACGTACTCAATGATTTTATGTTCTTGTTCTTCATGATATCGATGTTGATGGCATTTATTAAAGGTATCGACAATGTTCAAGGACAGTAAGTTTATGTGCTTACATACCTATCAGAGAACGTCAAAGGTGGCCATTTAGGGTAAACTATTCACACTCATGGAAATTTGTGTTGCGGTGCTACTCGCTACCCGCACGCGAAATTGTCGGAACTTGTGTGTGCCTTTTCGGGACCGAATCAATTTCCTACTCATGATTCATTGACGATTGTTTTGCCTTTCGGCAACCGATCGTTCTTCCACTTGTGACAAAATTCGAAATCCACCCGAAAAAGTCGGTAATGATTCGAATGGTTAGCCAACTACTCGAATGTTTTTACCTCCTTTCTTGATCGTAAATGATTTTGAGTCGCCTCACGACGCAGCTGTTCGCGGTTCTATTTTATGAGTGCCTGTTGCATGCTTTGCACTGACTTTTTTATGGAATTTCCCGAAATTACAGATATCTGCAAAAATCCTTTTTATTATACATATATATACCACAAGGGTATAAACACAAAATTTTAAATTAATACAGGTAGATTTTCAGTATCTTTAAAAAATTTTGCCAATTACCACTGGCTGAATGTAAAAACAAGTAAGAAAGCTACAGTCGAGAGTGCTCGACCGTAAGATTCCCGCAACCCATTTCGAGAAAACAAATAAATTAAATGATATTTTAACAAAAAATATACCAAAGAATATACTGAAATTTGTTTTTTGTATATATTTGAAAAATTCCATAACAAACCGACATGGCCAGACTGTAAACTAAACAAACAAAGCATAAACAGCTGTTTGTGAATATTGACTATAAAATATTCTTCAATAACTTCCTTGTTTTTCATTCGATCACAACCAAATTCACAGGACTCATTAAGACTATTATTATTATTATTATGCATACCAAAATTCAATGATCTAGGTCTATTATTACGGCTTTTCCAGTTTTTGGGGGTGGAGAGGGGCGTGGCAAAAAATCTAAAACAAACTTGATCTGCCTAAGACATACACGAATACTGTCACCAAATGTCATATCTCAAACGTCAATTTAAATTGGGCACAACTATTTTGATAAATAATTTAACAAACAACTTTTGTTCTACTAATCAGATTTTTACCAAAATTACATATTGTGGTCGAAGGGGGCGTGGCATCCAACTTTTAAAATACACATGATCTGCGTAATGAATGCAGGAACCTATGTACCAATTTTGGTGTCTCCATGTCTTATAGTCTCTGAGATCTAGGTGTTTATACGGACAGACAGACGGACATGGCTATATCGTCTCGGCTGTTGACACTGATCAAGAATATATATACTTTATGGGGTCGGAGATGCCTCCTTCTGCCTGTTACATACATTTTCTGTTGGCACTAAGTTATAATACCCTTCTACCCTATGGGTAGCGGGTATAACATTATTAAAGAATATTTTTCATAGGCAATATTCACATACAGCTGTTCACGCTTTGTTTGCTTAGTTAACAGAGAGGCCATGTCGGTATGTTATGGATTTTTTCCAAATATATACAAAAAACAAATTTCAGTATAATCTTTGGTATATTTTTTGTTTAAATATCATTTAAGTTTTTTGTTTTCTCACGAAATGGATTGCGGGTCGTGCACTCTCGACTGTAGCTTTCATACTTGTTTATCTTTTCGATGTTTTACAACTATTTTTCGCACGGCCACAGGAATCTCTTTTCTGGGAGACTTTTTTGGTTATTAAATACGTTTTCAAATGACAAAATAACAAAACAAATCTAGCAAAATACAAAGTAAGCCATAAGATTAAAATAACGATAATTTACCGTTATATTTCAGCTGAGAAGAATAGAATAAACATCGATACCAAGCAAACGTACGTAAACTTTTGTCAACGTCTTTTGTATGTTTTTTATGAATAACTTCGAAGGTTTTTGTTAAAAATTTATAATTTTTTTGGCTATTGACGTTAAATAATATTTAAAACAAAATTGCATCATTACGTTTTCTGTAAAAGCTTTTGGATAGTCAAAATTGTAGAAAATTAGGTCGTACGTAGAGTTTTCTCCGCGACTGTATAATGCTGTTTAGAAGAATTGACACACTATTTTTGAATATCACTTTGAAACAACATTTTAAATGTAATCATCAATGATATTTTGAATCTAGGGGGATGTTAGTTATTTTATCAGAATAAATTTGTAAAAAACAGGAAAACCCCGGCAGAAAAAAGAAAAATTTGCATCACTGACACATACATATGTACATACACTTAAAACCGTGCATATACAGTGGATCACACCTTATTTTGTGTAGATAAAATGTCACGAAATAAGATGTGTCCTTAAATATGCAAATATTTTTTGTTATTTTTAGTTTAAAGTTTAAAAAAAAAAGGAATAACAATGATGTACCTACATATCTAATAAATATCTACTAAACAAAACTGCATATATATTTTTTATCAAATTCCTCCTGGCTTGAAAGTCATTCGACATTGAAAATTAACTTTTCTTCTGCTCGAAATAAGATGAGATCCACTGAATGTACATATACAAACATGCGTATATATTTTCTTCTATAAAAAATTTTTTTTCAAATACCTTTTGACTATTTATGCTGATGTAGTTTATAATGCCGAAGATATCTCCTTCGAATAAAAAATGGCATTAATAGGGACAATGAAAATAAGTGGCTTAGAGTTGGGGAAGTTTGAAGAAAGCTAGATTTGGGACTTTAAACAAAATTGGCTAGCCATAAACTGTTTTCTACTTCTCTCATTATTGAACGGAATAAATAAGGATCATGGTTTTCGCACAATCGATTGAACTCAACAACCGAAGAAGTCTGATTATTGTTTTTATTTTTTGGCCCACTTACGTTGGATCCAGCGATGGAACTTCCGTTTCTTCATTCGTGCCGACTCTAGGATTGTTATAGTTATTAATAGAGCTGGCACTCATCAGTTGCATAGTGCGCGGCTCCTCTGGGGTCTCGTGATGCAATCTACTTTGGGTGTGATGGGCATAACGCATTGGCTGATCAGAATAGACAGAGCCCACATTATCTTCGGTGTCGGGGTCCTGTCCATATGCAGCGTTGTCTACATCTTGAGCGTCATCATCGACATTTTCATCATCATCTTCATAAAGTTCAGAGCTCTCCATGTTACGATCCGAATTCTATGTATAATAAGATTTACGAACAGGTTTTGAAATATACCTCTCTGTACTCTCTTCTCCGTCACTTACCTCTTTCATAGAGCCGCTACTGCCAACTATAATCGTACCCCCATCCTTGTTCTGACCGCCTAGTCCATTACCACTGCTTCCTCCGTCGCAGCGTATGCCAATTGAGCACTGTTGCATGCCTCCTGGTTTGGTTAAGGGGTCGCATTTGGCACTCAAGCTGCCATCCGTCGATTTACACTCGACGCTCCGCATCTGAATTCCTTGTCCGCATGAAACGGAACACTGCAGAGAAGTATAGAAAGAGGAGGGACCGAGAAAAGGCGAAAAAGAGGGATAAGAATTATAAATTATTGCAATTTGTTTTCCTGAGGACCGATTCATATGTTTGCACACAAGATGTTGTCGCCTGCCGAAGACGAAATGCTGTCAAGCAATGTAAAAACTGTCCAGTTATACAGCTGAAACGAGATTTTCCATAAAGGAAATGGAGGTAATTGGTGACGAGCAATGTGGGCGTGGTCAGAAATTCGCATGTATCTCTTATCCCTCTCATTTTCGGCACGTGTACCCGCTAATAAATGCAAAATTTTTATTTTCAGTTTTATCAACCGGGTAATTTACCATGTTATCGTCATGTCCCACATGATACAATACATACATAATTACAATTGCAATAGTATTACTAATAAAAAATGTATAAACAAAAATTAATCCAAGATTATCATACGAAATGTACAAGCTAGGCTATATATTATGTGTGCACAATTATAGCTATTCGCAACAGATTTAAAGTAGTATATTTCCGAATAGTGGGCGTGTCCAAATTCTTGAATAATATTGATCTGTGTGGAAAAACAGCAATGTCTTGCATATCTCTGAGATGTAGTTGTTTATACAGACAGATGGACATGGGTGTGTCATCTCGGCTGTTGCCGATGATAGACTTTTTATTTTTGTAATGGTAATTTATGATTTTTAAATAAGTTGACAATTTGCTGAAAGCAATGACGCATGGCTAAGTGTGTGAAGAAATTTAGAATTGTGGATGGAGTACCTCGTAAAGAAGTTAAATTTTCGGAATGTTTTTTTTTGGTTTGCTTGAACTTCATAAAGTTTTTATGGGTTCAAGTTAAGTATTTTAATACAATTAGTTTTAAAAATCCATATATGACTCACGTCCTCGTACTTCTAAACCTTTCTCGTGATAAAAAGTTAATACCAAAATCCAATAATTAAAAAAACCTTCAGTAATGTAGCAAGAAAAAAATCCTGATAGCCACACATGCTGGTATCCACTTCCTTTCTATCAACCCTTTTGCACACAGTTACTAAAAGGAGGTAATAAACTGTAATCAGCTTGAACGGGCGTCTAGCCGAGTTGATTAGGTTGTATGTCTACGGGTATGTAATCGTAGAACAGGGAAGCACCATTAGACTCGAGTCCATCGGCTTATGGTGACCCTTGAAGCAAAGCGAGAATGTGAAATTAAGTACCGACTCGCAAATACTGTTTGCTATCATTTTGTCTTCCCCTATCTGCTAAGCAAATATCAATGTTTCTATGGTGAAAGCTTCTATTACCAATTTCATTTTGTTATTTAATTTGTATGTGAAACATCTGATATTAGGAATCTAGTAGAGCTTAATATAGCAACCCACCATCGAATAAATAAATATCTAGAAACAAGAACGATTATTTAAGTAGATGTTACTCAGTCCTAAGTAGATGTTACTCAGCTAGGGTATATAAAATAAATACCCCTCGACACATTTAGCTAAATATATTTTGTGCTCAGGCATGGCCTCGACGTTTTTTAATCTGCCATCGCCATTTCTATTCGTCATCATCTAACAGGGCTGGCAACATTTGCATGACTTTTACACGAGCTATTGTTGGTGGCACTTACGCCAGTCCAGTCCTCCACCTCCCAGTGCGGACACTCCTCGATAATGCAGGTCTCCTGTGTTGGTGGCTTCGGAGTGCGACACATAATATCTGCAACCTGTTACCACAAAAGGCCATAGCCATAGCCACAGCGCAGCAGCAAAATAATGAGAAACAAAAAACACGGTAAGAACACAAGTATAACTCAGTTGCCACTTTGTATGCAAAATTAACAACGTTTAAAAGTAGGTGTCAGACCGATGGTATCAGCCACTTTTGTTTACATTCTGACCACCATAACAGTCTCTAACACTTACCCTTGTTTTTATGCCGTTAGTCTCTTCGGCGCAGACAACCATCCGTTCTCGGTAGCCGTGTCCACAGAGCCGGCTGCAGGTACTCCAGTCGTCAGTTATCCAACTGCCAAAGAGGCGGATAAGTGGTTAGAGTACTTGTTTATATACCATATAATATAAATACCAGTACATACACATAATAGGAGCAGTTACAAGGGCGTTTGTAGCTGAAGTAACTCGACTAAATTGTTTCCTAAACAACTACTTAGTTGCCCACTTCTACAGATGGGCCAAAAAGAACCCACATGCATTGGTGCATGACCTTTAATGTTAAGGGATTAGGAGCTGTACATACATAAGTATGAGTGTAGTGATCGCCACATTTATCCTTTTATTACCGAACATATTTTTATACCCGCTACACATAGGGTAGAAGGGTATTATAACTGAGAGCAAAAAGAAAATGCGAATAACAGGTAAAAGAAGGCATCTCCGACCCCATTAAATTAATATTCTTGATGAACGTCAACAGCAGAGACGATATAGTCATGTCCATCTATCTGTCTGTATGAACACCTAAGTCTCAGAAACAATAAAATCTAGTCACCGAATTCGGTACATAGGTGCTCGCATTCATAATGCAGATAAAGTTTATTTTCAATGTTGTATGCCACGCTTCCTTCGCCTATACAACAATATTTATTTGTTTAACTATTTTTTATACAAGGTGTAACCAATGCAAATATTCTAGTATAAAGTGTTTGAGTGCAGACGAGTTTGATTAAAAAGCTGATGGCACTTTTGACTAGAGCGTTTTTACTTGATTTTAAAAATATTAAATAAGTGATTTGCATTCTCTCAAAATGAGTACCGGGTATCTCCCAATCAAGTGCTCTGGGCTGTAGCTTTCTTACTTGTTTTAATATTGGATGATGATCCACGAGTGAAGTTAATAATATGTTATATACGATGATCTTAAAACAACGCGATTACTACCAGAGTCTATGAAAAAGCCAAGAATCAACTCTTACAGCTTGGCGAGGATCTTGTTTGGCATTACAAATGCATTTTAATGTTTATTCTTAATTCCTATTTGTGGTATTTGCGCTCGAATAAATGAGAAAGTTTAATACAGTTTAATGTATACCTTATAAGGACGACTTTTGGAACTAGAGGGTTAAGTTAACCAAAAAAATATATTCGTCACACGCAATGATACGATGGACTAAAGCCGCAAACAGCAATAAATAAAAGCGAAAACTAAACCAATTCGGAGGTATCCTGGGGGATATCCTGTACTAAAAGTCGTCAATCGAAATTATAATTTATTTCATATTTATTTAGACATTTAGCGCGAATATAGACAGATCCTAAATGAAACAAAAATTAAAATATATATAATTTAACCTGAAATAAGTTTGTAATTGTAAAACTTTTACACAGCTACGAAAAATTATTCAACAAATAATTTTAGGTATATTTTTTTAGATTTTTAAAAAATTTACAGAATGTATTAAATGTATAAATATTTAGGCTGTTTACAAAATTACACATAATTGCTCAAAAAAATTGGTGTCCCTCGCAGTTTCTGCGACTAACATGAAAGTTATGATACTATATGTGGAATAAGGAAAACTAAAAGCGGCAATCGCAAAGCGCGGAGATTACAACTCAAAGCATTGAACGTAAGACAGTCGAAAAATTGCCCCAAGTTTTCGGTACGACTTAGTTCAATTCGATTTGGTATGGTTTGAAAATGTCACAACAATAAATAAACGGAGGGTTGGTCCGTGGTGGGGAACAGGGTACTGAGGGACGAAGAGACAGTCAAGGACAACGAGAAAGACCCTAAAGTCAAGCACAATTACATGCTCAGTCTCAACGTATCTGAACCGCTAATAGAGATGGGGTAGGCAATCAAAATGTAAGAACGAAAACCGACGCCATTTAAATTGATAGCTGGTCAGGTGGAGTAAGACAAATGCGGATAGAAGAGGAGGAGTATACGGTAGGCCTTTGGGAGCTGTTACATCAGACCTGTACTTACCGCGGCGGACAGCTGTGTGTATTACATGGCACCACTGATGGCTCCGGGCGATTAGCAACGCTGCAGAGCATCTCGTCGACATCAGCGCCAGTTAGACGGTTTCTGCATATAGGGCGAGCCATTTTGTAACCTAAAGCGTTCAAGAACAGCAAGAGAAAATAAAATTGAAGCAGAGCTAATTAAGAAGAAGAGATATACTAATAATACTGCAGTCGAGAGTGATCAACTAAGCAATATCCTGCACACAAATCCTTTTGGTTTAATATAATGAAAGCATTATTTTCATATATTTATACCCGCTACCCATAGGGTAGAAGGGTATTATAACTCAGTGCCAACAGAAAATGTATGTAACAGGCAGAAGGAGGCATCTCCGACCACATAAACTATATATATTCTTGATCAGTGTCAACAGCCGAAACGATATAGCCATGACCGTCTGTCCGTCTGTATGAACACCTAAATCTCAGATAAGAGCTAGAGCTACCAAATTTGGTGACAGTACTCTTATAGGTCCTACGCAGATCAAGTTTATTTTAGATTTTGCCACGCCCCTTTCCGCCCCCAAAAGCCTGTAAAAGCCGTAATAAAATACCTAGAGCATTGAATTTTTGGTATGCGTAATAATAATTATATTCTCAATGATTCCTGTGAGTTTGGTTCAGATCGAACTGTCAACTAAACAAACAAAGCGCGAGCAGCTGCAAGTGAATTTTGCATATAAAATTGATTCATTAATAACTTCCTTGTTTTTCATTCGATATTTTCATAGAAAGTTCCCAAGAAAATATATACGTTTAGATTGTATATGAGTAAACGTGTAGTGATTACAAAGTAATGGGAACAGGGTATCTCGAAGTCGAGCACATTCGACTAGAGCATTTTAGCTTGTTTGAATTCGCCTTTATTTAAACTATATAATATCTTTACTGATCTGAAATCTAAGTCATGCATGCATATATGTATGTATGTATGTATGTATTCAATAACACATTCAATCAGACCGGTCAGATTTATGGTTTTTGAGTCAAGCACTCTCGACTGTATCTTTCTTACTTGTTGCAACTGGTAAACAAGTAAGAAAGATACAGTCGAGAGTGCTTGACTGTGAAATTCCCGCTACCCGTTTTGTGGGATGCACACTATTATATAACTCATGCAGCTGCATCTGATTTCTGCACTATACATTTGTTTTTTGAATAACTTCTTTCTCCGATCACAACCAAATTTTTGGAAATTATTTCGACTGTAGATATTATTGTGTGTACCAAAATTCTAGCTATAAATTTACACTGGTTGATTGCTTTTATTTCGTTTTAAGGGGCGGAAAGGGGCATGGGCACAATCTAAAACAAGTAAGAAAGCTACAGTCGAGAGTGCTCGACCGTATGATACCCGCAACCCATTTCGAGAAAAAACAAAAAAAATTAAATTATATTTAAACAAAAAAAACATACCAAATATACTAAAACTTGTTTTTTTGTATATATTTGAAAATAGCGGGTAAAATACCGCAACACCGTTATGGTCACACTGTCAACTAAACAAACAAAGCGCGGGCAGCTGCAAGTGAATTTTGCATATAAAATTGATTCTTTAATAACTTCCTTGTTTTTTATTCGATTTCAACCAAATTCACAGGAATCATTGAGAATATAATTATTATTATGCTTACCAAAATTCAATGCTCTAGGTCTATTATTACGGCTTTTACAGTCTTTTGGGGGCGGAAAGGGGCGTGGCATCCAACTTTTGAAATAAACTTGATCTGCGTAGGACATATAGGAGTACTGTCCCCAAATTTGGTAGCTCTAGCTCTTATAGTCTCTGAGATCTAGGTGTTCATACAGACGGACAGACGGACATGGCTATATCGTCTCGGCTGTTGACACTGATCAAGAATATATATAGTTCATGTGGTCGGAGATGCCTCCTTCTGCCTGTTACATACATTTTCTGTTGGCACTAAGTTATAATACCCTTCTACCCTATGGGTAGCGGGTATAACAAACTTTATCTGCGTGCAGCAATAGCAAACTTTTCTAAAAATATTTAGTTGCTCTAACTCTTCTAGTCTATGAGATCTAGGTGTTCATATAGACAGGCAGACAGACAGACACCCTAAATCGCCTATACCAGAAAGAGTTTTGAAATTTTCAAATTAAATATTGACGGGATATTCCAGAATAAATTTAGACTCAAAATAAGCAAAAGTTTGTCGCAGCTCGATAATCATACTTGTACAATACATACATACTTGTATATAGTATACACACGTACTTAGACAAAAATGTTTGTCATTGGCTTACAAAAAGTGTTCGAAAAGGCCCTAGACAAACAGTTCACTACTTCAATGAACTGAGCCAAATGTTTATACTCGCTACCCATAGGGTAGAAGGGTATTATAACTTAGTGCCTTAGTGTCCGTCTGTATGAACACCTAGATCTCAGAGACTATAAGAGCTAGAGCTGCCAAATTTGGGGACAGTACTCTTATAGGTCCTACGCAGATCAAGTTTATTTCAAAAGTTGGATGCCACGCCTCTTTCCGCCCCCAATAGCCAGTAAAAGCCGTAATAAAAGACCTAGAGCATTGCATATGCATAATAATAACAAGTAAGAAAGCTACAGTCGAGAGTGCTCGACCGTATGATACCCGCAACCCATTTCGAGAGAAAACAAAAAACTTAAATGATATTTTAACAAAAAATATACCAAATATACTAAAATTTTTTTTTTTTTTATATATTTGAAAATAGCGGGTAAAAATCCACAACACCGTTATGGTCACACTGTCAACTAAACAAACAAAGCGCGGGCAGCTGCAAGTGAATTTTGCATATAATTGCATATAAAATTGATTCTTTAATAACTTCCTTGTTTTCGATCTCAACCAAATTCACAGGAATCATTAAGAATATAATTATTATTATGCATACTAAAATTCAATGCTCTAGGTCCATTATTACGGCTTTTACAGACTTTTGGGGGCGGAAAGGGGCGTGGCATCCAACTTTTGAAATAAACTTGATCTGCGTAGGACCTATAGGAGAACTGTCCCCAAATTTAGTAGCTCTACCTCTTATAGTCTCTGAGATCTAGGTGTTCATACAGACGGACAGACGGACAGACGGACAGTCGGACAGACGGACAGACGGACATGGCTATATCGTCTCGGCTGTTGACGCTGATCAAGAATATATATACTTTATGGGGTCGGAGATGCCTCCTTCTGCCTGTTACATACATTTTCTGTTGGCACTAAGTCATAATACCCTTCTACCCTATGGGTAGCGGGTATAATAATATTCTCAATGATTTCTGAGAATTTGGTTGAGATATAATGAAAAACAAGGAAGTTATTAAAGAATCAATTTTATATGCAAAATTCACTTGCAGCTGTCCCGCGCTTTGTTTTAGTTGACAGTGTGACCATGTCGGTATGCTATGGAATTTTATACCAAATTTTATATTCAAATATATACAAAAAACAAGTTTCAGTATATTTGGTATATTTTTTGTTAAAATATCATTTAAGTTTATTGTTTTCTCTCGAAATGGGTTGCGGGTATCATACGGTCGAGCACTCTCGACTGTAGATTTCTGACTTGTTATACCCGCTACCCATAGGGTAGAAGGGTATTATGACTTAGTGCCAACAGAAAATGTATGTAACAGGCAGAAGGAGGCATCTCCGACCACATAAACTATATATATTCTTGATCAGTGTCAACAGCCGAGACGATATAGCCATGTCCGTCTGTCCGTCTGTATGAACACCTGGATCTCAGAGACTATAAGACATAGAGACACCAAATTTGGCAAAACGGTTCCTTCATACCCTACGCAGATCAAGTTTATTTCAAAAGTTGGATGCCACGCCCCCTTCGCCCACAATAAGCATTTATCTAGAGAAAGTCAAGTTTTTTTTATGTAAATCGCGAATAACTCCAAAAGTTCTTTGTGTAATGATGTGTAATTTAGTAACCCATCTGCGCTTGACACTCTTAATATACCCTGTAATTTTGGTACAAATCGGATAAGTAGAACAAAAGTTATTCGTGAAATTATTTATCAAAATTTTTGTGCCCAGTGCATATGGACGTTTTAAGTGTGTGAATGACCTAGAGATATCAAATTTGGTGACAGTATTCATGTAGCTCTTACGCAGATCAAGTTTGTTTTAGATTTTTGCCACGCCCCTTTCCGCCCCCAAAAACTGTAAAAGCCGTAATAATAGACCAATAGACCACCAACAATAGAGCATTGAATTTTGGTATGCATAATAACAATGATAGTCTGAATGACTCCTGTGAATTTGGTTGAGATCGAATAAAAAACGAGGAAGTTACAGCTGCTCTTACTTTGTTTGTTTAGTTGACAGTGTGACCATGTCGGTGTTGTGGATTTTTTCCCGCTATTTTTAAATATATACACACAAAACACAAGTTTCAGTATATTTTTGGTATATTTGTTGTTAAAATATCATTAAAATTTTTTTTTCTCTCGAAATGGGTTGCGGGTATTATACGGTCGAGCACTCTCGATTGTAGCTTTCTTACTTGTTTTAGTTTGAAATAGTGAGTGGCTCAAACGGTATGCAATTATTTAATAATAATGTGAATACATAAAATATTATCTTATTGTACGAAAACCCAGCCAAAATAAGTTCAAGTAGTTCAATTTCATCGTTAGTCTGTAAGACCCCTATGACGCCCACCACAGCACTTAGATTCAGAACATGACATTTAAGTCGACCAACCTTTTAAATGTTATAGTTTTAGGGGTATATCAAAGGACGGAAAAAATGTATTGCCTGCCTGTAAATGGCCTTATTTGAGGTAGCGAAATGATATTGCAATTAAAATTGAAGCACAAATTGATTTTACCATTCGTGTAGGTCTTACGCAGATCAAGTTTGTTTTACATTTTTGCCACGCCCCTTTCCCCCCGAAAACTGGAAAAGCCGTAATAATTTGTATGCATAATAAAGTATATATACCGACCCCATAAAGTATATATATTCTAGATCAGTGTCAACAGCCGACATGATATTTACATGTGATACTGCCCATCTGGCTGTCTGTCCATCTGTCTGTATGAACACCTATAGATCAGAGACTATAAGAAATTTATTTGAAAACATTAGTTATGCTTGCACGCAGATCAAGTTTGTTTTCCCTAGCGCGCACATTTCAGTGAAATCGCGTGATAAGCATAAAAGATATGAGCCAAAAAAGATGTAATTTTAATTTTTTTTTTAAATACTTTGCTTTTATTTTTTTGGATCTTCTCTTAAGTTGAGACTAACAATATGTTATCAAATCTTATAACTAAACATTAATTAACAATTCAAATTGAATTGTTTTTGGGTTGCACGACCCTAGATTCTATCGCTGGGTTGGTAGATCATTACGACAAAGACGTGAGCGGCTACACAGCCGGGTTAGCCCTCGCGCGAGGGAGTTAGGGTGCGAGGAAAGCTAGCTTTGATACTTCTCTTTCTGTTCAGGTATTACATCTCTGACTGGTTAAATATTGAGGTATGTTTTCGTTGCCAACGTACCACGGTGCCCCAGTGATGGTTCTCAGGATCTTTGATTGAGCTCGCTGGACAACATCAATATTGCTACTACTAGATTTCCCCCATAAGTGGGAGCCATAGCTCCAGATACTTTTAACTACGGAAGTGTAGAGCAGGACCTTGTATTCTAGACTAAGAGAGGACCGAGCGTTGATAAGCCAATGAAGACTATTGGCTTTTAATTTTAATTGTGTTCTCTTGGCTTCGATGTGCCTTCGCCAAGTGAGTCGTCTGTCGAGGTGTACTCGTAAATACGTAAAGTCGTTCGCTTGCGGAAGTGCGGAATTGTTTAGTCTGAGAGGTGGGAAATTTTGCCTGTATCATGCTTGCATTTTTGTTCCTTTACTTTTATTCACTAGATAGCCACTTTTCCACTTCGACTAGATAGCACTAGCGCTAGTAGCGCTGATGCTTGGATAGGACAGTTGGAACGGCTGAGAATAGCTGTATCGTCGGCAAAGGTAGATATTATTAGTCGTCTTCCTGTTTTATGGGTAATCTTCTAATAATTTGTGTGTATTATTAGGAAGCGTTGCTCTGATTTTATGCATTAGACCTTCTAACCAAATTATATCGAATGCTTGAGCAACATCTTAAAATATTGCAGTGCAATATTCTCGACTTTCGAATGCTCTTCGTATTTCAGATGTTTTGCGTTTGACCTGCTCGATAGTTCCGTGTTTTTCACGAAATCCAAATTGGTGTGATGGGATTTTATTATGGATTCTTAGAAATGAATTTATCCGAGTCAGCACGTACTTTTCAAAGAGTTTGGATAAGCATGATAATAAACTTATTGGTCTATACGAAGAGGCAATTGTGTGATCTTAGCCAGGTTTCGGTATAATTATTGTCATTGATTTTTTCCATCTCTCAGGAAAGTGGCCAAGCCTTGCTATGGCACTGAAGAGCTGGGTTATAGTGCAAACTGCGCAATAATCATTTGCGTTATTTTCTCATAGCCTAGTGATTTTTGATAAGCGATCTCGTTTGGTTGAAATTCCATTGGCTCACGATTAAGCTGAGAGTCATTTGTTACAGGCGGTAGTGTAAATGCATTTGTGCTAAGACTTGTCTGGAACACATTTTCAAGGTGTTGGTTTAACGCTTTGATGAGTTAGCGAGAGTGCTCGATTTGCTTAATTGTCTTCTTTGGCATGTAAGGCGCTTGTGCAGTTTGAGGAGTTGAAATGCGAAATGCGGTGACAAAGGCGGACTTCATTGTGTTGAGAAAGTTTTCGACGTCAGCTTCAAGGTTGAGTACAGGATTTAACTCAGATTCAATTGGTTTTATGTAAAGTCAATCTAGTCAAACCATACAATACAATTTTTCGTGCCCTAGAAAACTGGATACCGGATATTTAACAGTCGAGCACACTCGACTGTAGCTTTCTTACTTGTTCATATTCAAATGAATGTTCAAAAAATATTTGAATCATTAATGTAAGAAGGTTAGAAGGTCGAGCACCTTTATTCAGTTTTTCACGAATATTATCAACCACTTCTGGGGTGGTCAATCTTCGAGGACGTCCTGGAAGGACCAACAAAATTCCTCAATTTGACATTTGAATTTTGTTGATCAATATTTTGCAGTAGATTCCCACAGCGCGGAGAGTTATTATTCAAATGTAATCTCTAAGATGCATTTCATTTCCAAAAATCGACATCTAATAGCCGTTGAAAATTCGAGGTTGGCCATTTTGACGAACTGCCAAAGTTATTTGACTAACAAAAATTAAAACAGTTTGACTGAACTCTATGAAACAGTCTTCAGTATTCTCTGATGAATTGAACTGTCAAAAAAATGGTAATAATTAAAAACAAGTAAGAAAGCTACAGTCGAGAGTGCTCGACCGTATGATACCCGCAACCCATTTCGAGAGAAAACAAAAAACTTAAATGATATTTTAACAAAAAATATACCAAATATACTAAAACTTGTTTTTTTGTATATATTTGAAAATAGCGGGTAAAAATCCACAACACCGTTATGGTCACACTGTCAACTAAACAAACAAAGCGCGGGCAGCTGCAAGTGAATTTTGCATATAAAATTTATTCTTTAATAACTTCCTTGTTTTTCATTCGATCTCAACCAAATTCACAGGAATCATTGAGAATATAATTATTATTATGCATACCAAAATTCAATGCTCTAGGTCTATTATTACGGCCTTTACAGACTTTTGGGGGCGGAAAGGGGTGTGGCATCCAACTTTGGAAATAAACTTGATCTGCGTAGGACCTATAGGAGTACCGTCTCTAAATTTGGTAGCTCTAGCTCTTATAGTCTCTGAGATCTAGGTGTTCATACAGACGGACAGACGGACATGGCTATATCGTCTCGGCTGTTGACACTGATCAAGAATATATATAGTTTATGTGGTCGGAGATGCCTCCTTCTGCCTGTTACATACATTTTCTGTTGGCACTAAGTCATAATACCCTTCTACCCTATGGGTAGCGGGTATAAAAAAAAGTATGACATTTTTTGCCCACGTATACTAGCGTAGGCTAAAAACATATGAATATATTCTATTGCAGAGACCATTAATCATTTATTCATTTATAGTCGTACATTAAGAAAACTTTGAGCATTTTAAGCAGAGTTTTCAACAACAATTTGGAACTATTGGAGAAGAGACTTTTTGAGCCGGTAAAGCCGAATGCAAATGGAAAGCAACTGCCACTCGATTACCATGCAAACATTCAATCCTAACAAATTCCAATTCAATGAAAGTAAATGAGCATGTCAAATAGCTGGTTGCCACTCCCTCACATTGAAACCTACATTCGTATGTCTGTGTGTGTGTAAGTCTTGTGTGGAGAATGGGAGACAGGAACGTAAAAATTTGACAGCAATTTTTGCATAAGGGAAAATATTACAAACGGCACCCAGGCACGCCAAAAACTGACGCAATGTTCTTGACATCTTCCACTTCTTTATTTACACAATACGACTAGCAGTCTACCGACTAGGACTTATGACGAGAATTGCAACTACATACATACATAAGAACAGAGGAGTCGGTCTTAAGAACTGAAAAGACTAAAAGACTTACCGCCGCCGCAGGTGACGGAACATTGTGACATCGGTGCCAATTCCCAGTAATAAAGCGGTTGGGAACAAGAGTTGCCATCACCCCCGCACACGCCACAACCATCAATTTTTTTCGTGGAGCCTATTTTTAAATCACAGCCGACTCGCTAAAAGAGAAAAGAAAAACAATAAGATAGAGATAAAGATAGGTTGAAAAGAAATCAAATCACTACTACAATACGTGAAAATCAACTGTTAGCGGAATTATATAGTATCCTCTTCGCGAAAGAAACTGGTTCAAATATATTCACACGAACGTATAGTATAAACTCTCAGAGTGGTAATAAATCAAATATCGAAATCAATGAGAATTTGGTACATAAGCTGAAATATATGATATTTGCACATACATGTATAATAGTTGTAGTATAAGCCATTGGACAACTGGCAGTTGCCGAAGTTGTTTTTTGCACTGTTCTAAATCGAACCAATACAGGGTTTTTTATTATACTTTAAATTAAAGCAGCATTGACCAAGTTTTTATTTCAAACGTTTGCTATATTGGTAAACAATTTGGCCATCTGTTTATATGCACATCTAGATCTAGAGACTATAAAGGTAAGACCCACATTTAGAACAATTATTATTGTTTCATCCAGATCTAGTTTGTTTTATAATTTGGTCTTGCGCACTACCTCATTTTTGTTAGCACAAACAACTACTTCAAAGCCGTTACTATATACCTGCAGCATGATAAACATAAAAGATAAAGGTGTAATATGTACCTGGAATAGATGAAAACGCTTGCAGTTAAGCTTGCAGCACTGGCACAGAAACACACTTAACTTTAGCTATATTTATTAATTACAACTAATACATAAATAAAACTGTGCTCATTAGTTTGTATTCATAACTTGAATCATAAACATCTTTTATTCTTTACACCTACAAGCACAGACAAACAGACATATAAACGGACATGGCTAAGACAACTTGGATGTTCTTGCTGATTACTTTGTATGGTATGATATGTATCCTTCTACTTGTTACACACATCTGCACAAAACTGAACTACAATTTTTCCCAATGTCAATGCAAACAGAGTATAAGAAATATGACAGCTGCAGACGAGTCTGCTGGACTGTGAAATTGTTTACTTTTTATACCCGCTACCCATAGGGTAGAAGGGTATTATGACTTAGTGCCAACAGAAAATGTATGTAACAGGCAGAAGGAGGCATCTCCGATACCATAAAGTATATATTCTTGATCAGTGTCAACAGCCGAGACGATAAAGCCATGTCTGTCTGTCCGTCCGTATGAACAACTGGATCTCAGAGACTATAAGACATAGAACACAAAATTTGGCACAAAGGTTCCTGCATTTATTACGCAGATCAAGTTTATTTCAAAACTTGGATGTCACGCCCCCTTCGCCCACAATAAGCATTAATCTAGAAAAAAGTTTTTTTTAATGTAAATTGCGTATAACTCCAAAAATTCTTTGTGTAATGATGTGTAATTTGGTAAGCCTTCTTTGCACTCTTTATATACCGTATAATTTTGGTAAAAATCTGATTAGTAGAACAAAAGTTACTTGTTAAATTATTTACCAAAATAGTTGTGCCCAATGCATATGGACGTTTGTGTTTACGAATAACCTAGAAATATCAAATTTGGCGACAGTATTCGTGTAGTTTGTTTTAGATTGGAAAAGCCGTAATAATAGACCTAGAGCATTGAATTTTGGTATGCATAAAATTAATGGTAGTCTCAATGATTCCTAAGAATTTGATCAAATGAAAAACATGGAAGTTATTATTATTGCTGCTGCTCGCGCTTTGTCTGTTTAGTTGACAGTGTGACCATGTTGGCATGTTATGTTGGCATTCAACTATATACAAAAAACAAATTTCAGAATATTTCTTTGATATATTTTTTGTTGAAATAACATTTAAGTTTTTTATTTTCTCTCGAAATGGGTTGCGGGTATCATACGGTCAAGCACTCTCGACTGTAGCTTTCTTACTTGTTATACCCGATACCCATAGGGTAGAAGGGTATTATAACTTAGTGCCAACAGAAAACATACATTTTCTGTAGGCACTGAGTTATAATTTTTTTTAGAATTTTGACTTTTTGAAAAGCCGCCCCTTTTTCGAAACTCTTTTTAACGTATTTCAATTAAAAATATAAATTGTATATATTAAAAAGAATCTATAGAGTTTATGTAGGGAAATAAGAAAACACGAAAAACAGATAATATGATGCCGTATTCGCCAAAGTAAAATTTACATTGTGTTTCGTATCAATTGAAAGATTCATAGTTACTTTTCTAATATTTTTGATAGGGTCGAAATGTCTGCGGTAAATGCTCTTTATTGCATGATAAACTTTGCATCATCCCTACAAATTATTACCAATTTACTGTTTAAAGGACAACTTCAATCAACTGACTTAGTGGCGCAATACGCCTATGGAAATCGCGTGGGTCGCGATTTCGAGTCCCTCCTGTGAAATTTTATTGTCCCTACACCATAAAATCTATGAAAATGACTTTAACGTTCCCATTAAAAATGAGAATAGAGAGTATGCATATTAATTAAGTTAAGTGAAACAAACTTTATCTTACAGGTTGTAATTATGACCTCTGACCCTATAAAGAGTACTATATATATGTATTTTTGATCAGCGTAGAGTCTCCGTATGTCAGTGCGATTATTTTAGAGTCTATAAGAGCTATACCCTCAAATTGGTATTGAAATTTTATGTTCACCATAAATCACGAAAAATCCACCTTTATAGACATTTTTATTCAATATTCAATTAAACGGTAAAAAAAACGGTATTATAGTTTTACAACACTTTTGCCGTGAGTTGTCACACTCGAGTCACCCTAATAATTCGTAATTGGTGTTTGCTTTGAGTTTATTTTTAAAGGCTGCGAACTTTTATTTCATTTTTTAAGTTACTGCTTGAAGAAGGCAACAACAACAAATAAAAGTAAATTGATATCGCTGTCAAAACTCTGGGGCCAGCAAATATAAAATATTTGTTGTTAGGAATACTTTTCTTTTTACGAGTATGTAAAGCTTCAGCATAAGTTAAATTTGAAATTCTAGTATTAGTTTATTTACACCTCAACATTTGGACATTTTTTTTTGACATGTTTTATTTAGCTTTATTTCAACTGAGCTCCGGGAAACAAAATAAATTACACAAGTTTATAGCGTAGTGAGAGACGTATTAATAAGTGTCCAGCGCGAAAAGACGCTTAGTGCGATGAAGTCGCACAAAATATTTAATTAATTGATTTTTTACCAATTGATTAATTAATTTTTGCTTATATCCAATTAAATTCGATAAACTAAACCGCGGTTAAGAAGATGAGTCAAAGCGACATTCGTAAGCAAATGCAGCGTGAGCAAGACGAGCGCCGGCTCTCTTTGCAACGAAACAACGCGTACTTCCCTTTTGTAGCCGAACAAACCCAAAATTCTGCTGACGCAAAAACGCTGCGGTCAATTACCCCCGACCCGACGAAAGAACTCTTGCATTTAGCAAGTGAGCGACCTCGTTCATGCTCTCCAGCGTTACCGTCTCAGATTACAAAGTGCACTGCTAAACAAACAAGTAATGAACTGAGAAACCTGCTCTTACCTACGGTGACTACCACAACAGTCTCTCTAACTACTGCAACTGCAACAACAATATCAACATCAACAGTAACGGTATCGGCTGCCGGCTCGATCGCATCTTCATCAACAAATGCTCTTTTTGAGTCATCGATGACAACAACAAAGGCGCTTTACGAATCACCGATCAAAACAAACCCAACTAAAACAAACTCTACGACTGCTGAGTTGCCAATAAAACAAAAAGAAAAAAAAAGGTAAGAACTGGCCCGCTTGTGCAGAATGGGATGGATCGTTACATACAAATTAAACGGAATTTAACTTGAATGCAAAAATTATCCGTAGCAGTTCCAGCGCATCTTCAAGCGAAAAGCTCAACAACACCAATAGGTTTGAAATTCTAGCAGACCTTTCCGACGACCCCGAGGTAGATGTCAAAAAGAAGGCAAAGCCACCACCAATACTATATACATACGTGAGAAAAGCTCCGATGCTCTTGCTAACAAAATTGTAGAGCTTATTGGAAAGGACAACTCTCCATGAAACAAAAGTTCAAATGAAGTCAGAAGATTATAGAGTTTTATCGAAACATCTAACAGACTATAAAATAAACTTCTACACGTACCAACTGAAAAGCAGCAAGGGCCTACAAGTAGTACTAAAGGGCATAGAGTCTGATGTAGCACCAGCAGAAATAAGTAAGGCGTTAGAAGATAAGGGATTTCACGAAAAATTAAACTTTAACATTTTAGACAAGGAAAGGAAGCCTCAACTCCATTTTAAGGTAGAACTTGAACCAGACAACAGTTCTCTTAAGAAAACCGAAGTGCACCCTATATACAAACTTCAGTTTCTACTACATCGTAGAATCACTGTAGAAGAACCACACAAACGCAAAGCACCAGTAAAATGTATGAATTCTCAAGAATATGAACATACATGGTCATACTGCACACTGCGCCCAGTGTGTGTAGCTTGTGGAGAGCTTCACGACTCCGCACATTGTCCATCGAACAAAGGCGATTCTACCACCAAAAGGTGCGGTAACTGTGGTGGTAATTACACCGCTAACTACAGAGGTTGCCGAGTATATAAGGATTTAAAAAATAGAATCCATCAGCGAGTGACTACTCCCCGCTCTGCAAATGCACGGGTTACACCATCGTATTCTATTCGAACGCAGCCAGATCGTCATTTGACTTTGACTCTGAGTCCTCCATAAGGAAAAATGTGTAACCTACAGCAAAGCTAAATGGAGTTCATATCTTTCATGCGGACGGCTATGCAATATCTAATGCGTAATCAAAACCTATTGATACAAATGTTGGTATAACATCCATCCAAATTATCAATGACTTCCCTTCGTATATCCACGTGGAATGCTAATGGCGTCTCACAGCATAAACTTGAGTTATCTCAATTCTTGCTTGACAAACATATCGACATAATGTTGCTCTCAGAAACACATCTTACAAATAAATATAACTTTAATTTAAGAGGCTACTCTTTCTATGCAACTAACCATCCCGATGGTAAAGCACACGGTGGGACTGGTATCTTGATTAGAAACCGAATTAAGTACCACCGCTACAAGGATCTAGCAACTACCTATATTCAAGCAACATCAATAAGAATAAAACTGGATAGTGGTAACCAACTTACTCTAGCCCTCCTCGTTTCACTGTAACTGAAGCTGAGTTTATGCAGTTCTTTAACTCATTAGGCGAGCACTTCATAGCAGCAGGAGTCTATAATGACAAGCACACACACTGGGGATCTCGCCTCGTAACTCCTAAAGGTAAGCAGCTCTACAATGCAATTATAAAAGCCAGCAAGAAGCTTGACCACGTTTCCCCTGGCAGACCAACATATTGGCCAACAGACTCAAAAAAAACTGCCCGATTTAATTGACTTCGCAATCACTAAATACATTCCAAAATCAATGATAATAATGAAACTGAAACCTGGCAAAGATCACACAATTGCCTCTTCGTATAGACCAATAAGCTTATTGTCATGCTTATCCAAACTCTTTGAAAAGTGTGTGCTGACCCGGATAAACTCATTTCTAAGAATCCATAATAAAATCCCGTCACACCAATTTGGATTTCGTGAAAAACACGGAACTATCGAGCAGGTCAACCGGATAACCTCTGAAATACGAAGAGCATTCAAAAATCGAGAATATTGCACTGCAATATTTTTAGATGTTGCCCAAGCATTCGATAGAGTTTGGTTAGGTCGAATGCATAATATCTTCCTAATAATACACACAAACTATTATAATCTTACCTATACGACAGAAAATTCGCAGTGATATGCAATTCTGCTATGTCTGACGATTACACCACTAGAGCTGGAGTCCCCCAAGGCAGCATACTGGGGCCAACGTTATACGTTCTATACACAGCAGACATCCCAACAAACTGGTGACTAATAACATCTACCTTTGCCGACGATACAGCTATTCTCAGCCGTTCCAAGTGTCCTATCCAAGCATCAGCGCAACTGGGTCTTCATCTAGTCGAAGTGGAAAAGTGGCTATCTGACTGGCGAATAAAAGTAATCGAAGAAAAATGCAATCATGTTACGTTTACCCTAAACAGGCAAAATTGCCCACCTCTCAGACTAAACAATTCCACACTTTCGCAAGCGAACGACGTTACGTATTTAGGAGTACACCTCGACAGACGACTCACCTAGCGAAGGCACATCGAAGCCAAGAGAACACAACTAAAACTAAAAGCTAATAGTCTTCATTGGCTTATCAACGCTCGGTCCCCTCTTAGTCTATAATATAAGGTCCTGCTCTACACTTCCGTACTTAAACCTCTCTGGACCTACGGATCCCAGTTATGGAGGAACGCTAGTAGTAGCAACATTGATGTTGTCCAGCGAGCTCAATCAAAGATCCTGAGAACCATCACGCAACGAAAACATACATAAAGACCTCAATACTCAACCAGTCAGAGATGTAATAGTTGAACAGAAAGAGAAGTATCACAGTAAGCTTTCCTCGCACCCCAACCCCCTCGCGCAAGGTCTAACCCGGCTGAGTAGCCGCTCCTGCCATCGTCGTAATAATCAATCAACCCAGCGATAGAATCTAGGAACGTGCTACCCAAAAACAATTCAATTTGAATTGTTAATTAATGTTTAGTTATAAGATTTGATTACTTATTGTTAATCTCAACTTAAGAGAAGATCCTATAAATAAAAGCAAAGTATTTAAAAAAAAACAAGTAAGAAAGCTACAGTCGAGAGTGCTCGACCGTATGATACCCGCAACCCATTTCGAGAGAAAAAAGAAGTTAAATGATATTTTAACAACAAATATACCAAAAATATACTAAAACTAGTGTTTTGCTTGTATATATTTGAAAATAGAGGGTAAAAATCAACAACACCGACATGGTCACACTGTCAACTAAACAAACAAAGCGCGGGCAGCTGCAAGTGAATTTTGCATACATAATTGATTCTTTAATAACTTCCTCGTTTTTTATTCGATCTCAACCAAATTCACAGGAGTCATTCAGACTATCATTGTTATTATGCATACCAAAATTCAATGCTCTAGGGTATTATTACGGCTTTTACAGTTTTTGGGGGCGGAAAGGGGCGTGGCAAAAATCTAAAACAAACTTGATCTGCGTAAGACCTACACGAATACTGTCACCAAATTTGATATCTCTAGGTCATTCACACACTTAAAACGTCCATATGCATTAGGCACAACAATTTTGATAAATAATTTAACGAATAACTTTTGTTCTACTTATCCGATTTGTACCAAAATTACAGGGTATATTAAGAGTGTCAAGCGCAGATGGGTTACACATTACACATCATTACACAAAGAACTTTTGGAGTTATACGCGATTTACATAAAAAAAAACTTGACTTTTTCTAGATTAATGCTTATTGTGGGCGAAGGGGGCGTGGCATCCAACTTTTGAAATAAACTTGATCTGCGTAGGGTATGAAGGAACCTTTTTGCCAAATTTGGTGTCTCTATGTCTTATAGTCTCTGAGATCCAGGTGTTCATACGGACAGACAGACGGACAGTCGGACAGACGGACAGTCGGACAGACGGACAGTCGGACATGGCTATATCGTCTCGGCTGTTGACGCTGATCAAGAATATATATACTTTATGGGGTCGGAGATGCCTCCTTCTCCCTGTTACATGCATTTTCTGTTGGCACTAAGTTATAATACCCTTCTACCCTATGGGTAGCGGGTATAAAAATTTCATTTTCCATTCAACGTTTGTGATGGAAAAAACCTTTTTATCTTTATTTTGTTGTGTTTGAATATAACATATCTGACTGGTTGAATATTTAACCCTCTCTTTTTCATTTCGAACTTACCACGGTGGTAATAGTTTAAAAGATATTTGAGCTGTCTGGGCAATATTAATATTGCTGGGATCTGGGCTTTTAGTTTTATCGAACTGTAACCGCTGGTTTGCGATTTTAATATGACCGGTGACAATTTCGGGTATTTTCCGTTCAGGATAAACGATAAGTGCTACCAATTCTGTTAATTGTTTTCGCCAGTTCGAAGCAATTTTCTAATTTTAGCAGAACTAATCACGCTGTTGTTTGAATTGGGCATTTGGAGGAGCTGCCTTGTTGAATTCTAGCATCAAGTAGTCGTCAGACATAGCAGTCAGTTGTCACTTGACGGGACCCCAATTTTATTATACCAGTTACATATGGGGTTTGATCTTTCCTCCTTTTTATATTCGCAACCGATAGGCTAGAAGGGTAATATAACTTGATGCCAACAGAAATATATGTAACAGAGAGAAGGAGGCATCTCCCAAAATATAACCAACTGAACATATGCAGCTACATCTAATTTTTTCTCTACACAATTACTATCAATCAATGTGAAAATTCAAGATATGTTTACGTGCCAGATTTAGGCAAACACAAGTTTTTATACCCGCTACCCATAGGGTAGAAGGGTATTATGACTTGGTGCCAACAGAAAATGTATGTAACAGGCAGAAGGAGGCATCTCCGACCACATAAACTATATATATTCTTGATCAGTGTCAACAGCCGAGACGATATAGCCATGTCCGTCTGTCCGTCTGTATGAACACCTAGATCTCAGAGACTATAAGAGCTAGAGCTACCAAATTTAGGGACAGTACTCCTATAGGTCCTACGCAGATCAAGTTTATTTCAAAAGTTGGATGCCACGCCCCTTTCCGCCCCCAAAAGTCTGTAAAAGCCGTAATAATGGATCTAGAGCATTGAATTTTGGTATGCATAATAATAATTATATTCTCAATGATTCCTGTGGTTGAGATCGAATGAAAAACAAGGAAGTTATTAAAAAATCAATTTTATATGCAAAATTCACTTGCAGCTGCCCGCGCTTTGTTTGTTTAGTTGACAGTGTGACCATAACGATGTTGTGGATTTTTACCCACTATTTTCAAATATATACAAAAAAACAAGTTTTAGTATATTTGGTATATTTTTTGTTAAAATATCATTTAAGTTTTTTGTTTTCTCTCGAAATGGGTTGCGGGTATCATACGGTCGAGCACTCTCGACTGTAGCTTTCTTACTTGTTTATAATCAGTTCCTGAAATCTGTGAATTTTTTCGAAATAAATAGCACTTTCCGAAGTAAAAAATGTATCTTATTACCTGACATTTGCCTTGTATGCACATATCCAAACTGCCGGAGCGACATCGTGTTCCGTCCTGCACACGTGACGATAGTTGAACTATGACGCTCTGCTCATCGTAATGCTCGGATTCTTCTCCATTGGCGCCAGTTGATTCCGGTGAAATGTCTTCTGTGAGATGAGCCGGGTGACCTCTGTAAAAGAATGAAGATAGACCACATATGATGATAAACACATTAGTTATATTTGGGCGTTATCTGGTATTTGTCAACGTTTTCATTTTCGATTTTGCCATAAGAAATTTAAATTTTTACAAAATGGTATACGAAATTATTCTGCGGTCTTGACACTATAAATAAACGTCACAAAAGCTATCGATATTTGCTATTGTGAAATGAACCTCAAATCAGTTGTAATTATCTATGTATGTACATATGTATAGTTTAGGTAAGATTAGACCGGTTGAGCTTTGGGGGATGCCATGCATAGACGTGGGAAGCTCCCTAGCAATACCGGTGATGGGTAGCTAACTGAGTTAAAGTCTTTGAGACTTTGGCCAGTAGACCAAATCCTTCTGCAATCCTTCCTCGAAAGGTTTAAGACAAATTCAATTAAAAAGTTAGTTAGGCACATAGTCTTGGACTTTTTTCAGATTTACTGGTAAATGATAACAAATTTTAACAATATCAAAAAATTCAATGCCCTACATATTATTGCACATAATTAAAAGATGAGTTATCGGGAATGATGGCATTGATGTGTTTACATGTAAATGAATTACAAAACAATGGGCCCTCTCGACTAGAGTGATTTCAGTCTTTAGTTAGTAAATTCATTTACATATGTTGGTCGAGTGGAATATCTGAACGATACCCATCTACTTCTTATTTATACCATCGGAAATATCACCTTCGTCAACCAAGATGTACTTATTCAATTATTATACCCTTATGAGCGTAACATATTGGTTTAATTTTTACACAGATTTTTCTATATACCATAGGTTAAGCTCTATATTTGCAACCAAATTGCACAATCTAAGCTTTAAGCACAAATGATTTATGGTAAGGCAAGTATTTGAGTGTTTTTACCCCACCTTCTTTCTTGATCGTAAATGATTTTGCGTTGCGACGCAGCAGTTCGCGGATGTATGCACTGACTTTTATGGTATTTTCAGAAATTACAGATATCTGCAAAAACCCTTTTTATTATACATATACATTTACCACAAGTTCATAAACATACAATTTAATCAATTTAAAATGAATACAGGTAGATTTTCAGTATCCTTAAAATATTGATTTTCTCTTTTACCACTGACTGAATTTAAAAACAAGTAAGAAAGCTACAGTCGAGAGTGCTCGACCGTATGATACCCGCAACCCATTTCGAGAGAAAACAAAAAACTTAAATGATATTTTAACAAAAAATAAACCAAAGAATATACTGAAACTAGTTTTTTGTATATATTTGAAAATAGCGGGTAAAAATGCATAACACCGACATGGTCACACTGTCAACTAAACAAATTTTGCATATAAAATTAATTTTTAAATACTTGTTTTTCATTCGATCTGAACCAAATTCACAGGAGTCATTGGGACTATCATTATTATGTATACAAAAATGCAAAGGTCCATTATTACGGCTTTTCAAGTTTTTGGGGGCGGAAAGGGGGGTGGAAAAAATCTAAAACAAACTTGATCTGCGTAAGACCTACACGAATACTGTCACCAAATTTGATATCTTTAGGTCATTCACACACTTAAAACGTCCATATGCATTGGGCACAACTATTTTGATAAATAATTTAACGAATAACTTTTGTTCTACTTATCCGATTTGTACCAAAATTACAGGGTATATTAAGAGTATCAAATTACACATTATTGCACAAAGAACTTTTGGAGTTATACGCAATTTACATTAAAAAAACTTGACTTTTTCTAGATTAATGCTTATTGTGGGCGAAGGGGGCGTGGCATCCAACTTTTGAAATAAACTTGATCTGCATAAGGAATGAAGGAACCTATGTACCTGGTAGATCATTTATGAACACTGTGAAAAGTAAGGGACCGAGATGGCTAGCTTGGGGAACTCCAGAAGTAACTCGAAATCTATTAGAAAGAAAATTATTAAAATAAACTTTTTAGGTTCTTTGGCTTAGATAGCTTGAAATCCAGCAAATCAAATTATTGGGAAATCCAATTTAGTCAAGCTGATATTACAAAAGAGTATGATTTACTAAGTCAAAGTCTATACTAAAATCGGTATAGATGACGTCAGTTTGTTCGTTTTTAAGGAAACCCTGGTTAACGAACGAAGAAAACTCAAGAAGATTAGTAACAGTGGATCCATGTTTCACAAATCCGTGCTGGTAGGGGGAAATAATAGAACTACACAAATGTTGAAATGTAAATGTTGGCAGACACTTTACATATCCCTTTAAAGATTATGGCCGTTTTATGTGTGTGAATGACCAAGAGATATCAAATTTGGTGACAGTATTCGTGTAGGTCTTACGCAGATCAAGTTTGTTTTATATTTTTGCCACACCCCACTCCGACCCCAAAAACTGGAAAAGCCGTATTAATAGACATAGACATATCCAAAATTACAGGGTATATTAAGAGTGTTAAGCGCAGAGTGTTAAGTTGATCTGCGTAAGGAATGAAGGAACCTATTTACCAAATTTGGTGTCTCTATGTCTTATAGTCTCTGACATCTAGGTGTTCATACAGACGGACAGACTGACAGACGGACAGACGGACATGGCTATATCGTCTCGTCTGTTGACACTGATCAAGAATATATATACTTTATGGGGTCGGAGATGGCACCTTCTGCCTGTTACATACATTTCCTGTTGGCACTAAGTTATAATACCCTTCTACTCTATGGGTATCGGGTATAAAAATGTCATACATTGAAGGCAATAAACATGCAATTAAAGTTACCCCTTTTTCACTTTTATCTTCCATGTTTTTTACACGATTTGGCTCAACAGCAACAGCTTTAAAGTCATCATAAAGTTGTTTTTTTTTTGTGATTTTTAAAGGCGACGGTATTCTAAAAAAGATTGATTTGCGTGCAAAAATAACACCTGTTTTAAAGAAAATCGTTGATCTAGCTTTTATAGTCTGACAGACAAACGGACATCGGCTGTTGATGCTGATATAGAATATATATATATACTTTTTGGGGTCGGAAATGGCTCCTTCTGCCTATTACATACATTTTCTGTTAGCACTAAGTTATAATACACTTTTTTCCTATGTGTAGCGGTTATATAAAGTTGTGTACTAAAATTAATTTTTGGACTAAGGACAACGATTAATATTAATTTTGTTACCCAAATAAATATTGGGTCGCGAGATCACAATTATAAGCAAGAAAATTAAACGATCACTTCGAATGGTCAACTGAACTCAGGCTAACATAATCAAGAAAGCTCACCTGCATGTAAGAGCGCAAGGTTCAACATAATCATAGTGTGGGGTCCACTTGTACAGGGTGCCGTCATAGGGTACATCGTTGTAAGCGGCGCACTGATTGGCACGGAAGTCATGCTGCTCCGGACATGGTTGCATGTTGCAGATGCGATATCGAGCACTTTCTCCGCGACAGTGACCTGTTGTGCTGCATCGACGCATTTGCTGCATAATACCACCATCGCAGGTGCGCGAGCATGTCGACCACTCTGACCAGGATGACCATTGCCCAGAGCCACCACTGGACCCTGAACTTGATCCCGATCCTGACGCGGTCTTGTTACCACCCTTAGCTCGTTTTTGTTGCTGCAATTGAAAGGTAGGCATATTGCGCTTGAGTTTATTAATTGGCAATATAGGCCAAATTGAATTTTTTACTTCTAGCTCATTTTCCAAGTCGGATGCTGTATTCCATGTGTCATCAAACGCTTGACTTGCATTCAGTTTTTTTCCTGATGTGTTATGTACTAGCAGCACACAGAGACTTATCTAAAAATACAAAGATATTAACATGTGTAAGGGAGATATTTTCCATATTTGCATCGTTTTATTATAATATTATTTTTTTTTAATTAAATTTATTATTTTTTAGTTTAATTACATTTATTTTGATATTAAATTTAAAAAAGTAATAATAAATTAAAAAATCAATAATCTAATTAATTAATCTAACCCAGGTCAGATGATTGGTTAATATATTTTTTTTTTAGTTTTCAACACTAATTATTTGCAACAATATCGTTGGCTAAGAATGATAATAGACAATATTTAATATTTAGTTACCACGGCGTTGAAAACCCAGTGGAACCTGTTGTAGTCAGCACAGAGAACTCGAAAAGGTTCATGCTTAGAATAGTTAGTTGTACAGAGGTTAAGGGATAAAAGTGTGAAAATACGTGTTTGTCTCACTGGGACAGAAAGGCTTAACATATATCGCAAAGTAGGTGTGAAGAATCAATATCAGCATTGCATCAATATCAGCATGATAAGGCCATTAGTTATTGAGAAAGATTAAGTGAAAGAAGTTTAATATTATAGGAGGGTAAGTCAATACCTGAAACCCAGTTAAAGCTTTTCAACCCAAAAAGCAGAAATTTATTTTGTACAGACTCGATATAATTGTTATGATTTAAGTATTGTGGTGACCAAATACAAGAACCGTATTCCAGAATGGGACGGAAAAGCGGAACAATAAGAAGCTTTCTCGTATAGGGATCATCAAATTCATTTGTCCATCGTATGAAAACTGACAACTTAAGTCGCTTTGCTGACAGTAATTGAAATATTTTGTCAAACGTCAGCCTATGATCTAGAAGAATTCCTAAATCATTCACATTGTCTACTCTAATCAGAGTTAGCATATTAAGAGTATAATTACTGATGTAAGCCGAGCTTCTTTAGCTTCTAATAAGTTAGTAGTCGTAGATCTCTGTTTGACAAAACCATGCTGGAAGGGAGAGACAATAGATCTACGAAAATGACTAAGTTAAGATGTTATAATCTTCTTAAAGAGTTTCGGTATAGCGGACAATTTGAAAATACCTCCATAATTATCAATGCTATGTTTTCAACCATTTTTATGCAAGAGGATAATGAATGATTCCTTTCATACAGCAGCGAAAAAGGCAGACTTAACAGACATAATAAATAATTTATGTAAAAGTAAATACAATGTAATACCTAAGTACACAGCCGGGAATACCATCTGGACGGAGTGAAAATACAGGTTTAATTTTATTGAGTTCGTTTAAAACGGAGCTTTCAGTGATCACAGTGATCTGGAATAAAGTTAGACTTTTGCCAGTTTTAGGGAAAAGATATATCAGGTGAGTAGCCAGTTGAGTAGGTAGATTGAAATTAAACTAACGAAGGGAGTGAAGAACATTTTCGTTCCGAGTTAACAAAATCATTGAATTGTCTAGGATTTTGAGCAAACTGTAACCGACAACGACGCAGATAAATGTTGTAAAGTTGCCTGTTAAGTGAAACGAAATTTGATTGTGCAATAGCATTACGCTTGAAATCAGAAAGATTTCCTTTGCGTTGATGACTTAAGTTTTTTTAATCCACTTAATTCCCGAGAGAACCAAAACGGCTCATTATACTTCAATCTACGAGGAACACACAGGAAAAAAAATGAGTATTTGCGTATCTACAAAAAGTTTGCATAATTTTTCGACATTTTTTGACATTATATTCGAATTGAACAGCATTATTGAACAGCGATAATATTAGACGAAAACGAGCATATGAACTCGCTACAAAGATGTCAGAGTGTGAGCGAAGCGAGTTGCCAGTCTAAGCCAACCTGCCTCTCGCTTCGACCCGCTTCTTGCGCGCACTTTGATAACAGTCTTGGGCAAGAGACGCCAAATTTAATTGGTTCAAATCACACACAATAGCCATTTACATTTTTGCAGCTCTTAGTTGATAATAAACGTTTCAAATTTTACTTTTAGAGCAGTGAATATATATAGTATATTGAGTTATTAACATCATACGCAGTAACCAAGATTACTTCAATTGTATTTGAAATCTTTGTCTTCAGCAATGGTCGATGGGGTAGACCGTTTTGTCGTTATTGCGATCGCGTTGCGGTAAGGTTGAGTGATCGAGCTCTGGTGCAAATTTTAAGGCATCCATTTTTCCCCCTTTTTTTTGCTAATATCAGTTGCAAAGAATTAAAATGTACAAAAAGTAAAACAAACAAGTGAGAAAGCTACAGTCGAGAGTGTTTGACCGTAGGATACCCGCTACACATTTCGTGAGAATACAAAAAACTTTAATGATATTGAAACAAAAAATATACCAACCGATTTTTTGCTTAGAGCAAACCAACAGGAAACGGACCACATATAAGACTGAAAACAAATTGACGATCACATGGAAATACTCAAACTCAAACCAAATAAATGTTTCCTGCTTGAAAGCTAATTCTACTACACGAAGCCCAAATATACTTAAATGTACATTATCTAACGAGTCCGGTTTATTTTAAGTTTTATTAAAAAGAAGTATTCACACACACGTACATCTTCGATAGATACAATGTCCGATAAAGCAAGTGAAAAGCAATAAACGCTGTTTAAGAGAAACCCACAAAAGCATGAAGTCTCACGAGGCTACAAAAACAACAAAATTACGTCTTAAGTGTGTTGCCGCGTTATTGTTGTTAGAGGATATGGAATATTGGTAAAAAATATTATAACAGTTATACTGTGAAAATTACGTGAAACTGCACCGAACGCATTGGTGACGTTTAATTCATTTACACTGTATGATAATGGGTAGCGGGTATCTCACAGTCGACAATATTCGATTGTAGCTTTCTTACTTGTTTGAAATAAAGTTTAAAAAGAAAGTAGACATTTTAAATAGGATAATGTAATCCCACCTATATATACAAGAAATGCACACCTACAAAAGCATACAAATATCAATATTAACACAAGTAAGAAAGCTACAGTCGAGAGTGCTCGACTGTATGATACCCGCAACCCATTTCGAGAGAAAACAAAAAGCTTAAACGATATTTTAACAAAAAATATACAACCTAATATACTAAAATTTGTTTTTTTTTGTATATACATATTTTTAAGAAATTTATTAAATTCCGACATGGTCACACTGTGAACTTAACAAACAAAGCGCGAGAAGCTGCAAGTGAATTTTGCATATAAAATTGATTCATTAATACCTTCCATGTTTATACCCGCTACCCATAGGGTAGAAGGGTATTATAACTTAGTGCCAACAGAAAATGTATGTAACAGGCAGAAGGAGGCATCTCCGACCCCATAAAGTATATATATTCTTGATCAGCGTCAACAGCCGAGACGATATAGCCATGTCCGTCTGTCCGTCTGTCCGACTGTCCGTCTGTCCGTCTGTCCGTCTGTATGAACACCTGGATCTCAGAGACTATAAGACATAGAGACACCAAATTTGGCAAAAAGGTTCCTTTATACCCTACGCAGGTCAAGTTTATTTCAAAAAATGGATGCCACGCCCCCTTCGCCCACAATAAGCATTTATCTAGAGAAAGTCAAGTTTTTTTTTATGTAAATCGCGAATAACTCCAAAAGTTCTTTGTGTAATGATGTGTAATTTGGTAACCCATCTGCGCTTGACACTCTTAATATACCCTGTAATTTTGGTACAAATCGGATAAGTAGAACAAAAGTTATTCGTGAAATTATTTATCAAAATATTTGTGCCCAGTGCATATGGACGTTTTAAGTGTGTGAATGACCTAGAGATATCAAATTTGGTGACAGTATTCGTGTAGGTCTTACGCAGATCAAGTTTGTTTTAGATTTTTGCCACGCCCCTTTCCGCCCCCAAAAACTGTAAAAGCCGTAAAAATAGACCTAGAGCATTGAATTTTGGCATGCATAGTAACAATGATAGTCTGAATGATTCCTGTGAAGTTGGTTGAGATCGAATAAAAAACGAGGAAGTTATTAAAGAATCAATTTTATGTGTGAAATTCACTTGCAGCTGCTCGCGCTTTGTTTGTTTAGTTGACAGTGTGACCATGTCGGTGTTGTGGATTTTTACCCGCTATTTTCAAATATATACAAACAAAACACAAGTTTCAGTATATTTTTGGTATATTTGTTGGTAAAATATCATTAAAATTTTTTTTTTCTCTCGAAATGGGTTGCGGGTATCATACGGTCGAGCACTCTCGACTGTAGCTTTCTTACTTGTTTTTTCATTCGATCTCAACCAAATTCACAGGAATCAATGAGAATATAATTATTATTACGCATACCAAAATTCAGTGCTCTAGGTCTATTATTACGGCTTTTCCAGTTTTTGGGGGCGGAAAGGGGCGTGGCAAAAATCTAAAACAAACTTGATCTGCGTAAGAGCTACATGAATACTGTCACCAAATTTGATATCTCTAGGTCATTCACACACTTAAAACGTCCATTTGCACTGGGCACAACAATTTTGATAAATAATTTAACGAATAACTTTTGTTCTACTTATCCGATTTGTACCAAAATTACAGGGTATTCAAAATGTCAAGCGCAGATGGGTTACCAAATTACTCATTATTACATAAAGAACTTTTGGAGTTATATGCAATTTACATAAAAAAAAACTTGACTTTTTCTAGATTAATGCTTATTGTGGGCGAAGGGGGCGTGGCATCCAACTTTTGAAATAAACTTGATCTGCGTAGGGTATGAAGGAACCTTTTTACCAAATTTGGTGTCTCTATGTCTTATAGTTTCTGAGATCCAGGTGTTCATACAGACAGACAGACGGACAGACAGACAGACGGACATGGCTATATCGACTCGGCTGTTGACGCTGATCAAGAATATATATACTTTATGGGGTCGGAGATGCCTCCTTCTGCCTGTTACATACATTTTCTGTTGGCACTAAGTCATAATACCCTTCTACCCTATGGGTAGCGGGTATAATAATTTGAATAATATGTTTGGTTTTTTGTGAAAAATTATATTACAATTAGTTTTAGACGATAAATAAGCACATTAGGTTATTACAATGACTGTTAAGCACATATGTATGTACATGCACTGGTAAAATAGGGGTTTCGCACAATTTCGATTAAGGTACATATATTAGTAAAACTAAGGACTGAGCTATAGCCACATGACAGGTAGACGTCTAATGTGTGTACATATAGAGGTCGTGGGTTTATGGGTGAAAGTGGAAAAGTATCAGAAACTTCCTATGGAAAACCGATAGAGAGCAGCAATGGACAAGTACAGTTATGCGAATCCGGTAATTATTTATTTATGAGTTGAAGCAGTTTCAATAACTCATTTCAACCCCAGCCACAAACCCAATCCCGGCACTTCGAGCATACATATGTCAAATGTCGAGTCGAGTTTCATGTAAAGGAATTTTTGTGTGTGGTATGTGCGTGTGCGTATATATGTGGTTATGTATGTGCTGTGTGTATCCAGACTTCATCATTGTCCACGAATAGGACGTCCTCATGCCAGGAAGTCTCTGTAGTTAGTTACGTGAGTCTGTGTTTATGTGCTGTGAGTGTAGCAGACATTATAATTTTCGACGTCGACATCGTCGTTATGGCAGGAAGTCACAGTAGGTAGTTAGTTAACATGAACAGTGGTGCGAAAATTATGAATGATTTTTCATGAGCTCGACTGACAGTTTAGAGCTTTATGGTATGGCATTATAATAAAATGTAAATTAGTACATTTCAACCCTCTATTTCAAAGAGAAAAAATTTGTTTTCATTTTGAATTATTATATTTAAGCAATTGCAAAATTGAGACATTAACAGCTGTTGGTCTTAAGTGCCCTGTTGGCAGGAAAAAAAAACAACATTAAAATCCTCTTCAGTATATAAATGTTAACCAAATAAGTTTGAAAACCTAGAACAAGCTCATAAATGCCTTGTTTGGTTAGATTCGGATAAGCACCATGTATATGTAGTTGAGGTACGACAAAAACCGATGCTGGGTTGCTTGTCAGGTCAAACGAAAGGTAAGCGTCGTTCATTCATAGTTTATTGTTGAATATTGTAAATTTTTCATCGTATACGTAGGTCGGAAGTTGCCCTGCTATTTTGTGTGTATGTACCTTATTTCTGTATGTATATTGGTTTAAATTTGAGTATGAGTGCAGTCGGATAATGTGTCAGTTACGTCACGTCAGTTATTTATTCAAAGCGACAGCAGGCACGAAACATCGATGAGAAATTTTTTTCGTATACGCAATGGTGATGATACCAAAGTAAGTAGCTGATGCGGGCAGGGAATGGAATGGTTTTAGGGCATTTCGGAAACTGAAACAAAGGTTAAACAATAACAATTGAAAGCTGTGCTAAACTTTGACAAGAAGTCGCTATGGCTACAACAAAAAGTACGAATATTAGACAAGGTAAGATTCAGAGCGGGTTCTAACATGACAAGGGATGGATGGATGTTACTTGTTTGAATTGAATTAAAGTTGGGGTTTCGGCATGGGATTGGAGTGGTCGGAACTTGAATTGATGATTCTCCTTTTGTCCATACATCCACTCGTGTACTTTGTTTACCTGCCTGTTTGGTTGTCTCTCTAACTGCCTGGTCCTGTCTATCCACTTGACTGACATTACTTTGTCATTAATTTTCGATGGCAGCACTTAACACACATGCACCATACATACATGGGTCAAATGTCAGACGAACCCAGCATCCCTTGTCTGCCGGCTAAAAATAAAAGCGGGATGTAATGACGTAAGCAGCTCTATAGAAAAAATTTTCGCACTACTCTGTCTCTTTCTTTTCTTCGCCCCCATTTATTCTTATTCTGTGTTATTTCTCTTATTTTTCCCAAATCTATTCCTTTCCATTAGTCCACCTAGTCGCAAGTTAATGATATTTAACTGCTGTAAGTCGCCGAGGGCTTAGCTATAGTTACCAGTTTGCACCTCCTTCACATCTTATCAAATATCTAAATTCTATGGGTTCACATTCAATTTTTCCATTTAAACTCTTTTAACTTGCCTTCAGACAGGTTTACTTAGGGTTTTTGTAACCATTTAAAACTATGTATCGCAAACTCGACACACACATTACCTAAAAGGGCGAACAAAAATGTCGCGTAACAAATTTCTGATCAAATTTTTAAAACAAATAAAAAACAGGTATATTTCTAAAATGCTTTCAAAACAGAAACCACATAATTTTCATTTGGATTAAAAGATTTTCTTTTATTCTATTCGCCACATTTGCGTACTTTCGTAGGATGACTCTACTTGTTTGTCGTGTTCGCGATGTGTAGTTTTAAAAATAACATTCAAATGGAACAAATCCGCAGATTACCTTGATAACAAAAAAGTGGTGATAAATCATATTAACTACAAACTAAAATGTTTCGGAAAAGCAATTTAGATGGAACAAAATATTATTAAGCCATAAAAAAAGGATTTCATCGTTTTTTTTTGTATTCCATAATTATAGCGAACGCGACAAGATTTTTACATGTGTAAAATACGATTTTATATATATGTATGTATATATAGCCATGTCCGTTTGTCTGTCCGTATGAACACCTAGATCTCAGAGACTATAAGACATAGAGACAGTAGTATTTCAAAAGTTGGATGCCAAGCCCCCTTCGCCCACAATATTCATAAATCTTGAACATGTCACGTTTTTTTTATGTAAATCGCGTATAACTCCAAAAGTTCTTTGTGTAATGATGTGTAATTTGGAAAGCCTTCTGTGCTTAATACTCTTAATATACCTTGTAATTTTGTAAAATCGGATAAGTAGAACACAAGTTATTTGTTAAATTATTTATCAAAATAGTTGTGCACAATGTTTATGGACGTATTAAGTGTGTGAATGGCCTAGAGATTTCAAATTTGGTGACAGTATTCGTGTAGGTCTTACGTAGATCAAGTTTGTTTTAGATTTTTGCCACGCCCTTTCATCCCCCAAAAACTGGAACAGCCGTAATAATAGACCTAGAGAATTTTGATATGCATAATAATAATTATAGTCTCAATGATTCCTGTGAATTTGGTTGAGAATAAAAAACAAGGAAGTTATTAAAGAATCAATTTTATATGCAAAATTCACTTGCAGCTGCTCGCGCTTTCTTTGTTTAGTTGACAGTGTGACCTTGTCGGTATGTTATGACTTTTAAAAAAAAAAAAAAAAAAAAAAAAAATCTGTATATTTTTTGTTAAAATATCATTTAGGTTTTTTATTTTCTCTCGAAATGGGTTGCGGGTATCATACGGTCGAGCACTTTCAACTGCCGCTTTCTTACTTGTTTTTAATTTGTCATTATTGCACGCATATCGAGTTTGTTTTAGATTTTAGCCAAGCCCCCTTCCGCCCTCTTCAATCGAAAAACACTTTTAACGATCTTAATTTTAAGGCTAGAATAACGTATTTTGGTACACACAATTATATCAAGTCTATTGTGATCGGATGAAAAACAGCAGGTAATTAGTTCGGTCTGCAGACAGTGGTTTATTTTCATAGTTAATCCACACCAAATTTCCATTTCGGTATTTTTTTTAATACTCGTATAAGTTTTTTGCATTCTTAAAAAACGGGTATCGGGTATCAAACAGTCGAGCACTCTAGACTTGAACTTGAACTTGTTTGTAGTTGCTTTAAAATATTAACATTAAATAAATATTAAATTTTTCCGAGCTTATGCCGAAATCACTTATTGTTTCGATTACATTGAAATATTTGCAAAAAAACTAGTTTTCCTATATGTACTCAAGAGCTCGAAACAATAATCAGAGCACAATCGTGAGCTAACACTTTGACCCTTAGAGTAAGTTAAGATTCCTGCTGCTTACTGTTTACGACTCTACCCTAAGACTATCAGTGAGATGGAGTGGAAATGTAGCAAAGACAAAGGTAAGACTAAAATCATACTTATGGTAATGAGTAATTCAAGATAGCATAGCAATTTGAACTATACGTTGATAGTAGGGTTGTCGAATATTTTTAAAATATCGTATCGATGATAAATTCTGTTTTGAAAAAATATCAAAATGATATTTGATATATCACTTTTAAAATATCGATATATTTGATATTTTTATAAGAACATTTTTATTTTACTAAGAACAAAATCTATAGTAACAAAACAATTTATTTTATATTTTTCATATTATTTCATATAATAAAATGTTCATGTTTAACAACAATATTTGAGACCAATGGATTTTAAAAATACGCGTTGAGTAATATGTAAATCCGTCATACGGCTACGAGAATCACAAGTGACACATTTTATAGCTGAAGAAGTCGTTCTGAAGGCACTGAGCTACCGGGGGTAATAAGATACTTAAATGCGACTTATTTTTTAAGTGCGACGCCAAATTTGTGGAATTACCGCTTGTTTTTATAATTTTTTGGCAAAAATTGCACTTTGCCGTGCCATTTTTAATTTGAGAATAATTTGCTTTAATGTCCATACTTAACTTTCTTCTTGCTTCTTACTTAAACTTTTCGCGCTCGCTCACAGATTAAAAGTGACATGCAAATCAAAATATCTTAAAATATCAAAAAAAAAATATCGCGTATTCGATATTTGGCCATAAAAAATATCCCGATATAAATATATCTTTTTTTTTTTTCAAAAATCGATATATTGATATTTTGATATATTTTCAACAACCCTAGTTGATAGTTCAGTTAGTGCATTCGGACAAAGAGTTTTTGTGTGTGTTTTGAACTCAACCCATTGAGCATAAAACTAGTCTATTTAAAATATAAGTACATATGTACATCTCTCTGCGTGACTCATGAATGGCACAGAACCTAAATAGCAATAGCACTACAAAAACAACAAGTAAAACATCGTAAAAAACATTTTACGCAGCATTTGATGTCAGCAAACTTTTTTTAATAAATATCATCGATTGCTAATTAATATGTTGAAGACTTAAGGACGTAAACTAAATTGAAACGAGAACTGCTATGGGTAGTATAAGAATGGGTACATGACTTGACTGTCAAGTACCAGACAGAAAGCCTTGAAAAATGAATTCCTTTCAAAGCTGTTGTTGTTCGTTGCCTTTCCGTTTTGGTGGAAGGCTTCTAACGTCGCTTTGCATGTTCTGCAGTCATTAACTTAAAAATGGAATCGATATAAATTGAAATAAAATGCCCAGAAAGTCGATAGCGGAATTTGTCATGTGATAGCCCTTCACAAACCGGCTTCTAAATTAATTTTGGGATAGCGTTACAAATTTTTAGTCAAGCAAAAAAGCCCATTTAAAAAAGTGATTAAGCTACATGAAGTCAAAAACCCTCGATTATAATAGCTGAAACTGACAGACGGACAGGCATATTTACGTATGTGGGATTCGAATTGAGTAAAATTTGCTAAATTCAATCAAAATAAATTAAATATAATGCAAACGAACTATTAAGAAATATACTCGCTAGACTTTGTAAAAGACAAAAAACGCATGTGATATGAAAAACAACATACAACAAGTAAGAAAGCTACAGTCGAGAGTGTTCGACCGTATGATACCCGCAACCCATTTCGAGAGAAAAAAAAAATTTTAATGATATTTTAACAACAAATATACCAAAAATATACTGAAACTTGTGTTTTGTTTGTATATATTTGAAAATAGCGGGTAAAAATCCACAACTAAACAAACAAAGCGCGAGCAGCTGCATATGAATTTCACATATAAAATTGATTCTTTAATAACTTCCTCGTTTTTTTTTCGATCTCAACCAAATTCACAGGAGTCATTCAGACTATCATTGTTACTATGCATACCAAAATTCAATGCTCTAGGTCTATTTTACAGTTTTTGGGGGCGGAAAGGTGCGTGGCAAAAATCTAAAACAAACTTGATCTGCGTAAGACCTACACGAATACTGTCACCAAATTTGATATCTCTAGGTCATTCACACACTTAAAACGTCCATATGCACTGGGCACAACAATTTTAATAAATAACTTAACAAATAACTTTTGTTTTACTTATCCGATTTTTACCAAAATTACAATATATATTAAGAGTGTCAAGCTCAGATGGGTTACCAAATTACACATCATTACACAAATAACTTTTCGAGTTATACGCGATTTACATAAAAAAAACTTGACTTTTTCTAGATTAATGCTTATTGTGGGCGAAGGGGGCGTGGCATCCAACTTTTGAAATAAACTTGATCTGCGTAGGGTATGAAGGAAATTTTTTGCCAAATTTGGTGTCTCTATGTCTTATAGTCTCTGAGATCCAGGTGTTCATACGGACAGACAGACGGACAGACGGACATGGCTATATCGTCTCGGCTGTTCACGCTGATCAAGAATATATATACTTTATGGGGTCGGAGATGCCTCCTTCTGCCTGTTACATACATTTTCTGTTGGCACTAAGTCATAATACCCTTCTACCCTATGGGTAGCGGGTATAAATATGCCATAAAATTCAAAATATACGGTATTGCCAATAAAGCCATCTAAGCTGCACCTGATTATAGTTTTGTGTTTGGATCAACAGACGAGTTTATTTAGCCATATCTCGTATGTACTTGTGCATCTCAAAAACTCAAATAGCTAGAGGAACTAAATTTATTACGCAGACCAAGTTGGTAAAGTGATGTGTAGTTTGGTGAACAATCTATGCTCTTTACTCTTAATATACCCTGTAATTTTGGAAAAATATGACTAGGAAAACAAAATATACTTGTTGAACAAATTATCTCATGTAAAACATGTTATGATTACATGCCAATCTACACAAAAACGCGTTATTCTCAAATTTGTAACTGTCTCCGTGCCAAAGGATTCGTTGTTTTTCAACATTTAAATATGTATAACAAAATTAAAAAATATATTATTGTTGAAATTCACATAAAACCAAAAATTAAACTTCAGATTAAAATAAAAACATTTTTGATATCCAAGGCAAAATAACGGACCATTGAGGACGTAAAGTAACGCGAACTCGAGATTCTCGAAAAGAGTATGGGTACAAAACCAAAAAAAAGGGCAAAGGGCATGACATCCAAAATTTAACAAAAATTTGGATACGTTATGAATACGAGAACATAGCAAATTGACATTTTTTAGCTAATAATTGGAGGAGGGACACACGGACATAAAAAATATTTTTTTCAAATTATGCTGACCACGACTATATGTTCTTTACAGAATGGGAAAATAATAAACTATTTGTATTGGGTAAGGGGAATTCAAATAATTGTAATTTTATAACAATATATAGTTTTACAAAAATTTGTTTGTTTGTAAAAAAATATGAGATACAAATTGTAAAGCAAAATACAACATTTTCATTTGTTAGAGAATACTTGGTTGACAAATATTCAATACACATTTTTTCAGAAATCAAGAAAAATGAAATAACTCGGTATTGCAAATCGCACTGTACTGTAGCGTGTTTTCTTGTTTAATGGACTCCAAGAGCTTAACGACAATTTACCTTACCTATTTATCATATCGAAAAATAATACAGCTTCCAACGCCTAGTGATTATTTTACTTCCCATCCATTTCAGTTGGTACAAGAGCACTCACCGCAAAACTTGTCATCCGCTCGTACGCCTTAGTCATTAACACGCCCTCAGCAACTAAAGAACCAAGAACCAAAGCTAGCACGCAAATAAAAAAAATATATGCACCACATATTTATACTTACAAAAAGGGAGTCAATCAAGCTGATGGCCAAACTCACTTCATCCTAAGAAAGGAAGGCAAGGTAGGGGCAAACGAAAAAAGATGGTTGCAAAGTCAAATGGAAATAGAAGAAGGTGGACGGACCTAGACAGACTGCAAAGAAACAATTCTACAATCGTTTGAATAGTAAAATATATTTACTATGAGTTACAATAAATCAACTCGAAACGTAAGCGAAGCGACCAAACAACTAACACAAGCAAAGTGCTCACAAAGACATTTTGGAAATTTTAAATGGGAAGAGAGTGCTCGGGACTAAATAAAAAAAAATTGTTTGTTGAACCTGCCCCATTTTGAACAAAAGGTTTTCATGTCACTCCCAACGAACTCTTCAACACGCAAGGTAACCATTTTCTACATACAAGTGGACCGCACACTTCGAAAAAAAAAAAATATATATATAGTAGATTATATAGAACTCTTATAAAGCACAAAATTAAGACTTTGTTTATATTGTAATTGGTTATAAATATATTATGTCTGAAGTTTTTTATAAAATAGGAAATGTTGCTTTTGAATATGATAATATATCGCTAGAGGAATTTCGCCTGTATACACATAAAATTAATTAAGTAAGAGCAGCAACTCATCTAAGGGAGCCTAGAACATTGGCCGTTTGACTGCTCGTCATTTCTAAAATCAATTTGTTGCTTTGATAGGTTTCAATCAGATGGAAAACAATATTGCTGGCGCCGGCCCGGTGAATTAATCCAACGACACCACGTTAAGCAAACGGTAAGGCATGGTGGCGGTAATATAATGGTTTGGAGCTGTTTCACCTGGTGGAACATTGGACCATTGCACAAAATAGAAGGGATTATGAACTTAGAGCAATATCTAAATATATTAAAGAACCATCTTCCCGAGTTTATTGATCGCTGTGCTTACATCGAAGCTGAAATCGTGTTTCAGCAGGATGGTGACCCGAAGCCCACTGCAAAAGTCGTTCAGAAATGGCTAGCGGACCAAAATTTTCAGTTGATGCGGTGGCCGGCTCAAAGCCTTGACCTTAACCTAATAAAAAATTTATGGTCAATAGTCAAAAGACGATTGGCACAATATCAATCAGCTCCATCAAGCCTCTCAAATTTATGGGAAAGGGTGCTCGAGGACTGGCGCTGAATACCCAAAGAAATCTTGAAAAACCTTGTGGAAAGTATACCAAACAGTATGGAAAGCGTCATTAAAAATAAGGCCTTATGGACCAAATATTAATATTATAATAAAAATTCAATTTAACATTCTTGTTTGCAGATAAGATGTTAAAAATGTCAGAGGTTTATAAATGAGTACATACGAGTAGTTTTTGTTTTCAAGTTTTCTTTTCTTCTTTGTGCACCTCTTCGTTGATATTTTCATGTTAATGTATAGTAAATCATATATTGAAAAAAGACTGCTCGGTTTACCACCCCACAAGCCAAACGTATATTGACATCGCTCTCTGTGCAGAACGGAGTTGATGCCCTTGCCGTCGTCAGTGCGCAACATTAAAATTAATTACCACAAATGGACTAGTCTAGTTAAGGGCGTTTCTTTGCCAACCAATGTCCTACGTATTGTTATTATCTAGCTTATATAGCTACGAATTTTTTGCAAGCAAACTCCTGTTACTGGTAGTCAAATTTCATACATACGAGTACGAGTAATAATAATACAAATATTGGAAAAGCAATTGTAAACAAAAAAATAAAGTAACTACTGACAATATTTTGCGTCTTTTTTATCAGTGATAAGAGCAATATTGTGGGTTACATTCGCGCTCTCTATTTTAGTCTGTTATACGGCAGATTATCAATGAATACGGGATAAAATTGGCAGTGGACATGGACCATAAATGTACGTACACTAATTAATAAGGGTGCCTAGGATGTCAAATCAATTGATTGTACCCGCTACCCATGGGGGGTGGAAAGGGGCGTGGCAAAAATCTAAAACAAACTTGATCTGCGTAAGAGCTACATGAATACTGTCACCAAATTTGATATCTCTAGGTCATTCACACACTTAAAACGTCCATATGCATTGGGCACAACAATTTTGATAAATAATTTAACGAATAACTTTTGTTCTACTTATCCGATTTATACCAAAATTACAGGGTATATTAAGAGTGTCAAGCGCAGGTGGGTTACCAAATTACACATCATTACACAAAGAACTTTTGGAATGCAGGAATCTTTGTGCCAAATTTGGTGTCTATGTCTTATAGTCTCTGAGATCCAGGTGTTCATACGGACAGACAGACGGACATGGCTATATCGTCTCGGCTGTTGACGCTGATCAAGAATATATACAATTTATGGGGTCGGACATGCCTCCTTCTGCTGTTACATACATTTTCTGTTGGCACTAAGTTATAATACCCTTCTACCCTATGGGTAGCGGGTATAAAAATGTTCGGGAGTAGCACTGATGCCTGCTTAGCGTAGCGTGAAAACCTTCATAAATGTTTTTTTTTTTTTTTTTTTAAATACTTTGCTTTTATTTATTTATTTATTTACACTTAAGTTGAGACTAACAATAAGTTATCAAATCTTATAACTAAACATTAATTAACAATACAAATTGAATTGTTTTTGGGTTACACGTCCCTAGAGTCTATCGCTGGGTTGGTAGATCATTACGACGAAGACGGGAGCGGCTACACAGCCGGGTTAGCCCTCGCGCGAGGGGGTTAGGGTGCGAGGAAAGCTTGCTGTGATACTTCTCTTTCTGTTCAGCCTTTGTGTATGTTTTCGTTGCGAACATACCACGGTGCTTGGATAGGACACTTGGAACGGCTGAGAATAGCTGTATCGTCGGCAAAAGTAGATGTTATTAGTCGTCTGTTTGTTGGGATGTCTGCTGTGTATAGAAGGTATAGTGTTGGCCCCAGTACGCTGCCTTGGGGGACTCCAGCTCTGGAGGTGTAATCGTCAGACATAGCAGAATTGCATTTCACTGCGAATTTTCTGTCATATAGGTAAGATTCTAATAGTTTATGTGTATTATTAGGAAGTGTTGTTCTGATCTTATGCATTAGACCTTCTAACCAAACTCTATCGAATGCTTGGGCTACATCTAAAAATATTGCAGTGCAATATTCTCGATTTTCGAATGCTCTTCGTATTTTAGAGGTTATCCGGTTGACCTGCTCGATAGTTCCGTGTTTTTCACGAAATCCAAATTGGTGTGACGGGATTTTATTATGGATTCTTAGAAATTAGTTTATCCGGGTCAGCACAGACTTTTCAAAGAGTTTGGATAAGCATGATAACAAGCTTAATGGTCTGTATGAAGAGGGAATTGTGTGATCTTTGACAGGTTTCGGAATCATTATTATCATTGATCTTTTCCATCTCTCTGGAAAGTGGCCAAGCCTTGTAATGGCATTGAAGAGCTGGGTGATAGTGCGAACTGCGCAATATGGGAGCTTAATAATCATTTTTGGCGTTATTTGGTCGGAGCCTGGTGATTTTTTCGGATCCAGTTGGTTTTTTATGATATGAGCGATTTCGTTAGTTTGAAATTCAATTGGCTCACGTTGAAGCTGTAAGTCATTTGCTACAGGCGGTAGTGTAAATGCGTTTGTGGCAGGATTTGGCTGGAAAACATTTTCAAGGTGCTGTGCAAATGTTCTGGCTCTGTCTTCATCACTGCGGGCCCAGCCGCCCACTGTGTTTCTTATAGGCGTCACAGTTTCTGTCGGGGAGCATAGAGTTGGGTGGGCTCGCCATAAGGAGTGCTTTTTGGAAGATGTTGGTAATTGCTCTATATAGCGGCGTTGGGTGTTTGCTTCTTGTTGTTTTAACGCTCTGGTGAGCTTGCGGAAGGCGTTTTTTAAAGTTTGTCGTGCATATGGCGACCTATGAGACTGCCATTTTCGTCGTAGGCGTCGCTTTTCGATTACGAGCTGCTCAATTTGATGATTTGTCTTCTTTTGCATGTAAAGTATTTGTGCCGTTTGAGGAGTGGAAATGCGAGCAGCAGTGACAAAGTCGGACTCCAGTGTATTGGCAAAGTTGTCGATGTCGGCTTCAAGGTTAAGTACAGGATTTATATCAATATGCGAGCTTAGATATTTCCTATAAGAGATCCAATTGGTTTTGTGTGAAGTCAATCCAGTCGGTTGATCTACCTTTATTGGATGACGGAGTAGATTAATAAGAACAGGCGAGTGATCAGATGAAAGATCCGAAAGACTTTCGGCGCTAATCAGGTTTCTTGGAATGTTTTTAGTGATTGCGAAGTCAATTAAATCGGGCAGTTTTTTTTGGATCTGTTGGCCAATATGTTGGTCTGCCAGGGGAAACGTGGTCAAGCTTGTTGCTGGCTTTTATAATTGCATTGTAGAGCTGCTTACCTTTAGGATTTACGAGGCGAGATCCCCAGTGTGTGTGCTTGGCATTATAGTCTCCTGCTGCTATGAAGTGCTCGCCTAATGAGTTAAAGAACTGCATAAACTCAGCTTCAGTTACATTGAAACGAGGAGGGCAGTATACTGCGGCTAGAGTAAGTTGGTTACCACTATCCAGTTTTATTCTTATTGATGTTGCTTGAATATAAGTAGTTGCTAGATCCTTGTAGCGGTGGTGCTTAATTCGGTTTCTAATCAAGATACCAGTCCCACCGTGTGCTTTACCATCGGGATGGTTAGTTGCATAGAAAGAGTAGCCTCTTAAATTAAAGTTATATTTATTTGTAAGATGTGTTTCTGAGAGTAACATTACGTCGATATGTTTGTCAAGCAAGAATTGAGATAACTCAAGTTTATGCTGTGAGACGCCATTAGCATTCCACATGGATATACGTAGGGAAGTCATTGATTATTTGGATTGTTGTGATACCAACAATTGAATCAATATGTTTTGATTACGCATTAGATCTTGCATAGTAGTCCGCATGAAAGACATGAACTCAATTAAGCTTTGCTGTAGGTTAGAGAACATGGCCTCAAAGTTGTTTTGAGGCTGCTCCATAGGCTGATAATGTTTAGTTGTGTTTGGCTCTGGTTGAGGTAGTTTAAAGTGCGATTTATTTGAGGAAGGAAGCTCCAATCCTGCTTTTAAAGCACTGGCAAATGTCACATTTTTCCTTATGGAGGACTCGGAGTCAAAGTCAAATGACGATCTAGCTGCGTTCGAAAAGAATACGTCTGGGTTTGATTTAGATGGTATAACCCGTGCATTTGCAGAGCGGGGAGTAGTCACTCGTTGATGGATTCTACTTTTTAAATCCTTATAAACTGGACAACCTCTGTAATTAGCGGTGTGGTTACCTCCGCAGTTACCGCACCTTTTGGTGGTAGAATCGCCTTTGTTCGGCGGACAGTGTGAGGAGTCGTGAAGCTCTCCACAAACTACACACACTGGGCGCAGTGTGCAGTATGACCGTGTATGGCCATATTCTTGACAATTCATACATTGTACTGGTCCTTTGCGCTTGTGTGGTTCTTCTACAGTGATTCTACGATGTAGTAGAAACTGAAGTTTATATATAGGGTGCACTTCGTTTTTCTTAAGAGAAGTGTTGTCTGGTGCAAGATCTACCTTGAAAAGCGGCTGGGGCTTCCTTTCCTTGTTTAAAATGTTAAAGACCGATTTTGCGTTAAATCCCTTGTCTTCTAACGCCTTGCTTATTTCTGCTGGTGCTACATCAGACTCTATGCCCTTTAGTACTACTTGTAGGCCCTTGCTGCTTTTCAGTTGGTACGTGTAGTAGTTTATTTTATTGTCGGTTAAATGCTTCGATAAAACTCTATAATTATCTTCCGACTTCATTTATACTTTTGTTTCATGGATTTTACCCCGTACAAGGGGGATTATATGAAAGTTATCCTTTCCAACAAGCTCAACAAGTTTGTTAACAAGGGCATTGGAGCTTTTCTCCCGTATGTATATTGGGGGTGGCTTTGGCTTCTTTTTGACATCTTCCTCGGGTTCGCCCGAAAGGTCTGCTAAAATTTCAAACCTATTGGTGTTGTTCAGCTTCTCGCTTGAAGATGCGCTTGAACTGCTACGGATAATTTTTGCATTAGAGTTTAAAGGGCTTAACTTCCGTTTAATTTGCATGTAACGACCCATTCCAGTCTGCACAAGCGGGTCAGTTACGTTTTTTGCTTTTGGTTTTATTGGCAACGCAGCAGTCGTAGTGTTTTGTTTTAGTTTGGTTTGTTTTGATCGGTGATTCGTAAAGCGCTTTTGTTGTTGTCATCGGTGACACAAAAAAAGCATTTGTTGATGACGATGGAATCGAGCGGGCAGCCGACACCGTTACAGTTGATGTTGTTGTTGCAGTTGCAGTAGTCAGAGAGACTGTTGTGGTAGTATCCGTAGGTAGGAGCAGGTCTCTCAGTTCACTACTTGCTTGTTCGCTCTGCAATCTGAGATGGTAATGCCGGAGAGCATGAACGAGGTCGCTCACTTGCTAAATGCAAGAGTTCTTTCGTCGAGTTGGGGGTAATTGACCGCTGCGTTTTTGCGTCAGCAGAATTTTGGGTTGGTTCGGCTACATAAGAGAAGTACGCGTTGTTTCGTTGCAGAGAGAGCCGGCGCGTGTCTTGCTCACGCTGCATTTGCTTACGAATGTCGCTTTGGCTCATCTTTTTAACCGCGGTGTAGTTTTATTGGATATAAGTAAATATTAAGTAATCAATTGGTAAATAATCAAATAATTAGATATTTTGTGCGACTTCATCGCACTAAGCGTCTTTTCGCGTTGTACACTTATTAATACGTCTCTCGCTACGCTTTAAACTTGTGAATTTTTATTTTGATTCCGGAACACAGTAATACACGTCTGCATGCGGCAACAGTCAGTTTTGTAGGCGTAAAAAAATTGTTATTCAAATTACATGTTTTTTTTGGGTTATATCTTCCATGTTTATCACCCGATTTAACTCACGTCAGGAAACGTCCCAATGGTCTATTTCATAAGTGTGCGAAAGATGACAGCTACAGCTATACGGGAACATCTTTAAAGTATGGGCGTAATATATTCAAAAACAAATTTTGGGATATTTGTTTGGTATGTTTTTTGTACAAATATCGTTTAAGTGTTTTTTAATCTCTTGAAATGGGTAGCGGCTATCTTACGGTCGAGTACTCTCGACAATAGCTTTCTTACTACGGATGTCAAAAATTTTCGCATAATAAATTTACTTTCAACATAATATTGCCAATTTTAAACTATTCAATAAATTATAATTATAAATGATATACCATTAAAAAAACATAATTGTGGAACCTCACGGGCATTTATGTTGGCAAGTATGTTGGGAACAGATCCTAATCGTACCATAATACGTGCAATTTTTAAAAAACAATTTTATAATCGCAAAATGAAATAATTTTCATGGAAGCACAGCGGGACCCTGCATTGAGGCTGAGACATTTAATGTGTTTCAATATAACACATCTATGGAATGTTGTGTAAGCAGCAATCCTATTTATTATGCTTCACGTTAAAATAGTTCGGTTAGCTTAATTTGGTCTTTTAAGTCGGTTCTTTCAGAGAAGAAAGAGACACGTAGATTCGACCCTGACAGGATCTACACCTTTTTTAATTCAGTGTCCACACAGATTGAACGTGGTTTTGATCCCCTATAGGAGACCAACCTATCTAATTTTCTTTTGTTCAGGCCTTTGAGATAATTTAATTTAATTTGATAAACAACTCCGACAACAAATTAAATAAAATGTATTAAAATGCATCGCGGGCGAAGCTGAAGAGCATTTGACTAGATTCTAATGAAACACGAAGAATTAAAAAAAGCATGCCATTTCCAAAAACAATTTCGATTTTTCTAAAAGTTTCCTTTTATTGCATTCATCATACAGCATTCATAAAGGGACTTCGGTCGGTTGATCGTATATTTTTACAAAAAGTAAAAAAACCCGATTAATGCTATTGTACGAATTTTAACGTCAAAGCAGTCTCCACTGCAACTTTCTTACTTGTGTAAAAACGGTTACAGCGTAAGAAAATATAAAGTAGAATAGCTGTCAATATTTCACAGAACAACAAATACAAATTGTCACGCCAAGCAATACAATTTTGAACTTGTGCGACCCGGGCATAGTCTGAAGTCAAAATGCAAATTCGCGGCATCAGAATATGCTTGTCCCACAGCATTGCTGGATTTAAGCGTTCTGTGTTAATTTTGATTCCCTTAGAAAACAAATTATATTTTTAACACTATTTTTATACCCGCTACCCATAGGGTAGAAGGGTATTATAACTTAGTGCCAACAGAAAATGTATGTAACAGGCAGAAGGAGGCATCTCCGACCCCATAAAGTATATATATTCTTGATCAGTGTCAACAGCCGAGACGATTTAGCCATGTCCGTCTGTCCGTCTGTATGAACACCTAGATCTCAGAGACTATAAGAGCTAGAGCTTCCAAATTTGGGGACAGTACTCTTATAGGTCCTACGCAGATCAAGTTTATTTCAAAAGTTGGATGCCACGCCCCTTTCCGCCCCCAATAGCCAGTAAAAGCCGTAATAAAAGACTTAGAGCATTGAATTTTTGTATGCATAATTATAATTATATTCTCAATGATTTCTGTGAATTTGGTTGTGATCGAATGAAAAACAAGGAAGTTATTAAAGAATCAATTTTATATGCAAAATTCACTTTAGTTGACAGTGCGACCATGTCAGTATGCTATGGATTTTTATACCCGCTATTTTCAAATATATACAAAAAAAACAAGTTTCAGTATATTTGGTATATTTTTTGTTAAAATATCATTTAAGTTTTTTGTTTTCTCTCGAAATGGGTTGCGGGTATCATACGGTCGAGCTCTCTCGACTGTAGCTTTCTTACTTGTTTTTAATTATCGACTAACTTTTTAACAGTTATATACGCAAACTACTCGTCTCTGCAGCAGGTGTTCGTACATTTATATATGTACATACATATGTACATAGGTATGTATGAACAAGCCATTATAACGGACTAGCACACACATCCAAAAGCTGTACCACGCACGCATACAGACCAGATAACTGCGCTCACATGAGCAAGCTAAAAGGACTCAAATTTGGAGGACTATAGATATGACAAAACCTGCGGCATGAGCGGGGGGTCCCAAGCCCAACGTTGATTATTACGTAACAATTTGCAATGGCTCTGTGATGGCGATAGTGAAGCGTGAAACTGTCATGTAATTTTCTGTCGTTTTAAGCAAAATGTTGAGACCCATATACTAGTGCGTATATTTGACACCGTAATTTTGAGAGTAATTTTATAATATTAAAGAAAACTTCACAGTCGATCTTCATCGATGTTTTGCAAAAGGAGAAACCAATGTTGTGACAAACAGCGAATAAAATCCGATATTTTAAACTTAATTCAATTTAGAGCTTTTTAAGCTTTATTTTTTTTTTAAATAAGTTTTTATGTTGTCTATATCATAATACAATAATGTATCATGGTCTATCTTCGCCGGTCTTGAACATTTCCCTAATTACTCATTTATTTTTATTCGAATAGTTTAGTAATTAAATGTCATCGATGCTCAATGCATTTTTTTACAATACTAATTGTTTGTTTAGAAGTAATGGTAAATTTGTAAGCCAAATATAATTATTTAGGTGAATTTTTGTAAATTAATGAAGAATATTTCAGCGATCAGGCCACTTTCACAGTGTTAGTCACATATTATCAGTCGAACGTTTTTCTATGTCGTTACAATATTGATAGTATTATATTTTAAAATTTTCGACCTTTTGCATACATATATTTTGTAAATAATAAATTACCGTAGCTGTCTTCAACTTCTCTTTCTGTGTATATTTTGATGTTGGCTGTTTTTTTCTTATTCTAAATTCAATGTGCTTGTGTTGTTGTGCTCTTGTAAGTTAAGGGTAGAAGGGTATTATAACTTAGTGCCAACAGAAAATGTATGTAACAGGCAGAAGGAGGCATCTCCGACCCCATAAAGTATATATATTCTTGATCAGCGTCAACAGCCGAGACGATATAGCCATGTCCGTCTGTCCGTCCGTATGAACACCTGGATCTCAGAGACTATAAGACATAGAGACACCAAATTTGGCACAAAGGTTCCTGCATTCCCTACGCAGATCAAGTTTATTTCAAAAGTTTGATGCCACGCCCCCTTCGCCCACAATAAGCATTAATCTAGAAAAAGTCAAGTTTTTTTATGTTAATTGCGTATAACTCCAAAAGTTCTTTGTGTAATGATGTGTAATTTGGTAGGCCATCTGCCTACATATTAAGAGTGTAATATACCCTGTAATTTTGGTACAAATCGGATAAGTAGAACAAAAGTTATTCGTTAAATTATTTTTCATTGTGCCCAATGCATATGGACGTTTTAAGTGAGAGATATCAAATTTGGTGACAGTATTCATGTAGCTCTTACGCAGATCAAGTTTGTTTTAGATTTTTGCCACGCCCCTTTCCGCCCCCAAAAACTGGAAAAGCCGTAATAATAGACCTAGAGCACTGAATTGTGGTATGCATAATAATAATCATATTCTCAATGATTCCTGTGAATTTGGTTGAGATCGAATGAAAAACATGGAAGGTATTAATGAATCAATTTTATATGCAAAATTCACTTGCAGCTGCTCGCGCTTTGTTTGTTTAGTTGACAGTGAGACCATGTCGGTATTTAATGGATTTCTTAAAAATATGTATGTATATGTCGTGACACGATGATATTACTTGAGTTAAACGGCCGTTGCGCGTCACACATCTTTAATTCGTTGTCCGTTTCTTTAGTTTCGTTATTTCTTATGTTATATGTTGTCCATTTCTTTAGTTTCGTTGTTTCTTAAGTTATACTCAGACGATTGAGCGTAGATAATTCTGAGATAAGGCTATCTGTCGCTGTACGTGGTGATTCTAACCTCATGGCTGACCCGACATCAGAAGTGGGATCCGTGCCAGTTCCTGTATTATCTGGAGAACAGTGGCGTGAAGTTCTTGACTTATAAAATCGGAATATGATCGAGCTCCTGAAAATAATGCAGACAACGACACAAGTGCAGCAACCATGCCGTGACGTCACTTTGCCCAAATTCAACCCTGACACTGCTGGAGTAGAAGCCTCAAAATGATGCGCGACTACCGACATAATACTATCGGAGCACCCACTGGAAGGTAGTGGCATTGAGTAATTCCATGGAGGGGATCGCTTCGCATTGGTTAACACAAATCTCCTACCCTGGCATGAAATGGAATGAGTTTCGAGAATTGTTTCTTCAGCGCTTCGAAGAAGAAGAGACGGTGGCGGCCTCGTTTTTCAATTTGCTAAACAGCCGCCCGGCCGATGACGAATGTCTCGCAGCTTATGCAAGCCGTTTAATGACGTCATTGACAACGAAATGGCGAAATAGGAGCCATGAAGAAATCGCCGCTTCTACCGTGCTTGCACACTAGGCGATTATCGATAGCCGCTTGCAGCGAATTGTTTTTACTTCAAACGTGCAATCCCGAAGTAAATTACAAACCGAATTGAAGGCGTTCTCTTTTGATAAGAAACGACGCGGCTGTCGTGACGAAAACACTGAACCAGACCAAAAGAAAAGAAGAGTGTTATCTGTGTTATGTAATTTTTGTGGAAAACAAGGACATAAAGTTGCAGAATGCCGATCGAAAATGCGTCAAGAGAGAGAGATGAAGCCACAGCGCGAGAAGTCAAGTCTCACGTGTTTCAAATGTGCCCAACCAGGGCACTTCGCAAACAAGTGCTCAAGTAACAGGACACCAGCTTTACCCGGAAAGATCCAGCAGAAGAGTGTGAACCAATGTTTTGTTGCAGAACCAACCGCAGTTATGGAACATCGAGGTGAGCTCTTTCCAATTTGCTTTGACTCCGGCGAATGTTCGATAATTAAGGAGACAATCAGCAACAAATTATCTGGAAAACGCACCAATAATATTGTAATGTTGAAAGGTATTGGTGATACCGGTATATACAGTACGTTGCAAATATTAAGTCAAGTTAAAATTAATGAAAATGTAATTGAAATATTGTTCCATGTTGTAAGAGATATGCAATTGAAAAATGATATCATAATCGGGCGAGAGATCTTGTGCCAGGGCCTTAATGTTGTTATTTCATCAGATAAGTTTGAACTCGTAAAATCGAAAACTGTAAATATTTGTTCTTCAACTAAGCCAACATTTAACTTATCCGACTTAGACACCGAATTGGTCGGTAACGAGAAAGATGAATTAATTAAACTAATTGAAACTTATTCGACAGCATTTATTAAAGGAATTCCAAGTACACGAGTTAGCACAGGCGAGATGAGAATACGTTTAATCGACTGTTCAGCGACGCCCTTATAGGCTTAGTCCTCAAGAGAGAGAAACAGTTGGAAATCAGTTGAGCGAGTTGACTAAATGTAATATCATACGCCCTAGTTGCTCCCCTTTTGCTAGCCCCATGTTGCTCGTCAAAAAGAAGAACGGGTCAGATCACATTTGTGTCGATTACAGGGAACTAAATTCAAATACAGTTTCAGACAAATACCCGTTGCCGCTTATCAATGACCAGATAGCTAGACTTTGTGGAGCTAACTTTTTTCGTGTTTAGATATGGCGAGTGGCTTCCATCAAATCCCAATTCACCCCGACTCAATAGAATATACCGCATTTGTGACTCCAGATAGCCAATTTCAATTTTTAACAATGCCTTTCGGTCTTAAAAACGCGCCAGCAGTCTTTCAGCGTTCTGTTATGAACGCTCAGGGTGATCTTGCTCATACTTTCGTAATCGTTTATATGTACGATATTATGGTTGTGTCACCAACAAAGGAGTCTGGAATGGAAAGGTTAAAAATTGTTTTAAACATTCTTACAAATGCTGGATTCACTTTTAACATTAATAAGTGCAGTTTCCTTAAAACTGAAGTTCAGTATTTAGGCTATGAGATACGGGCGGGGGAAGTTCGGCCCAATTCACGGAAAATATCTGCGTTACGTTCATTGCCTCCGCCACTAACTGCCACTGGCATTAGACAATTTATTGGTCTGGCCTCATATTTCCGAAAGTTTGTGCCCAACTTCTCCCAAGTTATGAAACCGTTATATTCTCTATCTTCTGGAAATGGAAGTATTACTTGGAATCCTGAATTGGAAAAAGTTAGAAAACACATCGTGGACATTCTTACAAACGACCCTGTATTAGTAATATTTGATCCTCAATACCCTATTGAGTTGCATACAGATGCAAGCTCCATTGGATATGGGGCGATGCTTATACATCGAATACAAAATAGATCTCATGTTGTAGAATATTTTAGTAAAACCACCTCTTTTGCGGAGTCTAAGTATCATTCTTATGAATTGGAAACCTTAGCTGTAGCTGTGGTTCAGGCCATAAAACATTTTCGTCATTACCTTCTTGGTCGCAATTTCGTTGTATTTACCGATTGTAATTCGTTGAAGGCTTCTCGTACCAAAATAGATTTGACTCCAAGGGTACATCGTTGGTGGGCCTATTTACAATCGTTCAATTTTGACATTCAATATAGAGAAGGAAAGCGTATGGCTCATGTTGACTTTTTGTCCAGAAACCCATTGCCTCCCGAATCGCATCCAGGCGTATCTAAAATTCCCGAAAAGATAGTAAATTTAGCTGAGATTTCTAGCGACTGGCTTCTCGCCGAACAGCGTTTAGATCCCGAAATAATAGAAATTGTCACTAAATTAAACTCTGATGAGTTTTCCGTAGACTTGGCCAACACATTTGACTTGCGCAAAGGAGTCTTGCATCGTAAGGTACAGCGGAATGGTAGGACACGTTGCTTGCCGGTTGTGCCACGAGCGTTCAAATGGTCGGTAATAAACCAAGTACACGAATCGATTATGCACCTTGGTTGGCAAAAGACACTTGACAAAGTTTATCAATATTACTGGTTTGCTAAAATGAACAAGTACGTTCGTAAATTTGTCGCTAACTGTATAACTTGTCGGACTTCTAAATCTCCTTCTGGGAAAGTTCAAGCTGAGCTTCATCCTATCCCAAAGGTCAGTATACCCTGGCATACGGTTCACATTGACATTACAGGAAAGCTAAGCGGAAAAAGCGATTTAAAAGAGTACATCATTGTTCAGATCGATGCTTATACAAAATACGTTTATTTGCATCACGTTCAAAAGTTAGATGCTGAAAGTTGCATTAAGTCTATGAAATCTGCCGTAACATTATTTGGGGTACCAAATCGCATCATAGCAGACCAGTTTAGGTGTTTTGCTAGTTCGAAATTTTTAGAGTTTTGCAACTCTCAAAAAATAAAACTTCATTTAATTGCCACAGGAGCAAGCCGTGCCAATGGCCAAGTTGAACGTCTGATGAGCACACTAAAGAATTTGTTGACTGCCGTAGAAGCTAGTCAGCGATCTTGGCAAGACGCACTTGGTGAAGTACAGCTTGCATTAAACTGTACAATTAGTCGTGCAACTGAGGCAAGCCCATTAGAAATGTTGATCGGAAAAGAGGCTCGACCCCTGGGATTAGTTCCTCCGCTAGAAACAGAAGTAGAAATAGATTTAGCTAGTATTAGAGCTAACGCTACCGATAGAATGAAATCCTTAGCCTCTTATGATAAATCTAGATTCGATAAAAGCAAGGCATCTGTTGTCAAACACAATGTAGGTGATTACGTGTTACTAAAAAATGAAGAGCGGCACCAAACTAAGTTAGATTCAAAATTTAGAGGACCGCTTTTAGTAACAGAAGTCTTGGATGGTGATAGGTACATGTTGAAGTCCCTAAAAAATAAACGCTTGTTCAAGTATTGTCACGAAGATATTCGAAAAATGCCAGATAGTGAAATACCAAATGAATTTGATATCGAAAATTAAGAGTTAAGCCTGCCAATGACTCCAGTTCGGACAGAAAGTAATCCATTTAAGCGAGATGATGTGTTATCCGTCAGAGAGGACGATGTGTTACCCGTCAGAGAGGACGATGTGTTATCCGTCAGAGAGAACGATGTGTAATCCGTTGAGAGAAACGATGAATTTAATGAATTGAAGAGACGAATATAGTGTAATGTTAAGTCATTTATAATCTAGTTACTAATGAAGAAATTATGAACTGAAAATACTATGAAAATTAAATTAATTACGTTTGTAAAATAGGTATAAGAGAGTCTGTTATAAAGAAAATTGTCTGTAAACTTGGTGTACAGAGCAAAATGTGAAAGACATGAACAATAAAGTTTAAGACTTGAATAGAGCTGAAAATTTAATCAGTTTGATAAAAACGACTACACGAGGACGTGTAAATTGTCAGGATAGCCGTGTCGTGACACGATGATATTACTTGAGTTAAACGGCCGTTGCGCGTCACACATCTCTAATTCGTTGTCCGTTTCTTTAGTTTCGTTATTTCTTATGTTATATGTTGTCCGTTTCTTTAGTTTCGTTATTTCTTAAGTTATACTCAGACGATTGAGCGTAGATAATTCTGAGATAAGGCTATCTGTCGCTGTACGTGGTCCCTTGTGTCGCTTAGCGTGTGTGAGTAAGCGAGATGGTAATAGTGATGAAAACTATGAGAATAGTTGATTTTGTCGTCACAAGAATCGCTGCCACGAGGCAGGAGCAGTCTAGAACGTTCACCGTAAGCGGACACAAGGGAATTCGTTTTTGTGCGCTTAGCCTAAAAGAAACGTTTAGTCAAAGAAATGGATTCTAACCTCATGGCTGACCCGACATATATTATATATAAAAAAAAACAAATTTCAGTATATACTGTGGTATATTTTATGTTAAAATATTATTTAAGCTTTTTGTTTTCTCTCGAAATGGGTTGCGGGTATCATACGGTCGAGCACTTTCGACTGTAGCTTTCTTAATTGTTGTTATTATTTCGAAGTAAATAATTAACTCACACAGTCGTTTGGTGGCGCAGTGGTTAAAGCGCCCGCATGTGTGTCGCAGTGTGTACCTGAGTTCGAATCGCGCTTGTAAAATTTGTTAGACATTTAATTCTTGTATTTAGTTTACCAAATTTAACAAGTTTTCTTAATATTTCAAAAATAGTTTCATGCTCTAGAAAACTGGGTAGCGGATATTTTACAGTCGAGCACACTTTCTTCCTCGTTTTTTTAATCGATTTGATGGGAAAGGGGTTTGCAAAAATCTAAAACAAACTTTGATCTGATATCTCTAGGTTGTATAGTCTCTGAATAATGTATGAGCGATTTTCAAAATTGATTTTTAATTGAGCTCAGCAAATTAAAGTCGAAATTATCCCAAAGTTTCTTATTAATATATCGAAATAATTGGAAGAGGTCTGGGAAAAGCCAATAGTATGTACATACATATGTGCCCAAGGGCGAGCTGGCAGGAGCCAGTTCGTATAAAAAACACAGCCGTGTGCGAACCAAAAAATGCGTTGACATTTATATTAATGTGTAGATAGTAGATAGAGAAACGCCCCACAGCTCTCATAATTCAAGCAATACCCATTTTCGTAACATCAAACCGATGGCAGTCAGCAAAAGTGCGTATAAAGCTTAACATTAAATATTTATAAATACTGCATATATGTACTTCATCGAATTGATTAATTTTGCATCTTCAAGCACGTCGATCAACTGCAAGACAAAAGCTAGGAGAGTTAGCAACTATGGAGAAATTGAATACATGTTCGTAAAAGTTAAAAAGAGTCATCTTTACAGTTATGTACAGACAGAAAAATTAATTTGAAAGTAATGAATTGACCTTCGTTGACAAAAATTGTGATATGAGACATGCTGATACTCAGATCAAAAATATTCAATAATATTTTTCTAAGCATCAACAATTTTTATTAGACCATGCACTTTAAGTTTTTATTTACCATTGTATATTAGGGCACATTTTAAGGCAATACGCATACATTTTGTATGTATAACAAAGCATAACATGTTCGGATTACGAATTTTACCTCGTGCGCTGAAAATATACTTCATTTTAGTATATGGCTTTTGAGAAATACTTTTTGATTGTATGATAAATCTTTTGGTGTCAATTTTAAATTTCGAAAATTTAAATTGATTAGTTTAGCTGCTTTGATAGTGATTTCTAAAAAAATAAAGACAAAAATTCACAAGCATAATAAAACACAAGGTAATACACTACACACTTTAAAAGCACATCAGATACGCCCGCACATTATAAGAACAAACTATCTTACCACTCAAGGATGTGAAGAATGGAGACTATCAGCCACATCGCTTAAACCTTTCTGCATTTTTGCCCCTTCACGAAAGTCAATCGTTTGGGATTACGACTGGTCCTTAGGATGCATTGCTTCATTGGCGTTATAAAAAATTGAATGGTTACCAAATCTATTTAAGAGTATCCGCAATCACAATGTGGCACGTGTTGCTTTCAGAAGCAAACCTTTCATACCCCCGCCACAAATCCTTGGCAAGTACTGTCCATAATGGGACTAAAAAGGGTTTCACCACAACTTTTCTGGTCTTGTTGGGCTTTGCTTTGCCTTGCGCCTCAGATAAATTATTGGTAATTTGTTGTTTTATTAGATTTTGGGAAATTTGATGGTTTACCTTTTTGTAGGCTGCTTTAAATTTATGAATGTTACGCTATCCGTAACAAAAAGAATAAAAATCTAGGACAGGAATAATTATGATCTGATAATGTTTTACAACTGGCACATAATTTTTGTGGAATCCCTTTAATAACTCTTAAGACATATGTATGTGCATACATATGTACATACGTAAAATATAACTTAGTGGCTCCAAAGTCAGGGGTCATAAGTCTTAATAGCTTAAATATGTATATGTATATTAGAAATAGTCACAAAAGTACAAAATACATTATTTTATAATGTCGCATAGGCCTAGAAAAAAACGAAAAACAGGCGTAAGAAAAGGTGACCGAGAGCATTATAATCAAATTTGATACGCATATTCGGACTTAGAAATTTGTCGCCTCTAGGCGTTGAAATTTTTACGTCTATATTTTTGGATAGCGAATTCATTGATAATTTTATCACAATCTAAAGACATAAGTAAATCTGACTCTATACTTAACAAAGCAAGCGAGTTCAATCGTTCTGCAGACAGTGTTGATCTTTTATCGATTTTTTCTCTCGATGTGAGCATTTTTACTTTTAATGTTGCGCGTGCGAACGAAATAGGCGGGAAATTCAATTTTCACGAATAAAACATATTTTTAAAGTTTCCGACAAAATTGCCGCCCCCAATTCTTGCCGCCCTAGGCAGTTGCCTACACTGCCCGGAAAATCCGGGTCTGCATATTCGATAAGATATATGTATGTAGGAGTTCTTGGATAATAGTATATCTCTCGTAAGTTACATTCATACATTTGCACGTTTCCTGTTTGCAAAAATATATATTAGCAGATATAAACAACGAATAATTGTTCAACTAAAGGTTAGAATTTTGGTAAACTGAATATATAAAATATTTTGAAAGTGTTAAAAAAAAGGATCATTCTCCCAATCACTGAAGTATGTAGGTACAGATGGATTTTTACAATATAACTATAATTATGAAATAATTACATAACAATTATTCAATAAACTTACCACTAGCAAAACTGCCCGTGTTTGTGGAGTCGTCCAATACATTTGCGCTAACATTTTTATTTCACTTTTCTAGTTATCATTTCAGGCTTCTGTAATTAAAGGAAAACATTGTTTATGAATATAGATTTTGTGTAAATAAACAATTTATTTATTATCATATTTGTTCCTGAAAGTGGTTCCATATAAGAATGTATTCAACAATTTCATAGGGCTAAAATCTGATGCAGCTGCAGTCAGTCGAGTACTTCGTTTTGTTGGCTGTGACCGTGCATGTATTTGGTATATTATCCGTACACAAAACATATTGGTTGGTATATTTTGAAATATTTTATGTAAATATCATTTAAGTGTTTTGTATTTTCTCAAAATGGGTAGCGGGTATCTCACAGTCGAACATACTCAACTGCCACTTGATTTCAAAATACCCGCTAAACAGTTTTTGACAGCATGAAATTCTAATGTTAAATTCGCTTAGAAACACTTTTCAAAATGTCAAAAAGAGTATGCTCAATGCTCATCGTCAAGATTTGCAGCTTACTTTGCCTCAATTTTTATTATACCCGCTACCCATAAGGTAGAAGGGTATTATAACTTAGTGCCAACAGGCAGAAGGAGGCATATCCGACCCCATAAAGTATATACATATATTCCATACATATATGCCATGTTCGTCTGTCTGTCTGTATAAGCACCTAGATCTCAGAGGCTGTAATCCAGAGACACCAAATTTGGTATCTCAGAGGCTGTAATCCAGAGACACCAAATTTGGTACATAGGCGCCTCCATTCATTACGTAGATTAAGTTTATTTCAAAAGTTGGATGCCACGCCCCATTCGCCCACAATATGCATAAATCTAGAACAAGCCACGTTTTTGTATGTATATCGCGTATAACTCAAAAAGTTCTTTGTGTAATGATGTATAATTTGGTAAGCCATCTGTGCTTAATACTCTTAATATACCCTGTAATTTTTTTAAATATGATTAGTAGAAGAAAATTTATTTGTTAAATTAATTTTCAAAAACGTTGTGCCTAATGCAAATAGACGATTTAAGTGTGTGAATGACCAATAGATATCAAATTTGGTGACAGTATTCGTGTAGGTCTTACGTAGATCAAGTTTTTTTATTTTTGCCACGCCCCTTTCCTCCCCCAAAAACTGGAAAATCCGTAATATTTAGTATAATAATAATTATAGTCTTTATGATTCCTGCGAATTTGGTTGTGATCAAATGAAAAACAAGAAAGTAATTAAAGAATCAATTTTATAGGCAAAATTCACTTGCAGTTGCTCGCGATTTGTTTGTTTAGTTGACATTGTGAGCATGTCGGTATGCTATGGATTTTTTTGAAATATATATAAAAAATAAATTTCAGTATATTTCTTTGGTATATTTTTTCTTAAAATATCATTTAAGTTTTTTGTTTTTTCTCGAAATGGGTTGCGGGTATCTTACGGTCGAGCGCTCTTGACTGTAGCTTTCTTACTTGTTAAATTAATGTTTGTTATTTATTATGGACATAATAGTTGTAAATGCTAAAATTGGAAAAAAAATAAAAAAAATTCTCCCAAAGTATGCTGCAAATCTTGCAATTGCTAAAGAAAAACTCAAAAACAATAAGTAATGGAAATTTTATTCTTATTAGAACGCATAGAACAAAGATGTTTGCTGGCGCAGTGGCTAGAGCGCACGCTTGCGTGTTGCAGTGTGCGTCGGTGCCTTAGTTCGAATCGAGCTTGCGAAATTTGTGATATTTAATTTAATAATATTTCAAAAATATTTTCGTGCTCTCTAACACTGGGTAGCGTTAATTTTAAAGTCGAGTGTGTTCGGCACAATTTATAAACAAGTAAGAAAGCTTCATTCGAGAGCACTCGATTGTGAGATACCCGCTACTCATTTTGACAACGATCTTGTCGAGAGCGCTCGTCTACAAGATACCTTGTCCATATTAGTTAGTAATCACAACACGTTTACACTCATACACTGAAGACGTGCATTTGCATTGGGCACACCCCTTTTGAAAATATTTTAACAAATAACTTTTGTTCTACTTTTTCGATTTTCACCAAAATTACAGGGAATATTCAGAGAATTAAGCGGAGATGGCTAACCAAATTACAAATCATTACACTAAGAACTTTTCAAGGTATAAGCTATTTACTTAAAAAAAGAATGCGTAATGAATGCACGAACCTATATACAACATTTTGTGTCTCGAGGTCTTATAGTCACTGAAATCAAGATGTTCATACAGATAAACAGACGGAAAGCTCCTAATGGCTATATCGTGTCAACGGTTAACTCTGATCAAGAATATATATACTTTATGGGGTCGAAGATACCTCCTGCCTGTTACGTAAATTGTTTGTTGGCATTAAGTTGTAATACCCTTCTATTCTATGGGTAGACAAGTTATCAAGCTACCCAACAATGCTCTTAGCTTTATCAATATTATATATTATTATTACCATTGTTTTAAATTGATTAATTTATGATGCGTTCGCCTATAAGTACCACGCTTCATTACATTATATCTTTAGGTATACAGAGTCAGGGGACGAGATAAACACAAGATCAAACACTTAACAAGTAAGAAAGCTACAGTCGAGAGTGCTCGACCGTATGATACCCGCAACCCATTTCGAGAGAAAACAAAAAACTTAAGTGATATTTAAACAAAAAAATATACCAACAAATATACTGAAATTTGTATTGTTTTTTTGTATATATCTTGATCTGCGTAAGACCTACACGAATACTGTCACCAAATTTGACAGGTCATTCACACACTTAAAACGTCCATATGCACTGGGCACAACTATTTTGATAAATAATTTATCAAATAACTTTTGTTCTACTTATCCAATTTTTACGAAAATAACAGGGTATATTAAGAAAATTAAGCACAGAAGGCTTACCAAATTACACATTATTACACAAAGAACTTTTGGAGTTATACGCGATAGTCTCTAGATTTAGGTGTTCATACGGACAGACTGGCAGACGGACATGGCTATATCTTCTCGGCTGTTGACACTGATTAAGAATATATATACTTTATGACTTGTTTTATTTTCGTTCTTTCCGAAGAGGCGGTGGTGTTCTATTTGCAGTAAACTCGAACCTCTCATCGGAGACATTACATATTAATAACCCTAATAATATAGTTTCTATCTATAAAAGTATGCTTTCATGGTGTAAGTTTATTTCTTTCTTGCTCATATATACCTCCGTCGTCCGATTTATCTATATACTAGGATCACCTGAAAGCAATCAAATCTGTTTTTGCGTTGTTATCCGACAAAGATCATATTGTTGTTCTAGGAGACTTTAACCTTCCCGGAACAGCTTGGTATCCTTGTGATAAAATTTTGTTTTCTTATTCCTTCACACTGACATGACTTTATTAATGGTTTACTTGAATTAACTTTGGGTCAAATTAACAATATACGAAATTCTCTTTGCCGGCAATTAGATCTGTGCTTTGTCTCTGAACCAACCAGCGAAGTTCTATCTAGATCGGAACCACTCACATCTCCTGAAGACCCTTATGATACAACTCTGGATTTAAGGATCGAACTTAGCAGATCTGTACTCACCAATTCTGATGTACCTGCCGATTTAGTTCGTTGCTTTCGAAAGGCAAACTTTCCCAAATTAATCGAATTTATTGGTCTAATTTGTATTCTTGCACTGACATAAGTACCGTCGTCAATTTGTTCTATAATAAATTAAATCTTTGCATTGATGCCAGTATCTCCTCTAATTTTCCGTATAGGTCTAATAAACCACCTTGGTTTTGTAAACAACTTTCCAATCTTAAGAACCTGAAGTTCTTACAAAAGAAGACTTTACAAAAAGTTTGAAATTTCAATCTCTACCTTCACTTTTTCGCAATATATATGTGTGTTACAAAAATTACTTAGCTCGCTGTCGGGTTAGCTTCTCTGAAAACACGAGAAAGTTTATAAATTTTGTTAACACTAAACGTAAGTCTTGCTCTTATCCTTCTTGTATATCTGGTCAGGCGATCGCCGATCTATTTGCGTTTTTTTTCAAACCACATATTCTTCTTCTTGCTACTCTAACGCGCCATTATAGCCTGTGTCGGTCGTATTGTAACTTCAGCCCCCAATGAGTCAGGAGTCGCTGATTCGATATCTTCAAATGATTAACCCAGTGTTTTCGCCCGCTCCAAATGGAGTTCCCAGCTGTGTATTTCATTAGGAGCAGAGGCTTTATGCAGACCGTTGCTGAAATTATTAGATTTATCGCTTGAGGGAAGGAGTATCTCTTTAGGGAAGGAGTCCTTTATTATTCCTCTCTCATCTCGGTTTCTATATTTTTTAACATTGTTAATAAATGATATATCTACTGTTTTGACGCAGCATGTTATAATATGCCTTCAGTACAGGGATTAGCCATGCCATATCAAGTTGCAGAGAGATCTTGACTCTTTTCAGTCATGGTGCAAAGTGAAATTTAAACTGTTCTAAATTGTTGTAATGTCCTTAATGTTAATGTCGTAAAAATTTTGACAACACACAACCTCTTGCGTCAAAAAACGAACACGCACTGATTAAAACCCGAAGTTTCGACAGCCGACGAGACTACCTTCAGTTATTGTATCATGGTCCAAATATTGAGATTTCTAAACGTTATTTTTTAATTAAGTTATTGATCAACTCTGTTAAAACTTTATACCAAATAATTTTCAGGGGTTATTGAATTAAGCATTATTAATTAAGTTTTATGAATTAAGTTTTATATCCAAAAAATAGAGAAATTCGATCAATTTCACTCATATATTGAAATGACCCACGTGCATTTATAATGCATCTGTTTGACTAATTCAAGGAAGATTGACTATGTCGACCACTGCAAGTCACAGATTACAATTTTAGATTTTTTGTTAAACTTATTTATTTATGAACTTTATGGAATTATTATGTAAGCTCAGTTTACTAAATTTCAGCCTTGATTGAAGGATCAATCAATCGTCATTATTTTGCATCTTGAGCAAACGCGGCAGCCATCTTTCGGTCGCCTTTTTCATATCTAAATAATTGCTCAAAAAATATTTTAATTATTCATGAGAGATATATTCGACTATATCGAACACCTTCATTCTTGGTTCATCAGTTAGGCTAATGTCAGAGTGCGCGCAAGAAGCGATGCAAGAAGCGATGAGCAAAGCGAGAAGATGGCAGAGTGAGAGCTTTGCGAGAAGCTACATTGTTCTATTGTGCTTTGAAAATAAACGGTAATTAAATCACAGAATGCAACAAAACAATCGTACGCTCTGAGCGAGTTGAAGCGATAAAGCAGGTTGCAAACTGCTCTCTCACTCTGACATCTTTCGAGCGATTCCATATGAAAAAGGTTGCAGTGGTTTATCGCTCGTCCTCGCCCAACATTATCGCATCGCTTCTCGCGCGCACTCTGACATCAGCCTTAGTGTTTTATGAATATTATCAACCGCTTCGAATGTTGTCACCCCTCAACGACGTCCTCAACGGACCAACCTAAATTCTCTATTTGACAACATTTTAATTAGGTTGATAAATATTTTGCAGTTGAATTCGACAGTGCACAGACCCATTAGTATAGTTAAAATTAAATCTCTAAGATCGATTTCGTTTTCAAAAAAATACATCTAATTGCCGTTCAAAATTGGAAATTAGCCATTTTGACGAACTTGCCAAAGTTATTTGATTAAAAATAAATAAAAACAGTGTGACCGAAAACTACCGAACTGCTTTTGTTAACCCGAAAAATCCAAACCCCGTTTAGACTATGTTCTGCGTTAACTTCCACGTCTATATCCCATTGTTGACAAAATTGCATGAGCTTTTATTCAATATGAAATTTACCAAAATTACGATTTCAAATGCTTTGCAAACAAGTAAGAAAGCTACAGTCGAGAGTGCTCGACCGTTTGATACCCGTAACCCATTTCAACAGAAAACAAAAGCTTTAATATTTTAACAAAAAATATTCCAAAGAATATACTGAAACTTGTTTTTTTGTTTGCATACATTTGAAAATCCATAACACCGACATGGTCACACTGTCAGCTAAACAAACAAAGCGCGAGCAGCTGTCTGTGAATGTTGCATATAAAATTGATTCTTTAATAACTTCCTTGTTTTTCATTCGATCTCAACCAAATTCACAGGAGTCATTGAGACTATCATTACTATTATCCATACCAAAATTCAATGCTCTAGGTTTTTTATGCTTCATGCTTTCCAGTTTTGATCTGCGTAAGACCTACACGATTACTGTCACCAAATTTGATATCTCTAGTTCATTCCCACATTTAACGCGTCCATATGCATTGGGCACAACAATTTTGATAAATAATTGAACAAATAACTTTTGTTCTACTTTTCCGATTTTTACCAAAATTACAGGGTTTATTAAGAGTATTGAGCACAGAAGGCTTACCAAACATACGGACAGACAGACGGACATGGCTATATCGTCTCGGCTGTTGACGCTGATCAGGAATATATATACTTTATGGGGTCGGAGATGCCTCCTTCTGCCTGTTACATACATTTTCTGTTGGCACTAAGTTATAATACCCTTCTACCTTATGGGTAGCTGGTATAAAAAGTTCGTTATTGTTTATTCAGTGTTGAGTTTTTTCGAAATCTGAAAGATGGGCAAACGAATAAACACTTGGACAAACGATAGGCAAACGTTACAAGTTGAAAATTTTTGAAAATTCTGAATTTTTTTCGAAAACTGAAAGATGGGCAAACAAAAATATACTTGGACAAACAAAAATTTAATTTTTTTCAATTTTAGATTTTGAATAATTTCCAAACTAGGGGTGGGCAACCGTAACGGTTTCAGGGCATTGTTGGGCTGTCGATGGACAGTCGATTACAGTTTAAAAATGTTCAAAAATTTCAGATTTTAGGTCATTTGAGATGAAATTTTTTTCAACATTTTGAATCATAAATATTTCCCAAAGTATTGAAAATTTCAAAATTCTAAAAGATAGGCAAACGATTCTTAAGCGATTGCCTTTAAAAAATTTTCAAAATTCAAAAATTTCGATTTTCGAAATGTTTTTGAACTTTCGATATTTTGGAAACTAGAGGTGGGCAAACGAAACTGTTCCTGGGCAATATGGGCCAACGATGGACAAACGATTGCACTAAAAATGTTTTGAATATCTCACTTTACTCGACCAAACTTCTCTGAGCTGAATGGAAGGGTCTTTTGGATTGTGAACTAACATTAAAAAGATGACGTCAATTGCATGAGTTTGTAGGCATTTAAAAGTCTACAGGTTTATAGACATTATAGTTCTTAATATTTGATGAACGTAATGGCCGTATTAAATAGTACCTCATATAAATCGGCATAAAATATTCGTCGCTCACAACAAACAAATAATCCCTCTACAAAGTGAGCTAAAGAGATTTGTATCTTTGACATATGACTCATGAATTGGTAAATGAAAATTTAAGATTTAATGGCGTATTTCCTCTCAATTGTTTTTTCACAAAACACAAAAGCAAAAGTCAATGGCCCATTACAACAACCAACCCATTAGTCCAACGCGTCATAAAAAAAACCGGTCAGGATGTTGAAGAAATATAAAAATGTCACTGCTCAAATTTGGAAAAAATTGAATATCAGCCTTCTCTGTTCCTGGTAGCTGGCATGGATCCAATTAGCAATCGCTATTTATTTCTGGCTCTTAGTATCTGTCGGCGAAGTGCTTCCTTGTAACATGTGCAACATTCCCAGAACTCGATTGTAATTCCTTAAATTGTAATTTATTAATAACATAAATTTTTTTAGCTATTTGAATCCCGCAATTCAATAGTACACCACCACAGCTATTAAAAGCAGTGGTGTGGATTGGTTGGTGTGTGTTGGCTCGACACTTTTTATACCCGCTACCCATAGGGTAGATGGGTATTATAACTTAGTGCCAACAGAAAATGTATGTAACAGGCAGAAGCCATCTCCGACCCCATAAAGTATATATATTCTTGATCAGTGTCAACAGCCGAGACGATATAGCCATGTCCGTCTGTCAATCTGACCGCCTGTCTGTCCGTATGAACACCTAGATTTCAGAGACTATAAGACATAGAGACACAAAATTTGGTACATAGGTTCCTGCATTCAAGTTTATTTCAAAAGTTGGATGCCACGCCTCCTTCGCCACAGTATTCATATATCTAGAACAAGTCAAGTTTTTTTTATGTAAATCGCGTATAACTCCAAAAGTTCTTTGTGTAATGATTTGTAATTTGGTAAGCCTTCTATTTTTGTGCCCAATGCATATGGACGTTTTAAGTGTGTGAATGACCTACAGATATCAAATTTGGTGACAGTAATCGTGTAGGTCTTACGCAGATCAAGTTTGTTTTAGATTTTTTCCACGCCCCTTTCCGCCCCCAAAAACTGGAAAAGTCGTAATAATGGACCTAGGGCATGATGATTCCGATGATTCGATGATTCCTGTGAATTTGGTTGAGATCGAATTTTTATGCAAAATTCACTTGCAGCTGCTCGCGCTTTGTTTGTTTAGTTGACAGTGTGACCATGTCGGTGCGTTATGGATTTTTTCAAATATATACAAAAAAATACAAATTTCAGTATATTATTTGGTATATTTTTGTTAAAATATCATTTACGTTTTATGTTTTCTCTCGAAATGAGTTGCGGGTATCATACGGTCGAGCACTCTCGACTGTAGCTTTCTTACTTGTTATTTTTGGTTCCTTTTCTAAATGGAGAACCGAACCTTATCAATTTTTCAAATTACGAAAGTAAAACAAAAACACTTTCTGAAAACTGATGGTTGATTTCAAAACATAATCATTACATAGGTTTTAATAAATATTCGAAGTTGATTTTTGGTTCCCTTTCTAATTGGAGAACCGAACCTTATCAATTTTTCAAATTACGAAAGTAAAACAAAAACACTTTCTAAAAACTGAAGGTGACATGTCCGATACTCATTTTGACAAATTTTAAGTTCATGTGACAAACCAATGTAAAAACAAAAAAAAAATACCAAAAATGTTATTGTTCTAATGTGCTGTATGTGAATAAAGTGTTTGGTTCGCAAGATGACAGGTTATGTGATAGTATATTTTATCCTTGTAAAATAGTTCGAAGACACTGACCCACCAATAGTACTATTAACGCACAGCACTAACGGTAAAAGCTACGATGCTGCGATTGTCACCACTAAGAACTAAGAAATAATTACTATCTTTAATCACTATTTAAAAATATAATACATTGTCCCCTTGTTTTGTTTTTGGGATAGAGATGGAATTTTTAGTGGAAAAGCAACGATAGCGATCTTGATTTATGCTTTTCAAATGTGATATCAATGTTGCGTAAAAGCTTTGATGTATTGATGATCTGTAAGGTTCCATGTAATGAAAGGCTTTAGACTAAAGTGAATTTCCTAATGTAATGCAGATTTTTTTTTTAGTTTGTTTTGCGTGTTTTACAAAAAAGTATATGCATTTATAACGGAGATATCTAAAAAACAAGTAAGAAAGCTACAGTCGAGAGTGCTCGACCGTATGATACCCGCAACCCATTTCGAGAGAAAACAACAAACTTAAATGATATTTTAACAAAAAATATACCAAATATACTAAAACTTGTTTTTTTGTATATATTTGAAAATAGCGGGTAAAAATCCACAACACCGTTATGGTCACACTGTCAACTAAACATACAAAGCGCGGGCAGCTGCAAGTGAATTTTGCATATAAAATTGATTCTTTAATAACTTCCTTGTTTTTCATTCGATCTCTACCAAATTCACAGGAATCATTGAGAATATAATTATTATTATGCACACCAAATTTGAATGCTCTAGGTCTATTATTACGGCTTTTACAGTCTTTTGGGGGCGGAAAGGGGCGTGGCATCCAACTTTTGAAATAAACTTGATCTGCGTAGGACATATAGGAGTACTGTCCCCAAATTTGGTAGCTCTAGCTCTTATAGTCTCTGAGATCTAGGTGTTCACACAGACGGACAGACGGACATGGCTATATCGTATCGGCTGTTGACACTGATCAAGAATATATATACTTTATGGGGTCGGAGATGGCTCCTTCTGCCTGTTACATACATTTTCTGTTGGCACTAAGTTATAATACACTATGGGTATAAAAATAATTCAGAGGAACAAGTGATTTTATGTGTGTATGTGTGTTTAAATTTTTAAAAGCCGAGGAACTCACAATAGTTGAAAGGCAAACACTCTAAGCGCTCAGCATTAATTCCAAAAGTCCGTACCACTCTCAATCTCAGCCGCAGTCAGAGTCGAGGCATCAACAAATACAACACCAACAATGCTGTGTGTGCTGCCGGCGGCAAAGATGCATGCTCACGTATGTATATACATACGTACATATGAATGTATATATATTTGTACACGTATGTGTTTTCAAGTGTGCAAAGGACGCGTCTCTACAACTTTTTTAGCTTTTCTTGTTTGTGGTTATTTTTGCTTGTTGTTTTTATTGTATCTTAGTGATTCTCGCACTGATTGTTACACACTAAAATCGAATTAAACTTGCATGTAGAGGGCTTGTTTTTGTTGTTATCGTAGTTGCTATTGCTGTTATATTGCCGCACTTCCACACGTTACACATTTACTTTGTTAGCTGTGCAAGTCATAAGAAAAATGCATACAGTCAATCAAAACTTTTAAAACATAACATTTTTAGTTTTTCTCCCATCATGTGTCATTTTTGATTGCACGACTAGCGTGCCCCGTTTAAACGATTTTCTAGTAACAAGGTAACACGGCCCCAAAATATATGATTTCCCAATCAAATACTTTTCTACTTTGTTTAAGTTTTTTCTATAGACATATTTGCACTTGTATGCCATTGTCGTAAAAATGTCAATCACAATATCGAAAATATTCCTTTCTTAAATTGTGCAAATACATTTTATAAAACTATTATTAAATACATTATAAGACTATATGAAATTGATGTAATTAAGCCATACTTTAATATTCCCGAATTTATAGTAATACAATTTTAGTTTATTAAATTATTTATAAAAGCTGCTTTCTTTCAAGTATCCTTTTTTTTTACATTAAGAAAATTGAATAATAACTGAATTTCTGGAATTATTTTAGTAAACTAAAACAATATTTCGTTTTTTTATCTTTGATAATTTCGCAATATGTTTCTTAAAACGAATAACCAATATACCCTAATTTGACTTTTCTGAAAAATATTCCCTTAATGTTAAATTTTTGCCTATTCTTTTTAAATATCCAATTGCAGCTTCCTGACTATGCATCACACACACTTGCACGTGCATACATTGATGAGACACTACCAAAGCGAACTGGCATTCGTATTTTTACCGACTGTTAAACCGTACGCATTGAAAATTACTTTGAAACTGTATTCGGCGCATCGAACATCGTTGTATGAGCCAACAACGTCAACGGCAGCCATTAATGTTGCGGCAATAATGTTGCGAGTTGCTACCGGCGAACAAGTTTGAGTTAGCTAAGTATCATACAACTTTAATGCGGACATGTTTGAGATACTTTTCTTTAGTTTGGGAGTGACTGAGGTGAAATGGAGCCTTGCAACATTTATTATGTTGCAGCAGTATACTGAGGAATGGAAAATGTTCAACAAAAGATCTAATATATTGTTATTAGAGGTGCGTAATAAAATTATATAAATACATTGCTTTCGGGTTTATGATAGTAAATGTAAAAAAAATGTAATTAAAACTATTTTCTTTTACTAAACGTTAACACTTAACTTTGAGAGTACAGTTAACGACCGTGAAAGAAATTAATCAATTCTTAACTGTCGACTAGTATTTAGCTAAAACTGTAATTACTCTTTAAGAAGAGGAAGTAGAATAAATAATAGCTGAAACAGAAGAGAAGGTTTTTGAGAAGGTTTCATATAATACAATGCCAAGCTTATGCTACTAAATATAAATCTATACTGAAATAATTTATTATAACTGTAATCAATTGTAATTAGACGATTTGTAGTGCTTAACTAGACTAGTTTTAGATACCCTACAGTCTATTAAGGGTAATCTCAAAATCAAATGGAAACATCAAAGCGAAAATACCAACGGTAAATACAATTCGAACAGCATGAACAGCATACTTTACCTACCCTATAGAAATTTGATCCGCATGTATATTGTGAATTGCCCCTAATTATTGTATAATAAATTAATTTAAAATCCCTTAATTTTACGAAAATGAGAAATTCTATTTCAATTTTAACATATTTAATTAGGGTGTAATGATAGTGTCACATAGCTCACAGAGCTTTTTAAAGGCAAAATAAAATAAATGGGATTGTTGTTTACATTAACTATTTGGAAATGGTGGTTTGCACAATTCACGGTATTCGTTTATACCTATAGACGTAATAAATAATCTATTGGGTAATTTGGAAAATTTTAATAGAAGGTGTATAATAAATACACTACAAAAATAAATATATTTGTAATATATGTATGTATATACTATATACCTATAAAAAATAGATTTGAAATACTAACGATTTTTTCTTAATATTTAAACTTATTAATTATTATTATAAAAATAAACCAACAAACATTTAAGAAAAATTTAAAAATATGAAAAAATATTTATATCGTAGAATATCAACTACTTTCTTTTGGTGTTTTTCAATACCTACGATTTTAAGTATGATTCCTTGTTTATGTCAGTAACGTGTAACGAAAGAAAGCACTAAGGCAAGGGGACTGTTGCATTTGCGGGGCACGCTTTAGAATCCGGCTCTAGCTCGTCGGCTTTGGGGGTGGTGGTCTTGCTTGGGCAACGTCCTTTTTTTCGCAACATATTATTACCAATAAGATCAGAATTGAGCGTGCTGCGACGAAAATAATTGAAGCTATAAGCTTATACCGGAAGAGAGATAACTTCATCTAAAGGAAAGAAGAAAAGGAAATCAGAGAGGCCGTGAGAGAGATAGAGAGAGAGAGAGAGAGAGAGAGAGAGAGAGAGAGAGAGATGGTTAACCATTTTCCACCGCTGTTATGTGGATGCTGAGCCCTCCCATCCTGATCACACCTCAGAAAAGATTCTGGTGATCCCTTTACGTCACCCTACGACAGTGGAGTCACGGCATGATTCGACAATAATAAAATATAATTAGTCCATAATTATTAGATATTTAATTCTATTGTTGACGTTCTTCATGAGCATAACAAAATAATACAATTTTTAAACAAAAAAAAATTTTAAATTATACAAAAGAATTAAGATATAACGTTTTGAATTTGCAATAATACATGTAATTTGTTGTTTGATTTGTTGTTTTATCTATTAGAAAATTTGATTTTTATCATAAATGTGGACTTTGATCAAAAATAATAATGTGCAAAAATGCTGAAAAATAATAAAGAAATTATAATACAATATTAACAAGTAAGAAAGCTACAGTCGAGAGTGCTCGACCGTATGATACCCGCAACCCATTTCGAGAGAAAAAAAAAATTTTAATGATATTTTAACAACAAATATACCAAAAATATACTGAAACTTGAGTTTTGTTTGTATATATTTGAAAATAGCGGGAAAAAATCCACAACACAGACATGGTCACACTGTCAACTAAACAAAGAAAGCGCGAGCAGCTGCAAGTGAATTTTGCATATGAAATTGATTCATTAATAACTTCCTTGTTTTTCACTCGATCTCAACCAAATTCACAGGAATCATTGAGAATATAATTATTATTATGCATACCAAAATTCAATGCTCTAGGTTCATTATTACGGCTTTTACAGTTTTTGGGGGCGGAAAGGGGCGTGGCAAAAATCTAAAACAAACTCGATCTGCTTAAGATCTACACGAATACTGTCACCAAATTTGATATCTCTAGGTCAATCACACACTTAAAACGTCCATATGCATTGGGCACAACAATTTTGATAAATAATTTCGCGAATAACTTTTGTTCTACTTATCCGATTTGTACCAAAATTACAGGGTATATTAAGAGTGTCAAGCAATGGCTTACCAAATTACACATCATTACACAAAGAAATTTTGGAGTTATTCGCGATTTACATAAAAAAAAACTTGACTTTCTCTAGATAAATGCTTATTGTGGGCGAAGGGGGCGTGGCATCCAACTTTTGAAATAAACTTGACCTGCGTAGGGTATGAAGGAAATTTTTTGCCAAATTTGGTGTCTCTATGTCTTATAGTCTCTGAGATCCAGGTGTTCATACAGACGGACAGACGGACAGACGGACATGGCTATATCGTCTCGGCTGTTGACGCTGATCAAGAATATATATACTTTATGGGGTCGGAGATGCCTCCTTCTGCTTGTTACATACATTTTCTGTTGGCACTAAGTCATAATACCCTTCTACCCTATGGGTAGCGGGTATAAAAATGATAAACTCACAATTTCTCCAAGCGGCGGTAGATCGATCTTCCGTGGTGCTTGTTGATGCACAAAATTTTTGCGCTAATAAAAAAATAAAAATATATCTAATCGATTAAGCACATTATCATTTCTCACTACTAAGATCAAAAATTATTGTTTCATTTCATTCATTAATTAAATCAACAACAAAGCAAATGTAATGGAATTTTAACATACAAGAAAAATATAAACTATAAGAATTAAATATTTTCATTTCATTTTAAACAAGTTTTGCGATTCAGTTGATTTCTGATCATTTCATTCTAATCATTTCATTCTAATCATTTCATTTTAATCATTTCATTTCACAGCACATCGTAGATTCTATCTAGTTTGATTTATTTAACATTTTTTTTTTGTCCATGGTACATATTTCGTAACAAATTGTTTATTGGAATTTTTCCACTTCACAGTTTTACTTCATGTCATTGAATCGTTTTACATGTACATATTTCTTGTTTTATGAACTTTTCTGGGATTTTAAAACATTTGTGTTTTATTTCACTTTGATTCTTTTTTTGTTTTAGCCTATTGGCTCACTGGCGTAGCTATCGGAATAATTATTTCAGCTGGTCAGCCGTGCTGATGGACAAAGGGACCCGGTGGGGCGCTTCGGTGGCCAAGAAGGGGTGCTCCGGTGGCCAAGAAGGGGTGCTCCTGTGGTCAAGAAGGGGTGCTCCGTTGGCCAAGAAAGGGTGCTTCGTTGGCCAAGAAGGGGTGCTCCGTTGGCCAAGAAGGGGTGCTCCTGTGGCCAACAGGGCCCACAGGATGACGATCGAGTGGCGTCAATACGCCTGTCTGCAAAGAAGCGGGCTGGGTGGCACTTTAGTGGACCCCGTCTGCGCCAAAGCAGGCGCTACGGCAACTAAATTAAGAGCTGCTTTAGCGACAAAGGGCCAACAGAAAAAGGTTTGGTAATGCGACCTGCGACAAAAATTGTTTTCTAATAAAAACTGTTTTAAATTCCAAAAGGATTTTAGTTTTTGCTTACCAATTGCGATAAAAAATTATAAAAATTTGTGCTCCGTATAATGGATGTAAAAAGATTAAATTTTCTTCCTCCAATGTCTGCCTGTTCGCTCGGCCGGTCTCAGAGAAAAGAACGAGACCGGAACCGGGACAAATGAAGTTGGCTGCACATGCGCATTCTGCAGCTGGTGCCCACTGCACGTGCGAAAGCTCAGCTTTTAATAGCACCTCTGTCGCAGCTGACACCCGAAAGCTCGCACTGCAATTGTCTACGTGGCAACAATGTTGAGCCACGATTTTGGACAGCATACTTTCAAGGGCAACTTCAAGCCCAGTCGGGCCCATAGTCTATAGCAGACTTTTAGGCGAAGAAATTATAAATTTATATTTGCTTCAGGCGCCGTTACAAAACCCCCCCGCTACAATCAGACTAGGGTATTTCTTTCATGTAGATACCCTAGGCTGATACCGCCTGAAGCGACATCACTGCCGAATGTCCTTGGCGTGATAATTGCCTAATAAACGTCCTTGCAAATCTTCAAGTTCATGGTACGAATTACCTAATTTTTTTCGAACTCGGGCCTTTACAAACGCTGGACCAAACTTGGCGTTGTAACCAGTTTGGAAGCAACTCTGTTTAAAATTGCGACGGAACACTTCTTGTCCTGGTGCAAAAGTCACTACTCTTGAACGTAAATTATATCGCCTTTCGTTTTCCTCATGCTTTTTTTGCATTTGTTTGCACGCCTCCTTTCGAACAATGCCGAACGAATCGGGCCGATCAAACGTTAAGGATCGATCATCGAGCATGTTCAACTTCCTGAGCAATGAATAAGTTGACGCAGATGTGACCATGTGTTGGCCGAAAGCCATATAATAAGGCGAGGTTCCAATGCTTGAGTGTACAGAAGACCTCAAAGCACAGCATATTTGATTTAAACACACGTCCCAATCCTTCTGATCCGGATGTACAAAAGCTCGAATTCCCGATATGAAAGAACGATTTACTCTTTCGGAAGCGTTTGCTTGAGGCGAATGAACAGCAGTGAAGGTGTGATTAATGCCGTATTGTTGCGTCAATTTTTTAAACGCTTCTGAACGAAACTGCGATCCATTGTCAGAAACTACGGTTTCCGGAACTTGGTTATCAGGGAAGCATTTATACTTTTGACCGGTTTTAAGAATACATATTTTGAAAAATGGTCAAGAACGATAAATATTCCAATATTTCCGATTCTTGAGTGCGGATAGGGCCCAAGAAAGTCAACGAAAAGACGCTGGAAAAACCGCAGACTCTCTGGAGCCTTTCCCAATGGCGGTCTAAGAGAACTATTAGGTGACTTTGTAGTTTTGCATACCTCACAAGCGTTAATGTACGCTTTAACGTCGGACACAAGCCCGGGCCAAAAATAATACCTTCTTACCCTTTCAATGGTCTTGTGTATGCCGCCATGCGAACTCAGAGGACTATCGTGTGCTTGGAAAAGGATCTCTGGAACCAAGTCTTTAGGTACCCAGAGCTTCCAAGCGTACTCATCGTGTAGCTGTTCGCCGGTCAAGTGTTCAGCTTTTCTATATATAAATCCACCATCAGTCTTAAGGTCTGGAAAATTTGCCTTATTGGAATTTATTCTTTCGAGCAAATCCATATATTCGACTGTCTTGAAATGTGGCGACTTTAGATCGACGATCAAACCTTTTTGTAAATCAATTGCTGCTACCACATTCTCATTAACTCTCGATAAGGAATCTGGTACCACATTCAAGGATCCTTTGCGATGCTCTATTTTAAACCGATACCTTTGCAATGCTAAAGCCCATCGAGCTAGTCGAGAATTCAAGTCATGATTGGACATTAACCATTTTAGAGATGCGTGGTCGGTCACGATGGTGAATTCATAACCCTCCACGTAAGCGCGAAAGTTTTTGAGAGCTACAATCGCCGCTAAACATTCTTGTTCCGTGACCGTGTAATTTCGCTGAGCTTTGTTTAATTTTTTTGAGATAAAAGCGACAGGACGCTCGTCTCCATTATCTGCAACCTGAACTAACACCGCACCAACACCCGTTTTGCTGGCATCGCAATGTATTGCGAATGGTTTTGAGAAATCAGGACTGCACAACACTGGAGCTTCGCTAAGGCGTGATTTCAGTACTTCAAACGCTCTTAACGCTTCAGTCGTGACACTGAATTTCCTTTTCGTCGTCATCAAATCGGTCAAAGGAGAAGCAAGCGATGCGAAATTAGGAACGAACTTTCGATACCATCCACATAACCCCAGAAAACTCCTCAATCCTCGAAAAGTTTTAGGAACAGGAAAATCTCGGATGGCTTTTACCTTTTCAGGGTCAGTTCGAATTCCACCGTCACCAATTATGTGGCCCAAATAGCGCACACGTCGCATGCAGAAATGACTTTTGCCAATATTGATCGTGACCTGCACGCTTAATGTGAAGAGATATTTCTCTCAAAACATCTAAATGTCTTTCAAAGCTATCTGACACTATTAAAAGGTCATCCAAATAAACGAACACTTCGTTTCTGAGATGTGCTGGTACAACTTTATCCATTAGTCGAGACATTGTGCTAGTGGGGTTGCACAACCCGAATGGCATCACTTTAAATTGATAAAGGGGTCTTCCAGGTACGGCTTTTGGCAAACGACTTAGAATACCGCTAATTTGCGGAAGTGGGTATGCATCTTTCTCAGTGAAACTGTTGACTTTACGACAATCGAGGCAAATTCTAACATTGCCTGGCTTGTTCACCATGACAATTGGAGAAGACCACCCGCTTTCCGATTCTTCTATTACCCCAAGCTGCAACATCCTATCGATTTCCGCATACATAGCCTTCTCTACAGCGGGCGAGACAGGGAAGTGTCGTTGTTTTATAGGCTTAGCATTTCCCACCTCTATAGAGTGTGAAATCAAGTTAGTCTTACCAAGACCTTCTTGAGAAAATGAGGGAAAGCATTGTATGACGTTGAACAACTTTGCTTTGTTTGATGTTGGACAACTCATGTTGATCAACATCAACACTGCTACTAACTGAGCCTTGAGTAGCTTCTAAGCCAGACACTTCCAAACTTTTCGGAAGAATATTATAAAGCCTCCAGAAATCTATACCCAAGTAAAGATCTTGCTTCAAGGATGGTACTATATAAATATTTAGGGACTTCTTAATGTTGTTGTATTCCACGTCAACTTTTAATCGGCCTACCACACGTTGAGGGCTTCCATCCGCAGTGGTAGCACTTTAGTTTATCGTTTTGTAAGCTACCTCTTTCTTCAATAATTCCTGAGCTTAATTTCCTCCAAAACAACTTATCGAAGCGCCAGAGTCAAGCAGTCCGAACACAGTACCGTCTAGTAACCGAACTGGCAAGAATGGCCGTGGATCAACAGACCCTGTGGACTGAGAACAAATATACTCTACGCCAAGCACGCACTTTTTGACTTGCTGCCAAAAGGATTTAATGCGCTTTGAATTTCTCGATTTAGGTTTTTGAAGGTCTGGTGTTAAGTCATATTTAGGTAATGGTCTTTTACTTAATGTTGGGATTTTGTGATGAAGCAAAGAGCTTTCATCGCTTTTTGGTAGGTCCGGGAAAGTATTTAGTGGAGACACTGCTGTATCCACTTTTAGTCTGTCATTGCCGCTTGACTGCGTGAGGCACTCGAAGTTTTCGGTTTGTGTTGCAACTTCGAGGTGCCGGGCTTGGAGTTTTTTGAACACCTATTGCAACTTGGCTTGTAGGTATTGGCCGCTCCACAGCCGTAACAAAAAACTCTTCTGTCGGATATACAATCTTGATATCGATGCCCTTCCTTTCGGCAGTTCCAGCATATCAAGGAAACAGCTTCTACATCTAAATCCTTTTCAGATTCTGCCTCACTATCATCTTGTAGCTGAACTAATTCTGAGACCTCCCGCTTAAAAGGTGTTGCCTTTGCGTATCCGTGAGATCTCCTCACATCTTCCAAAAAGGTTTCGCGTCTTCGACAAATTTCTCTTAATTCAGAGACTGTTCTTATCTCAACGTTTAAAATTTCATGCCGTATCTCTGGCCTCAAATTGTTTTTAATGATTCGAACAACTTTTACTGGAGACCACGGTCGTTCTAGTTGATCGATTAAAATGGATATGACATCGTAGAAATTATCAAAGGATTCATTCTGTTTTTGTTTCCGATTCCTTATTAATTGCTCAATGTCACAATCATCCCTCTCTACTCGAAATTGCGACCTCAAGGCAGTGCATAAATTTCCCCAACGAACTTCGGGAACTGTTTTGTGATACCGCCAATAGAACTCAATGGCCTTTCCTTCAAAAAGCACACTCGCGTTCTTACAAAGGACGGTATAATTTCCGCCTAAAGTTTGATCCGTAAGAGTCTCGGCTCTATATATGAAATTTTCAACGGACATTCCTGTTAAAGAAAATTTCATCTTCCAACCATTTAATATTTGGACCACTTTATCGGGCCGGTTAATAAGATCTGAGACATGCGATATGGGTGAACCCGAATTGGGTCTTACAAAGTCGCCATTGTTACCGTAAAGGGGCCTGCTTTCAACTCTCGACTCGATTGGAGGTGAAGTTAATCTGTTTTCGCTTTGAGCTGGGGTTGCGACTAACCTTTGTACACTTTCCACTACTGAACTTTGAATAAGTTCAGCCATCCTTTCGGAGAGTGTTGTGAGCAATCTTCGCTCCATTGCGAGCAAAGACATAGGGTTTATAGTATCCCCCTTGTCTTGATCCCTAATCCTTGTATTTAACGCGCTCTGCGATGTGCCAGCCACATCGTCCACCGTGAATTCGACACTCTGTTCTTCGATCTGGCGGCTTTTAGATTGGGACCTAGTTTGCAACCCTTGACTATTTGTCGGTTTGTCTGCTGCTGACCGGCACACTATTTGACAAACTGGACATTTGTCAGATTTTTTAAAGTGTGCGTCGATACACTTTTTGTGATGTTCGTGATGGCATGCTGTTTTGTATGCCTCTTCAACCGACCTAATTTCTGTTTTACATAATGGACAAATTGGTTTCCCCATAGCTCCCTTATTCGGCGATCGGTCAATACCCATCATAGTAAACCAAAAGTAATAATAAAAATAATATAAACAAAAATAATAAGAAAAAAAATCGGACCAAATCCAAATTAAAATTAAAATATGCGCAAACAAAAACAGTCAAATATACATATAACAACAATCAGAAATATCATATAATAATTATTAGTCGAAATCAATGCCTGACGTCACACGAGTCGTAGGGTGACTATATTTGTCAACCTAATTTTTCTCATTAAAGTAGATAGATGTGATAGATAAGTAGAGGTAATTCAATTAACTGTATTGATTTAAGGACAAGGGCATTGTCTAAATTTTTCCCTTTGTTTTCCAATTAAACCATCAAGGAAGAAAAGCCTCTGAGAAGGGATTGAATAAAAAAAATTTCCGTTATCCCTACGTGGTTGTGACACCATTAAAATATGTCTACACTATCCGGTCGTCTGAATTTAACGTGGATCAAATTATTCACAGATAGTTTGTCAATTATGTGATATCGTAAAACCAAGGCCAGAATATTAACCGCAGCTATATAATTTTGTATTTATTCGATTTGATAGATAACCTATTACTGGTAATTGATAGAAACAAAAAATAAAAATTTCAAGCACTAACTTTAAATTGTGGCCAAAAGTAACTAAATTTTAACTATTTTCTTTTGTATTCCAAATCATTTTAAAGCTAATGCCGAACTTTTTAATCCAAATAAATTAAAAAAAAAATAAAAAAAATGAAAAAATAGAAATTTGAAAAGAGAATAGAATACACAAATCTTTGAATGTAATTATCTGGGATTCTTAACGAGTGATTACTGTACTCACTAAGGCCCTACACGTTGGGCGCCACTTTTCTTATTAATAATAATAAATTATAACTGTAACGTGTAACGAAAGGAAGCACTGAGGCAAGGGGACTGTTGCATTTGCGGGACACGCTTTAGAATCCGGCTCTAGCTCGTCGGCTTTGGGGGTGGTGGTCTTGCTTGGGCAACGTCCTTTTTTTCGCAACATATTATTACCAATAAGATCAGAATTGAGCGTGCTGCGGCGAAAATAATTGAAGCTATAAGCTTATACCGGAAGAGAGATAACTTCATCCAAAGGAAATCAGAGAGGCCGTGAGAGAGAGAGAGAGAGAGAGAGAGAGAGAGAGAGAGAGAGAGAGAGAGAGAGAGAGAGAGAGAGAGAGATGGTTAACCATTTTCCACCGCTGTTATGTGGATGCTGAGCCCTCCCATCCTGATCACACCTCAGAAAAGATTCTGGTGATCCCTTTACGTCACCCTACGACAGTGAAGTCACGGCATGATTCGACAATATTAAAATATAATTAGTCCATAATTATTAGATATTTAATTCTATTGTTGACATTGTTCATGAGCATAACAAAATAATACAATTTTTAAACAAAAAAAAAATTTTAAATTATACAAAAATTTATGCGTATCATTAAAAAAACGAGTCGAGTTAACTGTTGCCGCATGCAGACGTGTATTACTGTGCCGGAATCAAAATAAAATTCACAAGTTTAAAGCGTAGCGAGAGACGTATTAATAAGTGTACAATGCGAAAAGACGCTTAGTGCGATGAAGTCGCACAAAATATCTAATTATTTGATTATTTACCAATTGATTAATTAATATTTACTTATATCCAATAAAACTACACCGCGGTTAAAAAGATGAGCCAAAGCGACATTCGTAAGCAAATGCAGCGTGAGCAAGACACGCGCCGGCTCTCTCTGCAACGAAACAACGCGTACTTCTCTTATGTAGCCGAACCAACCCAAAATTCTGCTGACGCAAAAACGCAGCGGTCAATTACCCCCAACTCGACGAAAGAACTCTTGCATTTAGCAAGTGAGCGACCTCGTTCATGCTCTCCGGCATTACCATCTCAGATTGCAGAGCGTACTGCTAAACAAGCAAGTAGTGAACTGAGAGACCTGCTCCTACCTACGGATACTACCACAACAGTCTCTCTGACTACTGCAACTGCAACAACAACATCAACTGTAACGGTGTCGGCTGCCCGCTCGATTCCATCGTCATCAACAAATGCTCTTTTTGTGTCACCGATGACAACAACAAAAGCGCTTTACGAATCACCGATCAAAACAAACCAAACTAAAACAAAACACTACGACTGCTGCGTTGCCAATAAAACCAAAAGCAAAAAACGTAACTGACCCGCTTGTGCAGACTGGAATGGATCGTTACATACAAATTAAACGGAAGTTAAGCCCTTTAAACTCTAATGCAAAAATTATCCGTAGCAGTTCAAGCGCATCTTCAAGCGAGAAGCTGAACAACACCAATAGGTTTGAAATTTAAGCAGACCTTTCGGGCGAACCCGAGGAAGATGTCAAAAAGAAGCCAAAGCCACCACCAATATACATACGGGAGAAAAGCTCCAATGCCCTTGTTAACAAACTTGTAGAGCTTGTTGGAAAGGATAACTTTCATATAATCCCCCTTGTACGGGGTAAAATCCATGAAACAAAAGTTCAAATGAAGTCGGAAGATAATTATAGAGTTTTATCGAAGCATTTAACCGACAATAAAATGAACTACTACACGTACCAACTGAAAAGCAGCAAGGGCCTACAAGTAGTACTAAAGGGCATAGAGTCTGATGTAGCACCAGCAGAAATAAGCAAGGCGTTAGAAGACAAGGGATTTAACGCAAAATCGGTCTTTAACATTTTAAACAAGGAAAGGAAGCCCCAGCCGCTTTTCAAGGTAGAACTTGAACCAGACAACACTTCTCTTAAGAAAAACGAAGTGCACCCTATATATAAACTTCAGTTTCTACTACATCGTAAAATCACTGTAGAAGAACCACACAAGCGCAAAGGACCAGTACAATGTATGAATTGTCAAGAATATGGCCATACACGGTCATACTGCACACTGCGCCCAGTGTGTGTAGTTTGTGGAGAGCTTCACGACTCCTCACACTGTCCGCCGAACAAAGGCGATTCTACCACCAAAAGGTGCGGTAACTGCGGAGGTAACCACACCGCTAATTACAGAGGTTGTCCAGTTTATAAGGATTTAAAAAGTAGAATCCATCAACGAGTGACTACTCCCCGCTCTGCAAATGCACGGGTTATACCATCTAAATCAAACCCAGACGTATTCTTTTCGAACGCAGCTAGATCGTCATTTGACTTTGACTCCGAGTCCTCCATAAGGAAAAATGTGACATTTGCCAGTGCTTTAAAAGCAGGATTGGAGCTTCCTTCCTCAAATAAATCGCACTTTAAACTACCTCAACCAGAGCCAAACACAACTAAACATTATCAGCCTATGGAGCAGCCTCAAAACAACTTTGAGGCCATGTTCTCTAACCTACAGCAAAGCTTAATTGAGTTCATGTCTTTCATGCGGACTACTATGCAAGATCTAATGCGTAATCAAAACATATTGATTCAATTGTTGATATCACAACAATCCAAATAATCAATGACTTCCCTACGTATATCCATGTGGAATGCTAATGGCGTCTCAATTCTTGCTTGACAACCATATCGACGTAATGTTGCTCTCAGAAACACATCTTACAAATAAATATAACTTTAATTTAAGAGGCTACTCTTTCTATGCAACTAACCATCCCGATGGTAAAGCACACGGTGGGACTGGTATCTTGATTAGAAACCGAATTAAGCACTACCGCTATTAGGATCTAGCAACTACATACATATATTCAAGCAACATCAATAAGAATAAAACTGGATAGTGGTAGCCAACTTACTCTAGCCGCAGTATACTGCCCTCCTCGTTTCACTGTAACTGAAGCTGAGTTTATGCAGTTCTTTAACTCATTAGGCGAGCACTTCATAGCAGCAGGAGACTATAATGCCAAGCACACACACTGGGGATCTCGCCTCGTAAATCCTAAAGGTAAGCAGCTCTACAATGCAATTATAAAAGCCAGCAACAAGCTTGACCACGTTTCCCCTGGCAGACCAACATATTGGCCAACAGACTCAAAAAAAACTGCCCGATTTAATTGACTTCGCAATCACTAAAAACATTCCAAGAAACCTGATTAGCGCCGAAAGTCTTTCGGATCTTTCATCTGATCACTCGCCTGTTCTTATTAATCTACTCCGTCATCCAATAAAGGTAGATCAACCGACTGGATTGACTTCACACAAAACCAATTGGATCTCTTATAGGAAATATCTAAGCTCGCATATTGATATAAATCCTGTACTTAACCTTTAAGCCGACATCGACAACTTTGCCAACACACTGGAGTCCGACTTTGTCACTGCTGCTCGCATTTCCACTCCTCAAACTGCACAAATACCTTACATGCAAAAGAAGACAAATCATCAAATCGAGCAGTTCGTAATCGAAAAGCGACGCATACGACGAGAATGGCAGTCTCATAGGTCGCCATATGCACGACAAACTTTAAAAAACGCCTTCCGCAAGCTCACCAGAGCGTTAAAACAACAAGAAGCAAACACCCAACGCCGCTATATAGAGCAATTACCAACATCTTCCAAAAAGCACTCCTTATGGCGAGCCCACCCAACTCTATGCTCCCCGACAGAAACTGTGACGCCTATAAGAAACACAGTGGGCGGCTGGGCCCGCAGTGATGAAGACAGAGCCAGAACATTTGCATAGCACCTTGAAAATGTTTTCCAGCCAAATCCTGCCACAAACGCATTTACACTACCGCCTGTAGCAAATGACTTACAGCTTCAACGTGAGCCAATGGAATTTCAAACTAACGAAATCGCTCATATCATAAAAAACCAACTGGATCCGAAAAAATCACCAGGCTCCGACCATATAACGCCAAAAATGATTATTGAGCTCCCATATTTCGCAGTTCGCACTATCACCCAGCTCTTCAATGCCATTACAAGGCTTAACCACTTTCCAGAGAGATGGAAAAGATCAATGATAATAATGATTCCGAAACCTGGCAAAGATCACACAATTCCCTCTTCATTCAGACCAATAAGCTTATTATCATGCTTATCCAAACTCTTTGAAAAGTGTGTGCTGACCCGGATAAACTCATTTCTAAGAATCCATAATAAAATCCCGTCACACCAATTTGGATTTCGTAAAAAACACGGAACTATCGAGCAGGTCAACCGGATAACCTCTGAAATACGAAGAGCATTCGAAAATCGAGAATATTGCACTGCAATATTTTTAGATGTGGCCCAAGCATTCGATAGAGTTTGGTTAGAAGGTCTCATGCATAAGATCAGAACAACACTTCCTAATAATACACATAAGCTATTAGAATCTTACCTATATGACAGGAAATTCGCAGTGAAATGCAATTCTGCCATGTCTGACGATTACACCTCTAGAGCTGGAGTCCCCCAAGGCAGCGTACTGGGGCCAACACTATACCTTCTATACACAGCAGACATCCCAACAAACAGACGACTAATAACATCTACTTTTGCCGACGATACAGCTATTCTCAGCCGTTCCAAGTGTCCTATCCAAGCATCAGCGCAACTGGGTCTTCATCTAGTCGAAGTGGAAAAGTGGCTATCTGACTGGCGAATAAAAGTAAACGAACAAAAATGCAAGCATGTTACGTTTACCCTAAACAGGCAAAATTGCCCACCGCTAAGACTAAACAATTCCACACTTCCGCAAGCGAACGACGTTACGTATTTAGGAGTACACCTCGACAGACGACTCACCTGGCGAAGGCACATCGAAGCCAAGAGAACACAACTAAAACTAAAAGCTAATAGTCTTCATTGGCTTATCAACATTCGGTCCTCTCTTAGTCTAGAATACAAGGTCCTGCTCTACACTTCCGTACTTAAACCAATCTGGACCTATGGCTCCCAGTTATGGGGGAACGCTTGTAGTAGCAACATTGATGTTGTCCAGCGAGCTCAATCAAAGATCCTGAGAACCATCACCGGGGCACCGTGGTATGTTTGCAACGAAAACATACACAAAGACCTCAACATTCAACCTGTCAGAGAAGTAGTAGCTGAACAGAAAGAGAAGTATCACAGCTAGCTTTCCTCGCACCCTAACCCCCTCGCGCGAGGGCTAACCCGGCTGTGTAGCCGCTCCCGTCTTCGTCGTAATGATCTACCAACCCAGCGATAGACTCTAGGGACGTGTAACCCAAAAACAATTCAATTTGTATTGTTAATTTATGTTTAGTTGTAAGATTTGATAACTTATTGATAGTCTCAACTTAAGAGAAGATCCAATAAATAAAATCAAAGTATTTAAAAAAGAAAAATTATACAAAAGAATTAAGATATAACGTTTTGAATTTGCAATAATACATATAATTTGTTTGATTTGTTGTTTTATCTATTAGAAAATTTGATTTTTATCATAAATGTGGACTTTGATCAATATAAGCGTATACAAAAAAAAAAAATAATGTGCAAAAATGCGGAAAAATAATAAAGAAATTATAATACAATATTAAAAATGATAAACTCACATTTTCTCCAAGCGGCGGTAGATCGATCTTCCGTGGTGCTTGTTGATGCGCAAAATTTTTGCGCTAATAAAAAAATAAAAATATATCTAATCGATTAAGCACATTATCATTTCTCACTACTAAGATCAAAAATTATTGTTTCATTTTATTCATTAATTAAATCAACAACAAAGCAAATGTAATGGAATTTTAACATACAAGAAAAATATATATATATACTATAAGAATTAAATATTTTCATTTCATTTTAAACAAGTTTTGCGATTCAGTTGATTTCTGATCATTTCATTCTAATAATTTCATTCTAATAATTTCATTTTAATCATTTCATTTCACAGCACATCGTAGATTCTATCTAGTTTGATTTGTTTAACATTTTTTTTTGTCCATGGTACATATTTCGTAACAAATTGTTTATTGGAATTTTTCCACTTCACAGTTTTACTTCATGTCATTGAATCGTTTTACATGTACATATTTCTTGTTTTATGAACTTTTCTGGGATTTTAAAACATTTGTGTTTTATTTCACTTTGATTCTTTTTTTGTTTTAGCCTATTGACTCACTGGCGTAGCTATCGGAATAATTATTTCAGCTGGTCAGCCGTGCTGATGGACAAAGGGACCCGGTGGGGCGCTCCGGTGGCCAAGAAGGGGTGCTCCGGTGGCCAAGAAGGGGTGCTCCTGTGGTCAAGAAGGGGTGCTCCGTTGGCCAAGAAAGGGTGCTTCGTTGGCCAAGAAGGGGTGCTCCGTTGGCCAAGAAGGGGTGCTCCTGTGGCCAACAGGGCCCACAGGATGACGATCGAGTGGCGTCAATACGCCTGTCTGCAAAGAAGCGGGCTGGGTGGCACTTTAGTGGACCCCGTCTGCGCCAAAGCAGGCGCTACGGCAACTAAATTAAGAGCTGCTTTAGCGACAAAGGGCCAACAGAAAAAGGTTTGGTAATGCGACCTGCGACAAAAATTGTTTTCTAATAAAAACTGTTTTAAATTCCAAAAGGATTTTAGTTTTTGCTTACCAATTGCGATAAAAAATTATAAAAATTTGTGCTCCGTATAATGGATGTAAAAAGATTACATTTTCTTCCTCCAATGTCTGTTCGCTCGGCCGGTCTCAGAGAAAAGAACGAGACCGGAACCGGGACAAATGAAGTTGGCTGCACATGCGCATTCTGCAGCTGGTGTCCACTGCACGTGCGAAAGCTCAGCTTTTAATAGCACCTCTGTCGCAGCTGACACCCGAAAGCTCGCACTGCAATTGTCTACGTGGCAACAATGTTGAGCCACGATTTTGGGCAGCATACTTTCAAGGGCAACTTCAAGCCTAGTCGGGCCCATAGTCTATAGCAGACTTTTAGGCGAAGAAATTATAAATTAATATTTGCTTCAGGCGCCGTTACATGTCTATCGCAAAAATATAAATAAAACAATGATTACAGTAAAAATAAAAAAAAAGTATCAAACACGCGTATAACTCCAATAGTTCTTTGTGTATTGATTGCAATTTGGTAAGCCATCTGTGCTTAATACTCTTAATATACCCTGTTATTTTGGTAAAAATCAGATAAGAAGAACAAAAGTTAGTTGTTAAATTATTTATCAAAATAGCTGTGCCCAATGCATATGGACGCGTTAAATGTGTGAATGACCTAGAGATGTCAAATTTGGTGACATTATTCGTGTAGGTCTTACTCAGATCAAGTTTGTTTTAGATTTTGGCCACGCCCCTTTCCGCCCCCAAAAACTGGAAAAGCCGTATTAATATACTTAGAGCATTTTGGTATGCATAATAATAATTATAGTCTCAATGATTCGTGTGAATTTGGTTGTGATCAAATGAAAAACAAAAGAGTTATAAAGGAATCAATTTCTTAGGCAATATTCACATACGGCTGTTCACGCTTTGTTTGCTTAGTTGCAGAGTGACCATGTCGGTATGTTATGGATTTTTTTCAAATATATACAAAGAACAGATTTCAGTATATTTATTTGGTATATTTTTTCAAATATCATTTAAGCTTTTTTGTTTCTTTTTCCCTCGAAATTGGTTGCGGGTATCTGACGGTCGAGCACACTCGAATGTAGCTTTCTTACTTGTTAAGATTGTATATGCTAAAAAATTAAAAATTAAATGGAATCGCAAGTGTAAGTGAGGTGAAAAACCATAAATCTGCGTGAGCACTGCCACGATCGCTTCAAAACATCACTCGAGAGCAAAAGATCGTAAGCTCTATGGGGAAGAAATGCTCTGTGGCGAACTTCGCGGTGATGCTCGAGCGAGTGGCGGGGCTCTTTAAAAGAAACGAGATAAAAGGAAGCACGTTGCGAATTGGTGGCATAAATAAAAGGATATAAAAATCGTAGTGAATGATGGTAGCGGAACGCTTGGGCTCCGCTGACTAAGTGCGGCTCATAACTGTATTTGTTCTTTGTCAGGAAAAACCACTGATCCCAGATAATGTAAGTAGTAGAAGTGTCGCCATGTGGCATCCAAAAAGTGCAGCAGAAAATGTTGTGTGAAAGGATATAATTCTAGCGTGTTGTGAGTTGTAGGCATCTCTGATAGCAAACCACAGCGCGCGCACGCTGAAGTCCCATTAACAAGGTCTACGCTACGAACGAGTGAGTAGCGACAGCAACGGTACGACAGCACTTGTGCACAGTGGGACAAGAGGTGCGAAATTCGATTGAAAGTTCAGTGCAGAGAAGTGGAACAAGTCCTTAGAAAACATATAAGAGAAAATAAGGTGGAAAGTTTAAATAAAAAATAAATTAATAAGAAATAAATAATGTATTTGATATTATTTTTACATAGATTTTAAATAAATAATGTGTCTGAGACAGGTGAGTAACCCGAATCAAGTGTTGGTGTGCTCTGGGTCCACCAGCGACGGAAATAAGAGCAGGTGGCCGCCGCTCTTTGGCTGGACCCAGAGGGTCAAGTGAAGGATTTGCCCCGAAGATTGTCCAAATTCGTCCAAGAAGCACAGCATTCCCCTGGCGTATAGGATAGCTGGGAGTGCACCGCATTCAAGGTGCCAGGAAAGGGTTTATTTCACGTGTTATACAATTTGAGCTCCATTCCGTTCTCGACGTTTCAGCAGTCGTTGAATACAGTGATTGGTGTAGAAATGGAGCCGTGGTGATTGGCGCTACAAAGAAGCAGCATGTGATAAATTAAGGGAAGTGTTTCGCTGGCTAAGAGCTGCGAACTTGAAGCTGCATACAAATAAATGTATTTTAAGAAAGTTTGGTTTATCTTGGCTACCTGGTTAGCAGCTTGCCCCGACTTTTCCTGCAAGTTCATGTTACATACTGAAGCTGTACTGTGCAGAACGTGGAATGGCACGAGCGAGTAATGGCGTATGCTAGCCCCAAGCAAGCTCTTCAGAAAGCCCCACCGGCAGGATTACCCGCTGGACTCTAGAGCTTCAGCAGTTTTAGTTCGACGTTCACTTTCATAAGGGTAAACTTTCGTGGCTGATGGACTCTCTCGCTATCTCTTAGAAATTCACCAGCAGCGGTGAAGACGTAACCACGAGGATGAGAGTTACCAAAGATTAAACGAGAAGGTTGATACAGGAGCGTCGCAAAGTTTCCGCAAAGGTTTTTCTGGCCAGGATGTAGGAAGAATTGTACAGGACGTTGAAAACGACGACCCTGGATTACGGCTCTGCGTCGCACAGCTGGCGTTGTATTGACTCTCTAGGAAGACCAAATTGAATCATCCAGTTGGGATTATTGTCATCGGATATAGAGCCATCCGAGTTGACTTGATATTGCAGCTGATGACTCCACACTCATTTCCACTGCTGTCGTTAATTTCATCAGGTGAGGAAATGCTGCGGTTGTAAGACTGCGAGATATTACTTTTCCTAATTTCCGGATTAGAAAATGTTATATTCAATGCCGAGCTTATACTCATCCCCAATAACGACATTCTCTACCGTTTTGACATGTTTAAAGATGTTCGTAAATTCTGAGTGAAGTGACGAGAGATCAGAATTCTACCAGGCGTGGTCGACCTTTTCGACGGTCTCGTTATCTTTAATCTTTGAGACCTCATTTGAGGTCTGCATGATCCATCCTCACTCATCCTTGCAGGATGGCGTCCGTTACGCTCTCAAGGTAAACTTCTCCACTTACTTTTGAGTTGTTGCGTATAAGTTGTATGTCGGATTTCACCCTCGTCATCTTGCCATTCCGCTTCTCTAGTATATCCAAGGCCGCCTTATTGACCGGAAGGATCGCTTGCTGGCCGCCATTATTTTCAGCAGGCCGTTGAACAATATCCAGCCTGGCCCTCTTCCACAAAGGATCGCGCTCCTTCAGCCATCGCAACACCGTTCTTGCACGCCATGGTTTTTACCTGTCTGTAAATGAGAACAACGGTAAAATGTCGGAGAGCGGCTTCTGCTCCCTCCTTTTTGGGCCCGGTCGTGTCCCTGTTGGTTCTTTGTCCGTTGGAAGAGGACGCTGGTCAATCAATCAACCCTGTCACTCCTTGTAGCAAACAGAAGTGATTTTTTGTGCGCTCTGCAATATTCAACTGGTGTTCCTTTAAAACATTCATTAAACTAAATTCTTTAAACGTTTGCTACATCGCGTTTCTATCCTGTGATAGTGCATGATTATAACTTCTAATCGCAAAAAAGTGCCTTTTTTTTCTTTTTAGCGCTCTGTTTGTGTTTACATAAACGGAGTTTATGGTTTTGTTGTAGTGGTAAGCAATAGCTTTTGTGTGTCTCCTTTTTGTGCTCTCCTTCCGGCTCGCAGTATGACGGATTCTCTCTCAACAGCTCTCTCAGTTTACTGAATTCCGTTAGTGGCGTTGTCTGCTCTCACTGCTTACACTTATAATGGAAGGAAAATTGTGTGTTGTCTGAAGAGTTGCCAGAAGGAGATTACGGCTTTGCCACCCAGTACGTTGTGCACGTAAAATGTGTAGGTTATTCAGGGCTAGTGGCAGATGCCACTGCCAAAAGAACTGGGCTTAACTGGTGTTGTGAGTCATGTCGAGAAGTTGAGAAGTTTGAAATACGGATGTTTATGAGACCAGTCTCGGTCGTGTATCTTCAGTCCTTCAATGAGTGAGGAGTCGGTGATTCGATATCTTCAAATGGTTAAGCCGATGTTTTTGCCCGGTCCAGATGGAGTTCCCGCCTGTGTACTTCGGTACATAGCCGGGGCTTCATGTAGAACGTTGCTGAAATTATTTGATTTATCTCATTGACTTTTCCCTCTATTATTCCTGTCCATAAGAAGAGAAGTAAGTCTGACGCCAAAAACTATAGAGTAAATTGTTTTTGTGAAGATATTAACAAGTAAATAAGTCAATTTACAACAATTGAGTTCGTTTGTTAACAAGGGTTTCCTTCAAAATGAACAAACTGACGTCATCTATACCGATATTAGTAAAGCCCTCGACTCAGTTAATTATTATATTTTGCTATATGAGCTTGACTTAATTGGATTTCCTCATAATTTAATATGCTGGACTTCAAGCTATCTAAGCCAAAGAACCCAAAAGGTTTTTTAAATAATTTTATTCTAATACATTCCGAGTTACCTCTGGAGTTCCCCAAGGTAGCCATCTCGGCTACCTTTCATTTTCATTTAATTGTTCATATATTATCTACCTTCTGTTTTGAAGCAATCTTGCGTATGCGGATGATGTTAAAATATACCTGCAGTACAGGGGTTGGCGGTGCCATATCAAATTCCAGAGAGATCTTGATTCTTTTCAGTCATGGTGCAAAGAGAACTTGTTAAATTTAAACTGTTCTAAATGCGTTGTGATGTCCTTCTATAGTCGTTATTTGGCCTTTTACTTACTGAACGGTAAAGATTTAAAAAGAATTACTGCTGTTGTTGATCTGGGTATTCTCTTAGATCATAAACTTAAAATTTCTGACCACATTTCATGCATTGCACGTCCCTTTTAGAGTTTTATGATATAACTTTAATAGATTTCATCACGGACCACTGAGCTACTTTATTAATAATTAGACTGATTTTAGCTTATAGTAATAAATTTAATTGTTTTCATTCCGTTTTTTTTTATGTCCGATGCTTAACATTTTTTCTATCTTATGATATCCGCGTTTTCTTTTTGCATGCCCGAATCTATCCTGTCCGAACGCGAATCGTGTCGTTCGACCTCCGACGGTGCTTCTCGGTCGATTGGGTGAGAGGAGGGTTTTTTGGGTAACAAGCTTTGGCTTGATATTGCTTGGGTTACTTGAATGTGCATACTATAGTATGTACGTCAACGTCGATATTTGTGGTGTGCCGACGAAGTAGGACTTACTATAATGAATTCTTGCTTCAGCCCAGGCCAGCGTCTCCATAGTCTCTTCGGATATACGGATGGTCGTCTTGTATTTAAACTTCTCTTTCAGTCTCAACTTGAGGTGCTGCTTTGCTGCGTTTAAGGAGATGGCAACAGGCGGCGAGGGTTGAAGGAGAATATCCTCTTTGACCGTTAAGATTATTGTCATGCTCTCCATGTCAGAATCTCCTGGGACTACTGCAGTCTCGAGATTGTATTGTCAGCAGTGTGGAAACTGCTATGGCCTGTTCCCACCCCAGCAGAGGTGTAACCGTTAGCGACACGCAACGTGGATTTTAGAGGACACCAATTTCGCATCGCAGTCTCAACAGGCTCACAATAATCTACTCCAACAAAATATGCATACATTCGTTTCTTCGGCAAGTTTACAAAGGCATGCCTGATCAGCAGTTATTTTACCTTGGTGATGGAGTGATGTCTAGGCAAGATGAATGTATGAAGCGCGTCATAGTCAATTATTGACGCCTATCGACTGTCAACTCGCAGAGTTTCATTATCTTCAAAAACAGCAGCATAGAGGCAATGAAACTGGTTTTTTGGTTACTCTTTTAACATGACCCATGGTAGAATAGTTGGAATTAGTACGAATGTTTCATGACAAATATCGCTAACATTACATCACTAATTTTAAGCCGAGAGGTCTTTCAATATGAGACGGCATTGCAACAAGAACAATTTTTTGAGGTTCAATTGATGACTTCTGTAGGAAAACTCGAGACCTGCCAGTTATCCCTATTGCCAATTAAACAAGTAAGAAAGCTACAGTCAAGAGTGCTCGGCCATAAGATATCCGCAACCCATTTCGAGAGTAAACAAAAAACTTAAATATTTGAACAAAAAATATACCAAAGAAATATACTGAAAATTGTTTTTTTTTATATATTTGAAAAAATCCATAACATACCGACAAGACCACACTGTCAACTAAGCAAACAAAGTGCGAGCAGCTGCAAGTGAATTTTGCCAATCAATTTGATTCTTTAATAACATCCTTGTTTTTCATTCGATCACAACCAAATTCGCCTGAATCAATGAGACTATAATTATACATACCAAAATCCAATGCTCTAGGTTTATTATTACGGCCTTTCCAGTTTTCGGGGGCGGAAAGGGGCGTGGCAAAAATCTAAAACAAACTTGATCTGCGCAAGACCTACACGAATACTGTCACCAAATTTGATAACTCCAGGTCATTCACACACTTAATACGTCCATATGCATTAGGCACAACTATTTGATAAATAATTTAACAAATAACTTTAGTTCTACTAATCAAATTTTTACCAAAGTTACAGGGTATATTAAGAGTATTAAGCACAGAAGGCTAACCAAATTACACATCATTACACAAAGAACTTTTGGAGTTATACGCAATTTACATTAAAAAACGTAACTTGGTTTAGATTTACGCATATTGTTTGCGAAGGGGGCATGGCATTAAAGTTTTGAAATAAACTTGATCTGCAGGAGCTCATGTACCAAATTTGGTGTCTCTTTATCTTATAGTTTTTGAGATTTAGGAGTTCATACAGACAGACAGACGGACATGGCTATATCGTCTCGGCCGTTGACACTGATCAAGAATATATATATGTCGGCGGCAAGGGTATGTCGGTCGGCGGCAAGGGTATGTTATCCATGATGATACTTTTGATGATTGACGCAGCTGCACAGCGAGTTCCGATCGGTTCGAATACCCAAGCTCAACTGACTATTTCAGCATACGCGCTCTCGTCATAAACTCATTCAAGTCGAGCGTATGCAGCCATCTCTGTCTTACTCAAGACTCTTGGTATCTTAAGATCGAACCTCACTCAGCAGCAGAGCGTCTCTGCCTCTGCTGTCGTGCTTTCGCTCAATATCAGCTAGTAAAGCAGAAGCAGGGAATTCCCCCGAATTCCCAAATTACCAGAATGCTACATTTACTAGGAATCATACTGCGACACGGCCTTCCTGACCTATCACACGTCCTCGTGTGCTAAATCCTTCACACATGTCCAAGTCACATACCAGACTCTTTTAATTATGGTATCTCTTGGTTTTAATAACATTATTTTCTCTTACAATTTACAAACTTACAGAGCCGCTTACACAAAAATTAACTGACAATTTTTCTTATCTAGGAAACACAATTTCCTTTTGTTTATCATCTTGACCCCCGCCATAACACTTCTCATCCCTGTGAGACAGCTGTTATGGTGCGGTCCTCAATTCCCCTCTTGGGACACAGGCGCACGCTTACTAACGCCGTCTATTAGTTCGTTCCCCTCCTGGGAATCGCCATCACTTAGGCCATCGAATTCTTCGTTTAATTCGTTAATTATTTGTCTGATTGGTAGCGCTCTTAGCCACTCATGTGAATATTTATACGTTCGCTTATTAACTAATGATTTTAGTTCATATCGATCGCCGTCTAAGACTTTGATCACCTCAAATGGACCTTTAAATTTGGGCCCTGTCTAATGCCATTCTTCGTTTTTCAGCAAAACATGATCACCTACGTTATGCTTCATAATCTTTGCCTTATTTTTGTCAAATCTTTGTTTGTCATATCTTGCATTATTTTCCATGTTTTCCTTGGCTTGAATTCTAATCTGTTCTCTATCTACATCATTTTCTTCTTCGTTTATTGACAATAAACCAAAAGGCCTAGCTTATTTTCCTATTAATAGCTCTAAAGCGCTAAACTTGGTGACTCGATTTGCAGTACAATTTATGGCCAGTTGTACTTCAGCCAATGCCTTCTGCCATGATCTCTGACTCGTTTCAACTGCTGTCAGCATTGTCTTAAGTGTGCTCATCACGCGTTCAGCCTGTCCATTTGCCCTACTAGCTCCGGTAGCGATCAAATGCAGCTGAATCTTTTGAACGGAACAGAAATTGCGAAAGCCTAAGCTAGCAAAACAACGACCGTGATCCGCTATTATTCTAGTTGGCAATCCAAATAGCGCCACAACCGATTTCACAGCTTTAATACAGCTATCGGTGTCTATATTCAGTGTGTGGTAAAAATAAACAAACTTGGTGAATGCACCTATTAAAACAATAACGTATTCCTTCAAGTCGTTTTTGCCACTCACTTTACCCGTTATGTCGATGCGTACTGTGTGCCATGGTATCTCTATCTTAGGAATTGGATGCAATTCTGCCTGGACCTTTCCATTTGGGGGTTTTGTAGTTTGCACGTGATACAATTTTCCACAAATCTACGTACAAACTTGGTAATATTCTCGAACCAGTAATATCCATATACCTTATCTAATGTTTTTTCCCATCCCAAATGCATAACAGATTCGTGTACGTGGTTGATCACTGCCCACCTAAACGCCCTTGGAATTACCGGCAAGCACCTTGTTTTACCATTCCTCTGTATTTTCCTATGCAATATACCCTTTCTTACTTCAAATGTTTTTTTTAAATTTTCCGGTAACTCGTTATTGCGTAACTTGGATGAAACTTATTTCCTTCTGACAGTGGATTTCGGGAAAGGAAATCGACATGCGCCATTCGCTCCCCTTTTCTATATTCAAGATCGAAATCGAAACCTTTAAAGAGTTACAATCAGTGTAAACGACAAATTTACGACCTTGTAAATAATGCCTAAAATGCTTCATAGCATTGACAACTGCTAAAGTCTCGAGTTCGTACGAGTGGTATTTTGCTTCTGCTGGAGAAGGTCATTTGCTATAATACTCCACTACATAGGATTTATTTTCGATTTTATGTAACAATATCGCCCCGTAACAAATGGAGCTGGCATCTGTGTGCAATTCTATTGGATATTGTGGATCAAATATAGTTAATACTGGGGCCTTCGTCAATACTCCTATTATTTTCAAACGTATTTGTTCATATTCTGACAACCAGACAAAATTAGCATTGTTCTTTGAAGTAAGCGTATACAAAGGTTTTAATATTTCGGAAAATTTTGTAATGAATTGTCGAAAGTAAGAAGCTAAACCAATGAACTGTCGTAATTGAGTAACAGTTTCCGGAGGTGGCAACCCTATCAATGCCTGGATCTTTCGTGCATTTGGCCGAATTTCTCCATTCGTTATTTCAAACCCAAGGTACTCGATTTTAGTTTTAAGAAACGAGCATTTCGTTATATTAAATGAAAATCCGGCTTTACTTAAGGTGTCCAACACTATCTCTAGTCGTTCTAACGCTTCATCTTTCGATTTAGCTACTACCATAACATCGTCAATGTAAACAATTGCGACCCAGGGCTTTTATTATCGCACGCTGAAACACAGAAGGTGCGTTCTTCAGACCAAAGGGCATGGTTAAGAATTCGTACTGTCCATCAGGTGTAACGAAGGCAGTTCGCTCAATTGAATCTGGGTGTACAGGGATTTGGTAAAATTCACATGCCATATCTATACACGAGAAGTACCTTGCACCACGAAGACGAGCTATTTGATCCGAAATAAGAGGCAATAGATATTTATCGGCAATTGTATTGTCGTTTAAAACGCGGTAATCTACACAAAAACGATCTGTGCCATTTTTCTTCTTAACCAGCATCATGGGACTAGCGAATGGTGAGCAGCTGGGACGAATAATTTTTCATGTAAGCAATTCATCAATTTTGCACCGAACGTGCTTCCTTTCATCTTCGCTAAGCCTATAAGGTCGGCGTTGCACAGTCTTTTGTGGATCTATTAGCCTAATTTCTAATTGACCTGTCGTCACACGAGTCATTGGAATTCCGTCAATAAACCTATCAGAGTGACATCTCAACATATTGTTTAATATCGTCTTATCAGAATCGTTTAAATTGGTATCAGAATTTATGATTTCTTTATACTTCACTAGACTCAGAACATTTACTCTTTTTGTCTTATAAAAGAAAAATTTATCTGCATCAATTGATAAACCAAAGCCCAGGCTTAAAACTTCACGGCCAATCAACACGTCATGCTTCAAATATTTGTCCATAACTACATGTAATAAAACTTCTAAACAATATTGTTCAATATTAATATTACTTAGAACTTGCAATGTGCTACAAATTGAATCGTTACTTATGCCATTTAAAGTTCCAATGTTGTGAAATCGTTTTCCGGTGAATTTATCCGCAACACTCTCCTTGACCAGTGAACATTCGGCTCCATAATCAAAACAATATGGAATAGACTCACCGGATAAGGTAATTGTTCCACTTGGTGGAGCTACTGTACAAACGTCAACTCGCTTCTCGTAGCTCTTGCTGTTTCCACCAGTACGATTTTTGGGGCATACAGAAGCCCCATGTCCGTTTTCACCGCACTTAAAACATTTAATTTTTGATCGATCCATCACTCTGTTGGGGCTGATGCTTTCTCTATTCGAGAGCGGCATTCTTCATATTTGTGGCCAGCCTTTCCACAAAAATGGCACTTCACCTGCGACTGCATTCTTGTTTTCTTCTTATCCGGACCCGTCGAATATCCGTCCTCCTCGTTGTTACGCTTCTCAAAAGCGTAAGCCTGTAGCTGCTGCTGCAGCTCATTACGAGTCGTCACATTTGTTGTAAACAGCCAACGCAACAAATTATTATCAATTTGAGCCATATGAGCTAACGCTACTGATAGCGAAACTCTCTCCAGTTTTGGGACGTCCGTTCAAAATGTTCATCAGTATGGCAGAAGTTGTCCACGAAACGTTGGATGAAGAGTTCCTTAAACTGCGGCCATGTGATGCCAGCGAAGCATATTTGGGACAGCCATTGCGATGCACTGCCTTCTAATGCTTTGCTTATCGCAATCACAAGCGCACTGCCTTCGAGAGCATTATCCGCAAAAATTAAGCCAGCGGTGTCAGGGCAAAACTTGGGTAGAGTGACGTGGAGTGCTCTCCCGTCTATTGCCGGTGCTCTTGGTGCCTGCATGGATTTTATTATTTCCATTAAATTGCGATTTTGCTCTTCTAGGGCTGCCCTATATACGCTAGAGCTGTCTTCTTTTGGCGGAGCCAATCCCACTTCTGATGTCGGCGGCAAGGGTATGTTATCCATGATGATACTTTTGATGATTGACGCAGCTGCACAGCGAGTTCCGATCGGTTCGAATACCCAAGCTCAACTGACTATTTCAGCATACGCGCTCTCGTCATAAACTCACTCAAGTCGAGCGTATGCAGCCATCTCTGTCTTACTCAAGACTCTTGGTATCTTACGATCGAACCTCACTCAGCAGCAGAGCGTCTCTGCCTCTGCTGCCGTGCTTTCGCTCAATATCAGCTAGTAAAGCAGAAGCAGGGAATTCCCCGAATTCCCAAATTACCAGAATGCTACATTTACTAGGAATCACACTGCGACATATACTTGATGGGGTAGGAGATGGCTCCTTCTGCCTGTTACATACATTTTGTGTTGGCTCTAAGTTATAATACCCTTCTACCCTATGGGTAGCGGGTATAAAAACGTGTATTGATGTCAGCACTACATATGATAATGTAGAACGCCCCACATTAACTAGATTGGTATTGGATCCAAACTTTAGGATTGAAGTGTATGACTTGTTGCCATACATAACATAGCATAGCGGTACAAACAAGTTTGCGCGGATCAAAATGTACGCAATTGTCGAGAGAATTGAACCCTTGGTAGAGTTCACTAATGGATGCGATAACGAAAACAGAATGTTGTCTGAAGAAGGGTCCTAAGCAAGACCACGCGCTTATGTTATGTCGCTTCCACCCTCAAAATACTCAAAGTTGATGAATTTTATTAGTAGCTTAAAAGATTAAGCTATTAACATAGTCAAAATGTTCCAAATGGGTTAGTTTTGGATTCTCCAATGCATAACTGGAAAGGACAAACATGAGGCTGCCTTTGTGTCCAGTCCGAAAATATAAGTTGGAGCGAAGTGATAATTTCGCCTACTCTGACTCAGAGGAACTCTCCAATCCCATAAACGACGACCAACAACTTCATAAAGACACCCTGCAACTTCTCGTGCATCTGCTACCTATATGTTAGGTCGTCAGTTTTTTAGATGACGTATAGTTTTGATCCAAGTGCGCTGCCTTGGGGATCTTCAGCACCAATTTTATGGTCGTCGGACATTTGCAGAAATGCAAACGTAGAGGTTAGTCTCCAATAATTTGTGTGTGCTGTTGGGAAGCATTGTTTTAATCTTATGCATCAGACCTTCGAGCCGGACTCTATCGAAAGCTTGACAGACATCCAAAAATATCGTTGTGCAGTATTCTCGATTTTTTATCAATGAATTTTCGCGAAACCAAAATTGATAAGGTGGAATGTGTTGTGGGTTCTCAGGAATGGAATTTTCGGAGTCCACACGCATTTTTCAGTGGTTAGGTTAGGTTAGGTTGAGCAGGCAGCTCGACCGGAGTCGAGAGCACCCGGAGACCATATGGTCCATTGTGATGCCTGATCTGAGTGAACTGTAGGAGTAGAAGGGATTGGGAGGGATTGTTGGGATATTGGAGGAAAGCCTCTGATTGTGTTTTTTTGTCAACGTGCTACTGGCCAGTTCTGTTGGGCTGCGGTAGCCTCTGGAATCAGCCAGTAGAGTCGAGGAAAAGCGCCATGTTCTCCAGCCGAATATTCCCAAGACTGCCCAGTTCCGCAAAGAAAGGCTTGCCCAGAAATTGGGTCCGCTTTCTAAGAAGTGCAGGGCAGTCGTAGAGAAGATGCTGGATACTCTCGGTTTCCTCTTCGTCCCCGCAGCTGCGACAGAAGTCCTGTTGGGGTCCACCGTACCGTTGAGCCATACGGCCGATGTAGCAGTGTCCCGTTAAGGCTCCTGTCAGTAACCTTATCTTGTTCCTTTTAAAGTTTAAGAGCTCGGTTGTTCGTTTGGGACTGTATCTTGGCCAGAGTGCTTTTGACACCTCGCAGCCCGATGATGCTGACCAGTGTCCTTCAGCCGCCGTTCTCATGGAACAATTAAGTTCCGATAGCACGTGCTGAATAGGTCTCTTTATATCGTTCACCGCGAGAGTTTCTGATGACGCTGATCCCAGCCGAGCACATTCATCAGCCGCCTCGTTACCTGGTACTCCCATGTGCCCAGGTACCCAGACAAGTTTGATAGAGTGTGGTTGGCATAGGTTTGGTGACATCACTGTGTCTCGGGTTAGTTTACTCTTAATGGTGTTCGATGCGAGTGCTTTTATCGCTGATTGGCTGTCGACATAGATGGACACGTCCCTCGGGCTCCCGCCCAGTGTCCGTACCAACTTGGTCGCTTGCCAAACAGCGTAAATCTCCGCTTGAAACACACTACACCAGTCAGGAAGACGAAAGGAAAGCTTGGTTGCAAGGTCTTCGGAGAAGACCCCCGATCCAGTGCCTTCTATAGTCTTTGATCCGTCTGTGTAGATTGACAACTCATTCTGCCTCAAAGGAGATTCCAGTTGCCAGTTGTAGGCATCTTATATTTTTGAGTGTACAGAACAAGTTCGGTCTTTTGTGGGTTGGCCCCAAGACCGTTGTGTTCGGCCCATCGCAGAGTTTCGCTCAGTGCGGCGTTCAGTAGCTCACTGACTGTTGGCAGGAATCTGCCAGTTACCATTAGAACCAGGTCGTCCGCATAAGCAGTCACTCTGCATCCCTTATACTTCAGTTTGAGAAGAAGGTCATTAAGAACAATGTTCCACAACAAGGGGGATATCACACCCCCTTGCGGGGTGCCCCTGGTTGCCCTTCTCCTGATAGTTGAGGCGCAGAGTTGGGCGTTTATCATTCTTTGGCGAAGCATGTTGCTAAGCCATCGAGTGATTGTCGGGTTTGAGCCTATGTTGACAAGTGCTGCCGTTATAGACTCGATCCTGATATTGTTAAAGGCACCCTCTATGTCGAGAAATGCCGCTAACGTAAACTCCTTCCTTTGCAGTGTGCCTTCAATTGTGCTAACCACCTCGTGCAAAGCAGTCTCTACTGATCTACCTTTGAGGTAGGCGTGTTGGGACTTGCTAAAAGTGTGAGGTGTAAGCTTACTTCTGAGATGAAGGTCCAGAAGTCTCTCTAGTGTTTTCAAAAAAAACGATGAGAGACTTATGGGCCTATAGTCTTTTGCTGAGCAGTGGTTTATCTTTCCTGCTTTGGGAATGAATGCCACCCTCACTTCTCTCCAGGTTTTTGGAATGTATCCTGTAAGGAGACATCCCCTGAAGATTTCTAGTAGCCATTGCGACAGATGTACGCATACCATCTGTAACATGACCGGTCTGATGTCATCCGGTCCTGCTGATTTGTAGGGGTGGAACGACTTGATAGCCCAGATTATCTTCTCAGTGTTGACAATTTCGTCGATTAGGACTTGGCTCTCATGAGGCGCGTTTTCCTCCGGCACGCCGCTGATGTGAGAGGAGGGGATCCCATTCTCGTCTTCAGCTTGTGTGCAGCCTGGAAAGTGTGCGTTCATGAGGAGTTGCAGAGACTCCTGACTATTTTTAGCGAGTGTGCCATCCAGGTTGCAAAGCAGCCCCGGTGTGGCTGGATCTTTCGCCTACAACCTTCGAAGTCTGGACGCTTCAGTGGTGTTGGTTAGTTCCTCGCAAAATTTAGACCATGAGTCTCTTTTTGCCCTTCTGATTTCCTTCTTGAAGGTCTTGAAACTGTTATGGTAGGCATCCCAGTCTACTTGGCAGTTTCCGTCTTTTGCTCTATTGTAAAGCTTTCTCGTTTCCTTTCGTATCTGGCCGAGTTCCGGAGTCCACCACTTGTTGCGGTTTGACTTCGGTGGACGGCTGATTGGACAGGATTTGATGAAGGCCTTACATAGAGTATCTGTGACATTCTGGGTCGATTCCTCCAACTTGTCTGGGTTGTCTAGCCTTCCCACTGGGCGGTTGGGAATAGATTCCATAAAAAGCTTTGAGTATTTGACCCAGTTTGCCTTTGGTGGGTTCCTGAAGGGCGCCTTTGCCTCTCTGGACCATCCAACTTCGAACACTACCCTGTAATGATCCGAAAGGAGCATTCCGTGGATACGTGCCAGTCTTCTACGGAAAGGGGAGTCGCTGTTGGTCGCTAGAGTTAAATCTATAACCTCAGCTCGGTTCTTATTGCGAAAGGTGGGGTGGCTACCCCGATTACACACATTAAGATTGGTGAGCATCACGAATTCAAGCAGCGACTCCCCTCTCTCGTTGGTGTCTTTGCTCCCCCTAAAGGTATTGTGGGCATTAGCATCACACCCAAGGATTAGATCCGTGCCCTCTTTCTGCGCATGCTGAATGAGGGCTCGAATACTTTCCGACGGTGGATCCTTTTCTTCGTACGGGAGATATGCTGAGGCTAGGTAAAGACTGGGTCCGTTCCTACGCTCGCATAGAGCTACCGTCAAGTCCCTGTTGCTGTAACTGGAAGAGAAGAGCACATTAAGTCCGGTTCTTACCACGATACAGGTTCTGAACTTACCCACAGTTTTCGGGACAAGGAGATGGTATCCGCGGGCTCCCAAACCACAAACCCTTTCACCTACGATCCAGGGTTCTTGGATGAGAGCCACATCCACCCTCTCCTTGTCCATCCACCGTAGTAGGTCTGTGGAAGGAACCCTCGAGTGGTGCAGATTAATCTGCACTACCCGAATTCTTTCCGGTCGACCTAACATCTACGCGCCCAGCGCCTCCAGGAATGATTGCCCGAACGCAACCCATTCCCATCTTCAGCCGGCCTTGCTTACTAAGGAGTTGGCTCTTGGACTCTGGACCAATGCTGATCCATAGATCCTTGCCGTTTCCTTTGTCTCGGGCGAGACGTCTATTGATCGTCCAGTCCGCTGTGTGACAGTCCGCATTCTGGCTTTTGATCAATATAAGGGTGGTTCGATCCTCCCTGATGGGAGGTGGGATCCAGACCTTAATGATCGTCCGCTCAGGAATTTGGTCTACAGGGACGACGTCAATTCTTGCTCCTGGCCACGGCGCTTCCAGTTTCAGCAGTGTGTCTTTGAGGAATCGCAGGGATTCCTCGTTGGCACATGCCACCACTTTAACACCTTTGTACCAGTTGATGCCATCAAACTCTGCCACGAACGGCTTCAGCGGTCGAGTGATGGCATCAGCAATCCCCTGGTCAATTAACCCCTCCAGGATAAGCCAGTTATCAATAGAAAGCTTCCCATCCGGGTTGCTTCTGTCGATGATGGCTACCTGTAGCTCCGGCTTCGTGCTCAAGCTGGCCAGGATATCCCCTGGACACACCCGCTTGCTCTCCGAAGCCCTCGCCGAGTCGTCTGACCTCTGCCTCTTGCTGACAGGTGGGTTGGCCTTTTTCGGTAGCTTGCTCACCGTTCTCTCCTTTCCAGGAGGTGTGGTTTTTGCAAGCATACCTGGTGCACGCTTTTTTCCTTCTAAGTGTGACTTGGGTTTCTTTGGTTCCACCAACTTCGACGTGGAAGGTTTGACTTCCTTCGACGGGTTGGCTACGCGCCTTTCTTGCTGGATGGTCCCTGGACTACTGTCACTTCGTCTTCATCAGTGCTCGAGGACTCATCCAACGGCATCCTCGCTAGCGCAAGCGCTAGCTCGGACTCCGTTATCGATGAGCCTGTAAGCAAAGACTCCGACTCCGTGGCAGCTGTTTCCAGGTCCACACCCTCCTGTCGATGGAGTTTGTCCACTCCACCGTCGTGACCACTGGCGACACGCAGAGAGGGCTGACATCCCAGCCCTAGTTGACGCCTCTATATCATCCTCCATGGTGAATCCAAGGATTCATGGTGCATTTTATACTTGCTGCCAAGTACCTCTGACCATGGTCCTGGACCTCAGCTTTCCAAAATAAATCTAAAAAGCTTGGGCCCAGTCCCTTAGCTAGAAACTGCAAGGTCTCATGAGCGAGCAAGTGATGCTGACATCTCTCGGTCGAACGAGACGATGCAGTATCCATTGCCCAGCCGGCACCCTCGTGGGAGTTCAGTCAGAGGATTTTCGCCAGCCATTTTTCAGTGGTAATACTAGAGAATTGTATTACAAGGGTTCCTAAAGCCCCTTTGAATGTTAGATTGAATTGAATGTATTTGTGGTCAACGATAATACCCTAAGCATGTACCTTCAGTTACAATAGTTTGGTTTATCACATTTTACGAGGAGGAACTTACATATGTAGATACCTCTTCTTCATTGGCTACAACCACGTTCGATTCAAGAATTAAATCCAGCAATGACCCACCACAATGTTGCCCGACGATATCCATAGTTCTTGAGCTAAGGCCGTGTAGGCGGGTCCTTCAACAAAGGTCAGAAGATGCTTCGCCGAAGCCGTCTTAGACTTGTGAAGGTTGAACTGCAGTTCACTCATTTAAGGTCTATGTTCAGGTCACACAGTCATCTTTCTTCGCAACACCACACTTCTTAATCTACCACTATGGTAAAGTGAGGCCGTATAGGTAAAGCTAGGTTTAAGTTGAAACTCTGGTTGATTTAAAAGTAGTTGAAAATATACAAGTGAAGTGAATAGAAATCCGAGTCATTATTCTTAAAGTTTTAGAATAACGGCGAACAGTGCAGGGCAGTCGTAGAGAAGATGCTGGATACTATCGGTTTCCTCTTTGTCCCCGCAGCTGCGACAGAAGTCCTGTTGGGGTCCACCGTACCGTTGAGCCATACGGCCGATGTAGCAGTGTCCCGTTAAGACTCCTGTCAGTAACCTTATCTTGTTCCTTTTAAAGTTTAAGAGCTCGGTTGTTCGCTTGGGACTGTATCTTGGCCAGAGTGCTTTTGACACCTCGCAGCCCGATGATGCTGACCAGTGTCCTTCAGCCGCCGTTCTCATGGAACAATTAAGTTCCGATAGCACGTGCTGAATAGGTCTCTTTATATCGTTCACCGCGAGAGTTTCTGATGACGCTGATCCCAGCCGAGCACATTCATCAGCCGCCTCGTTACCTGGTACTCCCATGTGCCCAGGTACCCAGACAAGTTTGATAGAGTGTGGTTGGCATAGGTTTGGTGACATCACTGTGTCTCGGGTTAGTTTACTCTTAATGGTGTTCGATGCGAGTGCTTTTATCGCTGATTGGCTGTCGACATAGATGGACACGTCCCTCGGGCTCCCGCCCAGTGTCCGTACCAACTTGGTCGCTTGCCAAACAGCGTAAATCTCCGCTTGAAACACACTACACCAGTCAGGAAGACGAAAGGAAAGCTTGGTTGCAAGGTCTTCGGAGAAGACCCCCGATCCAGTGCCTTCTATAGTCTTTGATCCGTCTGTGTAGATTGACAACTCATTCTGCCTCAAAGGAGATTCCAGTTGCCAGTTGTGGGCGTGAAGCCTGACCGCACTCCTTGCTGCCGCGTGCTTGAGGAAGACTCCGATGGGCTCCAGATTTAACATTACATCCAGCGCTGCTTGGGGGGTAGAACGAATACATCCTGTTATTCTCAAGCATGCTAGTCTCTGAACTTTGCGGAGATTGCTTAGATAGGAGTCGGTGTGTCCCGCCTCCCACCATACAAGAGTCCCGTACGTCAGTATAGGTCTGACAATTGCAGTGTAGAACCAGTGAAGGATATACGGTTGCAATCCCCATCCTTTTCCAAAGGTCTTTTTGCACACAAAGAAGGCTTGTAACGCCTTCTTCATCCTTTCCTCCGAGTTTCTCCTCCAGGAGAGTTTGGAGTCCAGGATTACTCCAAGGTACTTAGCCTCCTTTGATAACTTGAGCTCTGTCCCTCCCAGTGACGGAAGCTTGAAGCTCGGTATCTTATATTTTCGAGTGAACAGAACAAGTTCGGTCTTTTATGGGTTGGCCCCAAGACCGTTGTGTTCGGCCCATCGCAGAGTTTCGCTCAGTGCGGCGTTCAGTAGCTCACTGACTGTTGGCAGGAATCTGCCAGTTACCATTAGAACCAGGTCGTCCGCATAAGCAGTCACTCTGCATCCCTTATACTTCAGTTTGAGAAGAAGGTCATTAAGGACAATGTTCCACAACAAGGGGGATATCACACCCCCTTGCGGGGTGCCCCTGGTTGCCCTTCTCCTGATAGTTGAGGCGCAGAGTTGGGCGTTTATCATTCTTTGGCGAAGCATGTTGCTAAGCCATCGAGTGATTGTCGGGTTTGAGCCTATGTTGACAAGTGCCGCCGTTATAGACTCGATCCTGATATTGTTAAAGGCACCCTCTATGTCGAGAAATGCCGCTAACGTAAACTCCTTCCTTTGCAGTGTGCCTTCAATTGTGCTAGTGCGAGTGCTTTTATCGCTGATTGGCTGTCGACATAGATGGACACGTCCCTCGGGCTCCCGCCCAGTGTCCGTACCAACTTGGTCGCTTGCCAAACAGCGTAAATCTCCGCTTGAAACACACTACACCAGTCAGGAAGACGAAAGGAAAGCTTGGTTGCAAGGTCTTCGGAGAAGACCCCCGATCCAGTGCCTTCTATAGTCTTTGATCCGTCTGTGTAGATTGACAACTCATTCTGCCTCAAAGGAGATTCCAGTTGCCAGTTGTGGGCGTGAAGCCTGACCGCACTCCTTGCTGCCGCGTGCTTGAGGAAGACTCCGATGGGCTCCAGATTTAACATTACATCCAGCGCTGCTTGGGGGGTAGAACGAATACATCCTGTTATTCTCAAGCATGCTAGTCTCTGAACTTTGCGGAGATTGCTTAGATAGGAGTCGGTGTGTCCCGCCTCCCACCATACAAGAGTCCCGTACGTCAGTATAGGTCTGACAATTGCAGTGTAGAACCAGTGAAGGATATACGGTTGCAATCCCCATCCTTTTCCAAAGGTCTTTTTGCACTCAAAGAAGGCTTGTAACGCTTTCTTCATCCTTTCCTCCGAGTTTCTCCTCCAGGAGAGTTTGGAGTCCAGGATTACTCCAAGGTACTTTGCCTCCTTTGATAACTTGAGCTCTGTCCCTCCCAGTGACGGAAGCTTGAAGCTCGGTATCTTATATTTTCGAGTGAACAGAACAAGTTCGGTCTTTTGTGGGTTGGCCCCAAGACCGTTGTGTTCGGCCCATTGCAGAGTTTCGCTCAGTGCGGCGTTCAGTAGCTCACTGACTGTTGGCAGGAATCTGCCAGTTACCATTAGAACCAGGTCGTCCGCATAAGCAGTCACTTTGCATCCCTTATACTTCAGTTTGAGAAGAAGGTCATTAAGGACAATGTTCCACAACAAGGGGGATATCACACCCCCTTGCGGGGTGCCCCTGGTTGCCCTTCTCCTGATAGTTGAGGCGCAGAGTTGGGCGTTTATCATTCTTTGGCGAAGCATGTTGCTAAGCCATCGAGTGATTGTCGGGTTTGAGCCTATGTTGACAAGTGCCGCCGTTATAGACTCGATCCTGATATTGTTAAAGGCACCCTCTATGTCGAGAAATGCCGCTAACGTAAACTCCTTCCTTTGCAGTGTGCCTTCAATTGTGCTAACCACCTCGTGCAAAGCAGTCTCTACTGATCTACCTTTGAGGTAGGCGTGTTGGGACTTGCTAAAAGTGTGAGGTGTAAGCTTACTTCTGAGATGAAGGTCCAGAAGTCTCTCTAGTGTTTTCAATAAAAACGATGAGAGACTTATGGGCCTATAGTCTTTTGCTGAGCAGTGGTTTATCTTTCCTGCTTTGGGAATGAATGCCACCCTCACTTCTCTCCAGGTTTTTGGAATGTATCCTGTAAGGAGACATCCCCTGAAGATTTCTAGTAGCCATTGCGACAGATGTACGCATACCATCTGTAACATGACCGGTCTGATGTCATCCGGTTCTGCTGATTTGTAGGGGTGGAACGACTTGATAGCCCAGATTATCTTCTCAGTGTTGACAATTTCGTCGATTAGGACTTGGCTCTCATGAGGCGCGTTTTCCTCCGGCACGCCGCTGATGTGAGAGGAGGGGATCCCATTCTCGTCTTCAGCTTGTGTGCAGCCTGGAAAGTGTGCGTTCATGAGGAGTTGCAGAGACTCCTGACTATTTTTAGCGAGTGTGCCATCCAGGTTGCAAAGCAGCCCCGGTGTGGCTGGATCTTTCGCCTACAACCTTCGAAGTCTGGACGCTTCAGTGGTGTTGGTTAGTTCCTCGCAAAATTTAGACCATGAGTCTCTTTTTGCCCTTCTGATTTCCTTCTTGAAGGTCTTGAAACTGTTATGGTAGGCATCCCAGTCTACTTGGCAGTTTCCGTCTTTTGCTCTATTGTAAAGCTTTCTCGTTTCCTTTCGTATCTGGCCGAGTTCCGGAGTCCACCACTTGTTGCGGTTTGACTTCGGTGGACGGCTGATTGGACAGGATTTGATGAAGCCCTTACATAGAGTATCTGTGACATTCTGGGTCGATTCCTCCAACTTGTCTGGGTTGTCTAGCCTTCCCACTGGGTGGTTGGGAATAGATTCCATAACAAGCTTTGAGTATTTGACCCAGTTTGCCTTTGGTGGGTTCCTGAAGGGCGCCTTTGCCTCTCTGGACCATCCAACTTCGAACACTACCCTGTAATTGTTGGACGTTGACGTACATTGTATGCACATTCAAGTGGCCCAAGCGATACCAAGCCAATGCTTATTATTGGGAAATCCAATTAAGTCAAGCTTATATAACAAAAGAGAATGATTTACTGAGTCAAAGGCTTTACTAAAATCGGTATAGATGACGTCAGTTTGTTCGTTTTTAAGGAAACCCTGGTTAACGAACGAAGAAAGCTCAAGAAGATTAGTAACAGTGGATCTATGTTTCACAAACCCATGCTGGTAGGGGGAAATAATGGAACTACATAAATGTTGTAAATGACTTGTTAACATCTTCTCAAAAACTTTTGGTATAGCAGACAATTTACATATCCCTCTATAGTTTTTGGCGTCAGACTTACTTCCCTTCTTATGGAGAGGAATAATGAATGATTCCTTTCATAAAGAGGGAAAAGTCGATGACTCAAGTGATAAATCAAATAATTTCAGCAACGGTCTGCATAAAGCCTCGGCTCCGTACCGAAGTACACAGCCAGGAACTCCATCCGGACCGGGTGAAAACACCGGCTTAACCATTTGAAGATATCGGGTCAGAGACTCCTCACTCATTAAGGGACTGAAGATACAATTCGACCGAGACAGACTGTAAGGATAGGGCGCGTAAGAGTAGGAGGAAGAAGAATAAGTAGTTTGAAAAAAAGAAGCAAATAGATCAGCGATCGCCTGACCTGAATTTGCTTTCGAATTTTCGTAAGATAGACAAGGAGGATAAGAGGAAGACTTACGCTTAGTGTTTACAAAATTAAAAAACTTTCTTGGGTTTTTGGAAAAGCTAACCCGACAGCGAGCTAAGTAATTTTTATAACACACAGCGTTAAGCTCGATAAAATTAGACCGAGCAATTATATATTGCTAAAAAGTTAAGGTAGAGCCTGAAATTTTAAACTTTTTGTAAAGTCTAGACTTCAAGTTCTTAAGGTTAGAAAGTTGCTTACAAAACCAAGGAGGCTTATTAGACCTATGCGGAAAATAAGAAGGAATACAGGCATCAAAGCAAAGATTTAATTTATTATAGAATAAGTTGACGGAGGCACTTATGTCAGTGCAGGAATACAAATTAGACCAATCAATTCCATTAAGAAGTTGGATTAATTTGGGAAAGTTTGCCTTTCGAAAGCAACGAACTCGATCGGCAGGTATATCAGAATTAGCGAGTACAGATCTGCTAAGTTCGATCCTTAACTCCAGAGTTGGATGACAAGGGTCTTCAGGAGATGTAGGGGGTTCCGATCTAGATAGAACTACGCTGGTAGGTTCAGAGACAAAGCATAGATCTAATTGCCGGCAAAGAGAATTTCGTATATTGTTAATTTGACCCAAAGATAATTCATGTAAACCATCAATAAAGTCATGTCGGTTCGATGGAATAAGAAAACAGAAGTTATCACAAGGATACCAAGCTGTTCCAGGAAGGTTAAAGTCTCCTAGAACAACAACATGATCTTTGTCGGATAACAAGGCAAAAATAGATTTTATTGCTTCCAGGTGATCCTGGTAAACAGATAAATCGGACGACGGAGGTATATATGAGCAAGTAAGAAATAAACTTACACCATGAAAATTTACTTTTATTGATAGAAACTCTATATTATTAGGATTATTATAATGTAATGGCTCCGATGAGAAGTTGGAGTCTACTGCAAATAGAACACCACCTCCTCTTCGGGAAGAACGATCTTGCCTGTAAATAGTGTACTTTGACGGAAAAAGTTCGGAATCAGAAATATCCGAACTTAACCAGGTTTCCGAAAACGCAACTACATCAGTAGAAAAAGTGAAACTGTCGACGTATAGCTTACTTATTTTACTACGCAAACCACGCACATTTTGATAGGTTATAAGAAATGATGAGATTAGTTTTTTGAAGATGAAGAAGAAGATTGAGATTGAGACTGTACAGGTCCATTTGGTAAGAGCCCAATCGGAGTCCGATTTTTAACTTTGGCTTTGAACTCTTTTACCACCAAATGCTCTGGCCAAAAACTTGGTGAGCATAATGATCCGAAAGGAGCATTCCGTGGATACGTGCCAGTCTTCTACGGAAAGGGGAGTCGCTGTTGGTCGCTAGAGTTAAATCTATAACCTCAGCTCGGTTCTTATTGCGGAAGGTGGGGTGGCTACCCCGATTACACACATTAAGATTGGTGTGCATCACGAATTCAAGCAGCGACTCCCCTCTCTCGTTGGTGTCTTTGCTCCCCCTAAAGGTATTGTGGGCATTAGCATCACACCCAAGGATTAGATCCGTGCCCTCTTTCTGCGCATGCTGAATGAGGGCTCGAATACTTTCCGACGGTGGATCCTTTTCTTCGTACGGGAGATATGCTGCGGCTAGGTAAAGACTGGGTCCGTTCCTACGCTCGCATAGCGCTACCGTCAAGTCCCTGTTGCTGTAACTGGAAGAGAAGAGCACATTAAGTCCGGTTCTTACCACGATACAGGTTCTGGACTTACCCACAGTTTTCGGGACAAGGAGATGGTATCCGCGGGCTCCCAAACCACAAACCCTTTCACCTACGATCCAGGGTTCTTGGATGAGAGCCACATCCACCCTCTCCTTGTCCATCCACCGTAGTAGGTCTGTGGAAGGAACCCTCGAGTGGTGCAGATTAATCTGCACTACCCGAATTCTTTCCGGTCGACCTAACATCTACGCGCCCAGCGCCTCCAGGAATGATTGCCCAAACGCAACCCATTCCCATCTTCAGCCGGCCTTGCTTACTAAGGAGTTGGCTCTTGGACTCTGGACCAATGCTGATCCATAGATCCTTGCCGTTTCCTTTGTCTCGGGCGAGACGTCAATTGATCATCCAGTCCGCTGTGTGACAGTCCGCATTCTGGCTTTTGATCAATATAAGGGTGGTTCGATCCTCCCTGATAGGAGGTGGGATCCAGACCTTAATGATCGTCCGCTCAGGAATTTGGTCTACAGGGACGACGTCAATTCTTGCTCCTGGCCACGGCGCTTCCAGTTTCAGCAGTGTGTCTTTGAAGAATCGCAGGGATTCCTCGTTGGCACATGCCACCACTTTAACACCTTTGTACCAGTTGATGCCATCAAACTCTGCCACGAACGGCTTCAGCGGTCGAGTGATGGCATCAGCAATCCCCTGGTCAATTAACCCCTCCAGGATAAGCCAGTTATCAATAGAAAGCTTCCCATCCGGGTTGCTTCTGTCGATGATGGCTACCTGTAGCTCCGGCTTCGTGCTCAAGCTGGCCAGGATATCCCCTGGACACACCCGCTTGCTCTCCGAAGCCCTCGCCGAGTCGTCTGACCTCTGCCTCTTGCTGACAGGTGGGTTGGCCTTTTTCGGTAGCTTGCTCACCGTTCTCTCCTTTCCAGGAGGTGTGGTTTTTGCAAGCATACCTGGTGCACGCTTTTTTCCTTCTAAGTGTGACTTGGGTTTCTTTGGTTCCACCAACTTCGACGTGGAAGGTTTGACTTCCTTCGACGGGTTGGCTACGCGCCTTTCTTGCTGGATGGTCCCTGGACTACTGTCACTTCGTCTTCATCAGTGCTCGAGGACTCATCCAACGGCATCCTCGCTAGCGCAAGCGCTAGCTCGGACTCCGTTATCGATGAGCCTGTAAGCAAAGACTCCGACTCCGTGGCAGCTGTTTCCAGGTCCACACCCTCCTGTCGATGGAGTTTGTCCACTCCACCGTCGTGACCACTGGCGACACGCAGAGAGGGCTGACATCCCAGCCCTAGTTGACGCCTCTATATCATCCTCCATGGTGAATCCAAGGATTCATGGTGCATTTTATACTTGCTGCCAAGTACCTCTGACCATGGTCCTGGACCTCAGCTTTCCAAAATAAATCTAAAAAGCTTGGGCCCAGTCCCTTAGCTAGAAACTGCAAGGTCTCATGAGCGAGCAAGTGATGCTGACATCTCTCGGTCGAACGAGACGATGCAGTATCCATTGCCCAGCCGGCACCCTCGTGGGAGTTCAGTCAGAGGATTTTCGCCAGCCATTTTTCAGTGGTAATACTAGAGAATTGTATTACAATTCCTAAAGCCACTTTGAATGTTAAATTGAATTGAATGTATTTGTGGTCAAGGATAATACCCTAAGCATGTACCTTCAGTTACAATAGTTTGGTTTATCACATTTTACGAGGAGGAACTTACATATGTAGATACCTCTTCTTCATTGGCTACAACCACGTTCGATTCAAGAATTAAATCCAGCAATGACCCACCACAATGTTGCCCGACGATATCCATAGTTTTTGAGCTAAGGCCGTGTAGGCGGGTCCTTCATCAAAGGTCAGAAGATGCTTCGCCGAAGCCGTCTTAGACTTGTGAAGGTTGAACTGCACTTCACTCATTTAAGGTCTATGTTCAGGTCACATAGTCATTATCTAAGGAACCCGCATCTCTCTTCGCAACACCACACTTCTTAATCTACCACTATGGTAAAGTGAGGCCGTATAGGTTAAGCTAGGTTTAAGTTGAAACTCTGGTTGATTTAAAAGTAGTTGAAAATATACAAGTGAAGTGAATAGAAATCCGAGTCATTATTCTTAAAGTTTTAGAATAACGGCGAACAAGCAGCAACAACAACAACCTCAGCGAAGAAGTTTCTAGACGAGACGACTATGACGTCCGACTGCTTTTTCATTGGTCCTTCGAGCTGGACATTATTTATTCCGCTTGCCAGATAATTACAGCTCGTTTCAAGTACACAAGTTATTAAAATCCGTCCTTCAGTGCCTCGCCAGTTCCAGATTGCCGTGCGAGCGTCGTGGCGAATTCTATGAAGATTATGATAATTTCCAATTTGCTTGCCTTTAGGCAGAAGCATTGATAGAAATTGTAATATTTGTTGCGGCAGCGGGCCGTAGAAATATATTTTCAAGACTGGGCTTGTGTGGTGCAAATATAAGACTGACTGTACAAAAAACTAAGAACTAAAGTTAAAGCTAAGCGTGGCCAGGGAAAAAATACTGGCAGACGACGCCTCCTCCAATTCCGGTATTCTTTCTCAGCAAAATACGTCAGAAGCGCAACGGTCAGCATTGCGACATACGATCCGTTACTTGCGCGTGGGTTGCTCTAGAAGTTTGTCGAGCGAGCATGCGAGGGTAGTTCTATGTTAACTAACGAGTGACGCTTGTTAACTTACATACTACATTTACTAACACTTGTGTGAAGTCCGCCAATATATATTTTTTAAAAACTAAAAGAACATCCCAAGTGTTTTCCAGTCCGTTTCTGCCAAGTGCAGAGTACTCTGCACAGCCCCCTACATTCGTCCAACTTTGTCACTTGTTCCGTTTCGCTTGCTTGTCCGCCAAAATTCTTGAAGTATATGGTGTGCAAATATACATACATACCAGAGATAGTCAATAAGCCACCGCAAAAATGTGTATACTCGTTACTCACGTGTATTTTTGCATTCGAATATATTTGTTACGAGTGGCAAAAATGAATGATTATTTTCGAGCAAGTGTCTGGCATGATTGAGTATTGACGGGTGCGAGTGCCAATGCCACTCGTGCTTACCGAGTACGAGTGCCAATGGTACTCGTGCTTAGCGAGTAGGAGTGCCAATGAGTATTTTCAAGCAAGTGTCTGGCATGATTGAGTATTGACGGGTGCGAGTGCTAATGCCACTCGTGCTTACCGAGTACGAGTGTCAATGGTACTCGTGCTTAGCGAGTTGGAGTGCCAATGGCACTCGTGCTTTGCGAGTGCGAGTGCCAAAACCACCGCATTTTACTGATCTGCAAAAGGGGTGGAAATTAATACTCGAAATATTTGATGTGGGTATTTGATGCACAAGTGTAGATTGTGAGCGGATATTTTGTGTACAGCGTTGGCGACATTCGTACGCAAAGCGTGAGCAAGACGAGCGCCGGGTCTCTTTTCAACGAAACAACACGTATTTCTCTTTTGTAGCCGAACCAACCCAAAATTCAGCTGACGCGAAAACGCAGCGGTCAATTACCCCCAACCCGACGAATGAACTCTTGCATTTAGCAAGTGAGCGACCTCGTTCATGCTCTCCAGCGTTACCGTCTCAGATTGCTGAGCGCAGGGACTCCCACAATAGTCTCTCTAACTACTGCAACTGCAACAACAACATCAACTGTAACGGTATCGGCTGCCCGTTCGATCCCATCGTCATCAACAAATGCTCTTTTTGTGTCATCGACGACAACAACAAAAGCGCTTTACGAATCATCACAAACTCTACGTCTGCTGAGTTGCCAATAAAACAAAAAGCAAAAAAAAGGTAAGAACTGGCCCGCTTGTGCAGAATGGGATAGATCGTTACATACAAATTAAACGGAATTTAACTAGAATGTAAAAATTATCCGTAGCAGGTTCAGCGCATCTTTAAGCGAAAAGCTCATCAACACCAATAGGTTTGAAATTCTGGCAGACCTTTCGGACGAGCCCGAGGTAGATGTCAAAAAGAAGGCAAAGCCACCACCAATATACATACATGAGAAAAGCTCCAATGCTCTTGCTAACAAAATTGTAGAGCTTATTGGAAAGGACAACTTTCATATAATTCCCCTTGCACGGGGAAGATAATTTTAGAGTTTTATCGAAACTTCTAACAGACAATAAAATAAACTTCTACACGTACCAACTGAAAAGCAGCAAGGGCCTACAAGTAGTACTAAAGGGCATAGAGTCTAATGTAGCACCAGCAGAAATAAGTAAGGCGTTAGAAGATAAGGGATTTCACGCAAAAACAAACTTTAACATTTTAGACAAGGAAAGGAAGCCCCAACTGCTTTTTAAGGTAGAACTTTTCTCTTAAGAAAAACGAAGTGCACCCTATATACAAACTTCAGTTTTTACTACATCGTAGAATCACTAGCTAAGGAAAAATGTGTAACCTACAGCAAAGCTTAATGGAGTTCATATCTTTCATGCGAACGGCTATGCAAGATCTATTGCGTTATCAAAACCTATTGTTACCAATGTTGGTAGTACATCCATCCAAATAATCAATGACTTGCCTACGTATATCTACGTGGAATGGTAATGGCGTCTCACAGCAGTGAGACTAGCTCGACAAACATATCGACGTAATGTTGCTTTCAGAAACACATCTTACAAATAAATATAACTTTAACTTATGCAACTAACCATCCCGATGGTAAAGCACGCGGTGGGACTGGTATCTTGATTAGAAACCGAATTAAGCACCACCGCTACAAGGATCTAGCAACTACCTATATTCAAGGAACATCAATAATACGTTTCGTATTTCTGATGGAATGCAATTGATCTGCTGAATGGTTCCGTGATTTTCGCGAAACCCAAATTGATAAGATGGAATTGTGTTGTGGATTCTCAGGAATTGATTTATCCGAGTCCGCACGCATTTTTCGAATAGTTGCGATATACACGATAGTAAGCTTATAGGTATGTATAGCGAGGGATTGTGAGATCTTTGCCAGGGTTCGGTATTATTTTTTTAGTTGACTTTTTCTATCTATCATTTGTCATGTGTACTGCAAATGTGCTTGCCCTTTCTTCATCTTCATCTCTGCGGGCCCAGCTACAAATGACATTTATTATAGGCATCGTAGTTTCTGATGGTGAACTCAGAGATGGATGGGTTATCTCAATTCTTGCTCGACAAACGTTTCGACGTAATGTTGCGCTCAGAAACACATCTTACAAATAAATAAGTGCATGCCAAGGTGCAGCAAGCATCCATCTCAACCATGACTGCGACGGGAACCCTACCGCCGTAACAAACGTAACGCTACGTGAAGAAGGGCTTCACGCCAGAAATGGCAAGGCAAAAGGCCTAGAACACATCCTAAGCTGCACAGCGACTAATGAGCACTGAAGCTTCTGCGGGATGAGCATTAAATTCCTCTGTCTCTCTCAATTTTTGAACAGAGACCTAGAGACAGTACAAGTTACTACGGCCAATACGAGGTGGCCTCCTTGCACTGGTTAAGAACTGCCATGACAACGGAATATGGCTCGTCGAGGGCTGTTTTATACATGTTTGTACTATTGAACGATTTTGACCTTACAGATCACAGGATTATCCTTTGTAATATAGGTGGGGATCTGAATTTTCAAGCAACAATTACGAACCCCAAGAATACTGTGTGGGCTAGGTATTAGTCTATTCTTGAAACAGAGACAGACAAGTCGAGCGAACTTGTCAGCACAGTCATACATGCTTATCATGCCAGCTGTCCCGAAAGAACTGTCTCCATACACCTTCAAACTCACTGAGTACAACAAAGAAATTCGGATGTGTAAAAAAGGTTACCTAGAATGTTACCTACACCGAAAATGAAGTGGACAAGGCAGTTCTCCAACTTGTGACTCATTTTCCACTGTGTAAGATTATAAATGATTCGCCATGTGAGAGTATTAGCGAGGTAGCCGGGTTATTCCACAGTTCCGCACACTGAATTATTTCCATAAATATTATTATGGAGCCAATTATAAGGTGGGCTTTGGATACCTTTCTATCTTAGAATGCACCAAGCACGGATGGCATTCGCCCATTCCATCTACAAAAACACCTTCTGCCATACCTGTTAAGTATCTTCAGAGGAAGTATAGCTCTGGGGTATATACCCACGGCTTGGAGGACGGCTAGTGTAATTTTTATACTTAAAGACTCGATCTACTAAGCGCTTCATCAAGTTCAAAGAGACACTTTGTGCCTTTATGGATATTGAGGGGCATTTAAGAACACATCGCAGGATGTAGTCGAAAGAGCTCTATCAAACAGAGGAATTGAGCTGGGCCTAATCAGATGGGTAGTACAGCTGCTCCACACCAGGATAGCTGATGTGGATATAAACAACGCCACACTATGAACACACACAACTAGAATTAGCCCACAGGGCGGAGTTTTGTCTCCGCTGCTGGGGAGCCTTGTTGTAGACGAGCTTCTTGATAGACTCACAGAGGCGGTGCCTCTATATATCCAAAGTATGTGCGGGCAAATACGAACACACGTTATGTGAGAGAATAACGTATGGCCTGAATCAGAGTTTAGCATGGTGTAATGAAGTGGGGCTGAACATTAACCCAGCTAAAACCACAGTTGTTGCATTCATAAATTACTATAAAATGAGCTTATTGACGCCATTTGTTATAAGTGCAACTACACCGATTGCCAAAGAAGTTAAGTATCTAGGCATAATATTTGATCAAAGACTAATTTGGAGGGCGCATGTCAAGAAAGCAACGGCTGCACTTACGATCTGATGTCACTCACAGAGAAGAGTTGGGGCCTAGAACCAATAAATAATTAGATGGATGTTCCTGACAATGGTCACACCAATTATCTGTTATCGTGCGGTAGTTTGGGCCAATCGCACTGATCGAGCTTGAACAAGAATGCAAATGGGCAAGGTCGAAAGCCCAGCCTTTCGTGTTTTGTGTTTGTATCTCGGGTGCTATGCGGACCTGCCCATCGATGGCACTGGACGTCCTAATGGGTCTACCACCACTATACATTCATATACAGCATATTGAGATCAAATCGCAGTACAGGATACTGGGTGAGCTAGCTAACTTACCGGAAAACGTTTCTAGCTAAACTACCCCAAGATGAACAGCCGATCAGATATAACTTCACGAAGTTATTCAAAACTGAGCTGAGCTGCAAGCATGAGTGAAACAGTCTCTCTAAAATTTGCCCCCATTTTCCAGGCGGAGATACACGCCACAGAATAAAGTGCATCGTTCAACAGCCAAGTCGCGGACACACTCACCATACAGTGTGATCAAGTTACAGGCGCAGAACCCGATAAACCCTCCTCCCGCCCAACCGACCGAGAGGCGCTGTCGCAGGACGGACGACACGATTCGCGTTCGGACAGGATAGATTCGGGCATGCAAAAAAAAAACGCGGATAGCATAAAATAGAAATACAGGATCGGACATAAGAGAGAAACGGGAGGAATGAACAAATTTTAATTTATTACTATAAGCTAAATTCAGTCTAATTATTAGTTACATAGGTGAGTAGTAAAGTTTTAAGATTAAAAGCAGTGTTAGGGCTAGAAAATACATGATAAAATTTATTATAGTTATAACATAAAACTCTAAAAGGGTCATGCAATGCAAAATTAGATCTACATAGGGGGAGAGCAAGCGGAATGTAACTACGGGTTAGTCTAGATGGAACGGAAAAGGTTAGTCGCGATATTAACTTTGAAGAACTAATATCACCATTAATAAGATAAAAAATAATTGAAATGGTTAAGGTTAGATAAAAAAGGTAGGTTTATTAAGAGAAGTCTACTACTATATGACGGCAATCTGACTTTAGCATTTCAGTTCAAGCCACGCAAAGCAAATAAGAGAAACTGTTTTTGAACAGATTCAATGCGATCCTGATGCATAGAATATTGTGGAGACCATACGCACGAATCATATTTCAGAATCGGACGAACAAGTGATGTATAAATGGTCTTAGTAATATAAGGGTCATCAAATTCCTTCGACCACCTCTTAATGAGACCGAGAACAGACATAACTTTATTGACCGTTCTAGAAATGTGGTCTGAAAATTTAAGTTTATGATCTAAGAGAATACCTAGATCATCAACACCAGTAATTCGTTTTAGATCGTTACCGTTCAATAAGTAAGAAGTCAAATGTGGATTAACTCTATAGAAGGACATCACAACACATTTAGAGCAGTTTAAATTTAACAAGTTCACTTTGCACCATGACTGAAAAGAGTCAAGATCTCTCTGCAAATTGATATAGCATGGCCAATCCCTGTACTGCAGGCATATTTTAACATCATCTGCATACATTAGTACGCGAGATTGCGTCAAAACAGTAGGTAGATCATTTATGAACAACGTGAACAGTAAGGGACCGAGATGGCTACCCTGGGGAACTCCAGAGGTAACTCGGTATGTATTAGAAAAAAATTATTTAAAAACCCGTTTGGGTTCTTTGGCTTAGATAGCTTGAAATCCAGCAAATCATCATATTGGGAAATCCAATTAACTAAAGCGTATATAACAAAAGAGAATGATTTACTGAGTCAAAGGCTTTACTAAAATCGGAATAGATAACGTCAGTTTGTTCATTTTTAAGGAAACCCTGGTTAACGAACGAAGAAAGCTCAAGAAGATAAGTAACAGTGGATCTATGTTTCACAAATCCATGCTGGTAGGGGGAAATAATAGAACTACATAAATGTTGTAAATGACTTGTATATATATTCTCAAAAACTTTTGGTATAGCAGACAATTTACATATCCCTCTATAATTTTTGGCGTCAGACTTACTTCCCTTCTTATGGAGAGGAATAATGAAAGACTCCTTCCATAAAGAGCGAAAAGTCGATGACTCAAGCGATAAATCAAATAATTTCAGCAACGGTCTGCATAAAGCCTCGGCTCCATACCGAAGTACACAGCCAGGAACTCCATCCGGACCGGGCGAAAACACCGGCTTAACCTTTTGAAGATATCGAATCAGAGACTCCTCACTCATTAAGGGACTGAAGATACTATTCGACCGAGACAGGCTGTAAGGATAGGGTGCGTTTGAGTAGGAAGAAGAAGAATAAGTAGTTTGAAAAAAAGTAGCAAATAGATCAGCGATCGCCAGACCAGAATTTGCTTCCGAATTTTCGTAGGATTGACAAAGAGGATAAGAGGAAGACTTACGCTTTGTGTATACAAAAATAAAAAACTTTCTTGGGTTTTCCAGAGAAGCGACAGCGAGCTAAGTAATTTTTATAATACACAGCGTTAAGCTAGATAAAATTAGACCGAGCCATCATATATTGCGAAAAAGTTAAGGTAGAGCCTGAAATTTTAAACTTTTTGTAAAGTCTAGACTTCAGGTTCTTAAGGTTAGAAAGTTGTTTACAAAACCAAGGTGGTTTATTAGACCTATGCGGAAAGTTTGCCTTTCGAAAGCAACGAACTCTATCGGCAGGTACATCAGAATTAGTGAGTACAGATCTGCTAAGTTCGATCCTTAACTCCAGAGTTGGGTGATAAGGGTCTTCAGGAGATGTAAGGGGTTTCGATCTAGATAGAACTACGCTGGTAGGATCAGAGACAAAGCATAGATCTAATTGCCGGCAAAGGGAATTTCGTATATTGTTAATTTGACCCAAAGATAATTCATGTAAACCATCAATAAAGTCATGTCGGTTCGATGGAATAAGAAAACAGAAGTTATCACAAGGATACCAAGCTGTTCCAGGAAGGTTAAAGTCTCCTAGAACAACAACATGATCTTTGTCGGATAACAAGGCAAAAATAGATTTTATTGCTTCCAGGTGATCCTGGTAAACAGATAAATCGGACGACGGAGGCATATATGAGCAAGTAAGAAATAAACTTACACCATGAAAATTTACTTTTATTGATAGAAACTCTATATTATTAGGATTATTATGGTGTAACGGCTCCGATGAGAAGTTGGAGTCTACTGCAAACAGAACACCACCCTCTCTTCGGAAAGAACGATCTTGCCTGTAAATAGTGTACTTTGACGGAAAGAGTTCGGAATCAGAAATATCCGAACTTAACCAGGTTTCCGAAAACAAAGTGAAACTGTCGACGTATAGCTTACTTATTTTATTACGCAAACCACGCACATTTTGATAGGTTATAAGAAATGATGAAATTAGTTTTTTGAAGATGAAGAAGAAGAAGAAGAAGAAGTTTGAGATTGAGACTGTACAGGTTAATTTGGTATCGGAGTCCGATTTTTAACTTTGACTTTGAACTCTTTTACCACCAAATACTCTGGCCAAAAACTTGGTGAGCATATGGTTTCAAAAAGTGAAGGTGGGACATTGATCTTGAAAGATGCAATTTGTCTATAATAAGCTAATTTAAATTTTTCCACTTTTGGATTGGCATTTTTAATTTTGGCTATAATGAAAGCCTTTACGTCATCTGACGTGAGATCAGGGGCAAGCCTTGAAACAAAAATCTGTTTCATTGGTGGAACCCCCACAAATCGTTTAGGAGCCAAAGGAGTAATATATGGTATATTATCTTTGGAACCTAATAAAGTCGGTGATCCGACAGCGAGAATAGTGGAAGGAGGTGCGGAATATATTTTTTAATTTAGATTCGGCTTGCCTTTACTTCTAGTGACAACCGTGGACAATTCAGACACAACTTCGGCGTTAACTAATGTCGCTGGAGCAGGTTCCCTAATGGGAATGCTTTCCGCAGCGGTTGTTGCTACTGGGGTAGCAAACGAGATTAACTGCGGAACCAACGGAGTAGTGGGTGGATCAGTCGATGGTAGAGGTAAAAATTTGGATAATTGTAAGTCACAAGAAGTTGATTTTATTCGTTTTGGAGACTCAGCCATAAGTTTCGAACTATTGAACTGAGAATTCAAAGCACTAAACTGATCGTTTAACTTATGAATGCCACCAATCAGATTATTAAAACCAACTTTTGCCTGTCTCATAAACATCCGCATTTCACACTCAACTTCTCGACATGACTCACAACACCAGTTAAGCCCAGCTCTTTTGGCAATGGCATCTGCAACTAGCCCTGAATAACCTACACACTTTACGTGTACTACGAAGCCGTGATCTGCTTCTGGCAACTCTTCAGACATCACACAATTTCGCCTTCCATTATAAAAAAACAAATTAAAAAATTTACATAATTAAAAAAAATGTAGTTTGAATTAGTAGGTACTATCCCCACTGTACAGATTCAAAACAGAAATATGTTAAGCAGTGAGAGCAGAGAACGCCACTAACTGAATACTGTCAACTGAGAGTTGTTGAGAGAGAAACCGTCACACTGCGAGCGGAAAGGAAAGCACAAAGAGTAGACACGCAAAATCTAATGCTTACCACAACAACAAAACTTTGAACTCAGTTTATGTGGAAATAAACAGAGCTCAAATAAGCACAAATATAATTCACTATTATGTGATAAGACACTAATAACCTACTAGCGATGGTGTGAGCATTAAAAACTTTTCGAATCTACCTATATGACCTAAAAGACTTAAATATCTTTAACGACCATCAACCACAACCATCGACCACAACGCAAAAATAAATAGATGGAAAGCCTTCATAGATGAACACAAAATTTCGTTGCCGATGTCCTATCGTTTCAAAGTTGCATGCCTTAGAAGAAGGCACACCATCCGATTTAGCTACCATACAGAGTGATTTATCATTACCGTACGTCATTGAGTTCACTGACAAACCAATATCTGTCTTTCTTAATCAGATAATTATCGAGGAAAATGCAGTCCCTTCAGTTAGAATATAATTATGTCCCGTAAAAAAAAACGACACCTTATACGCTTTTGTGAGAGGGAAAACCTAATACAAAGTCTGTATTATGATGTAAAAAAAATACGTATTTAACGGATTTATGACTACAAAGTTTTGGCGGTTAAAAATTTAGTCATAGACGTTGTAGACTGAAACGAACAAAGGGAAATAGCAATTGCAGAACATAACAGCGCCCATAACCTACAGCATCCTGAACAATAACTGATATCGAGTTATCAATTATTAAATTTAAACTGCTCTAAACGTGTTGTGATGTCCTTCTATAGAGTTAATCCACATTTGGCCTCTTACTTACTGAACGGTAACGATCTAAAAAGAATTACTGCTGTTGATGATCTAGGTATTCTCTTAGATCATAAACTTAAATTTTCTGACCACATTTCTAGAACGGTCAATAAAGTTATGTCTGTACTCGGTTTCATTAAGAGGTGGTCAAAGGAATTTGATGACCCTTATATTACTAAGACCCTTTATACATCACTTGTTCGTCCGATTCTGAAATATGATTCGTGCGTATGGTCTCCACAATATTCTATGCATCAGGATCGCATTGAATCTGTTCAAAAACAGTTTCTCTTATTTGCTTTGCGTGGCTTGAACTGGAATGCTGAAGTGAGATTGCCGTCATATAGTAGTAGACTTCTTTTAATAAACCTACCTTCTTTAGCTAACCGTAGAATAATGCTTGGCATTTTATTTATTTTTAATCTTATTAATGGTGATATTGATTCTTCAGAATTAATATCGCGACTAACCTTTCCCGTTCCATCTAGACTAACCCGTAGTTACATTCCGCTTGCTCTCCCCCTATGTAGATCTAATTTTGCATTGCATGACCCTTTTAGAGTTTTATGTTATAACTATAATAGATTTTATCATGTATTTTCTAGCGCTAACACTGCTTTTAATCTTAAAACTTTACTACTAACCTATTTAACTAATAATTAGACTGAATTTAGCTTATAATAATAAATTAAAATTTGTTCATTCCTCCCATTTCTTTCTTATGCGCGTTTTTTTTTTTTGCATGCCCGAATCTATCCAGTCCGAACGCGAATCGTGTCGTTCGTCCTGCGACAGCGCCTCTCGGTCGGTTGGGCGGGAGGAGGGTTTATTGGGATCCGCGCGGAACAAGCATTGGCTTGGTATCGCTTGGACCACTTGAATGTGCATACAATGTACGTCATCGTCCAACAAATTACAACTTATGATCTTTTATCCACATACCATTACCGTATTTTGTGACAACGAACCATATTTTAAATCTCTTCTAAAACCTAACCCCTCCATAGAACTTCGAACAGGCAAGTAGAGAGATTTCACAACACTCGTTTTGTTTAGGTGCCTAAATCTTGAAAAACATTACAACAACACGGTATAAGTAATACTTCGAGCAACCATATAATACATATATATATATAATACAAACTTCTAGTAAAAGACCAACCAACATAATACAAGCATCCTCGCCAGCATTCAAAGTATAAATAAGTCACGAGATTAAAAAGGCTCAGGAGTTGTAACTAAAAAGGCATAACGAGACAAGACAAAATAAAACCTTTCAATCAGGCAAAAAAAAAGGGATAAAAACAAACAGAAGATTTTGTAAGAAACTTACGCTCTTGTAAAGGGAAAGAGGTCCACAAGGAAAATTTAAAAGAAGTTTTTCATTTCTAATTCAATTTAATTTATCATTTAGGTTTTTTACTGTGCTACTCTTCATAACCAAAACAACCGCAACTCTAACCGACTACTCAAAACTCAAACTGAATGATTTTAAATACTTCTGGCATATATCAAATTTAACCATGTACTTGGAAAAAGTCAAGGACACAAACTCCCTTTTGAACCACTTTCCTCAGTCTCATATGTAGAAACGTCTATAATAGGAGTGGAACTCGTAGAAACACTTTTAAAAACACTTAATATTCACCACAGGCTAACTATACGAAGAGCATTAACTTCTTGGGAACGGCTTTGAAAATAGTTACCGGGACTCCCAACTTAGAGGATTTTGAAAAGCTCACATTTAACCAACAGGAGTTAATTGAATCGTCGAATAAGCAAGCAATTATAAATATTCGAGCCCAAAAACAAATTAATAGTTTCACTAAAATCGTAAATAGCATTGTAAAATTTGAAAAACAGAAACAAATCAACAATGGCCACCGATGCGAAACATGTCATCATAAGGGAAAGGATTTTAATAATCTAAGCTTGAAACGGTAATGTTATCAATCACACTCGCGAAAATTCAAATTATCAACCCGGTTTTTCTTGATTCAAAAGACTTAAAAGAAATATTCAATAACGACTCTACAATATGTAAGAAGCATATGTTACGGTATTAATTGATTCCAATTTTGTAAACTTTATAATTAAATATCCCGATCCAGACCAGAATTTGCTTCCGAATTTTCGTAGGATTGACAAAGAGGATAAGAGGAAGACTTACGCTTTGTGTATACAAAAATAAAAAACTTTCTTGGGTTTTCCAGAGAAGCGACAGCGAGCTAAGTAATTTTTATAATACACAGCGTTAAGCTAGATAAAATTAGACCGAGCCATTATATATTGCGAAAAAGTTAAGGTAGAGCCTGAAATTTTAAACTTTTTGTAAAGTCTAGACTTCAGGTTCTTAAGGTTAGAAAGTTGTTTACAAAACCAAGGTGGTTTATTAGACCTATGCGGAAAGTTTGCCTTTCGAAAGCAACGAACTCTATCGGCAGGTACATCAGAATTAGTGAGTACAGATCTGCTAAGTTCGATCCTTAACTCCAGAGTTGGGTGATAAGGGTCTTCAGGAGATGTAAGGGGTTTCGATCTAGATAGAACTACGCAGGTAGGATCAGAGACAAAGCATAGATCTAATTGCCGGCAAAGGGAATTTCGTATATTGTTAATTTGACCCAAAGATAATTCAAGTAAACCATTAATAAAGTTAAGTCGGTTCAATGGAATAAGAAAACAGAAGTTATCACAAGGATACTAAGCTGTTTAAGGACGGTTAAAGTCTCCTAGACCAACAATATGATCTTTGTCGGATAACATCGCAAAAATAGATTTTTTTGCTTCGAGGTGATCCTGGTATACAGATAAATTGGACGACGGAGGTATATATGAGCAAGAAATAATAATAAGAAATAAACTTACACCATGAAAATTTACTTTTATTGATAGAAACTCTATATTATTAGGATTATTATGGTGTAACGGCTCCGATGAGAAGTTGGAGTCTACTGCAAACAGAACACCACCCTCTCTTCGGAAAGAACGATCTTGCCTGTAAATAGTGTACTTTGACGGAAAGAGTTCGGAATCAGAAATATCCGAACTTAACCAGGTTTCCGAAAACACAACATCAGTAGAAAAAGTGAAACTGTCGACGCATAGCTTACTTATTTTATTACGCAAACCACGCACATTTTGATAGGTTATAAGAAATGATGAAATTAGTTTTTTGAAGATGAAGAAGAAGAAGAAGAAGAAGTTTGAGATGGAGACTGTACAGGTTAATTTGGTATCGGAGTCCGATTTTTAACTTTGACTTTGAACTCTTTTACCACCAAATACTCTGGCCAAAAACTTGGTGAGCATATGGTTTCAAAAAGTGAAGGTGGGACATTGATCTTGAAAGATGCAATTTGTCTATAATAAGCTAATTTAAATTTTTCCACTTTTGGATTGGCATTTTTAATTTTGGCTATAATGAAAGCCTTTACGTCATCTGACGTGAGATCAGGGGCAAGCCTTGAAACAAAAATCTGTTTCATTGGTGGAACCCCCACAAATCGTTTAGGAGCCAAAGGAGTAATATATGGTATATTATCTTTGGAACCTAATAAAGTCGGTGATCCGACAGTGAGAATAGTGGAAGGAGGTGCGGAATATATTTTTTAATTTAGATTCGGCTGGCCTTTACTTCTAGTGACAACCGTGGACAATTCAGACACAACTTCGGCGTTAACTAATGTCGCTGGAGCAGGTTCCCTAATGGGAATGCTTTCCGCAGCGGTTGTTGCTACTGGGGTAGCAAACGAGATTAACTGCGGAACCAACGGAGTAGTGGGTGGATCAGTCGATGGTAGAGGTAAAAATTTGGATAATTGTAAGTCACAAGAAGTTGATTTTATTCGTTTTGGAGACTCAGCCATAAGTTTCGAACTATTGAACTGAGAATTCAAAGCACTAAACTGATCGTTTAACTTATGAATGCCACCAATCAGATTATTAAAACCAACTTTTGCCTGTCTCATAAACATCCGCATTTCACACTCAACTTCTCGACATGACTCACAACACCAGTTAAGCCCAGCTCTTTTGGCAATGGCATCTGCAACTAGCCCTGAATAACCTACACACTTTACGTGTACTACGAAGCCGTGATCTGCTTCTGGCAACTCTTCAGACATCACACAATTTCGCCTTCCATTATAAAAAAACAAATTAAAAAATTTACATAATTAAAAAAAATGTACTTTGAATTAGTAGGTACTATCCCCACTGTACAGATTCAAAACAGAAATATGTTAAGCAGTGAGAGCAGAGAACGCCACTAACTGAATACTGTCAACTGAGAGTTGTTGAGAGAGAAACCGTCACACTGCGAGCGGAAAGGAAAGCACAAAGAGTAGACACGCAAAATCTAATGCTTACCACAACAACAAAACTTTGAACTCAGTTTATGTGGAAATAAACAGAGCTCAAATAAGCACAAATATAATTCACTATTATGTGATAAGACACTAATAACCTACTAGCGATGGTGTGAGCATTAAAAACTTTTCGAATCTACCTATATGACCTAAAAGACTTAAATATCTTTAACGACCATCAACCACAACCATCGACCACAACGCAAAAATAAATAGATGGAAAGCCTTCATAGATGAACACAAAATTTCGTTGCCGATGTCCTATCGTTTCAAAGTTGCATGCCTTAGAAGAAGGCACACCATCCGATTTAGCTACCATACAGAGTGATTTATCATTACCGTACGTCATTGAGTTCACTGACAAACCAATATCTGTCTTTCTTAATCAGATAATTATCGAGGAAAATGCAGTCCCTTCAGTTAGAATATAATTATGTCCCGTAAAAAAAACGACACCTTATACGCTTTTGTGAGAGGGAAAACCTAATACAAAGTCTGTATTATGATGTAAAAAAAATACGTATTTAACGGATTTATGACTACAAAGTTTTGGCGGTTAAAAATTTAGTCATAGACGTTGTAGACTGAAACGAACAAAGGGAAATAGCAATTGCAGAACATAACAGCGCCCATAACCTACAGCATCCTGAACAATAACTGATATCGAATTATCAATTATTAAATTTAAACTGCTCTAAACGTGTTGTGATGTCCTTCTATAGAGTTAATCCACATTTGGCCTCTTACTTACTGAACGGTAACGATCTAAAAAGAATTACTGCTGTTGATGATCTAGGTATTCTCTTAGATCATAAACTTAAATTTTCTGACCACATTTCTAGAACGGTCAATAAAGTTATGTCTGTACTCGGTTTCATTAAGAGGTGGTCAAAGGAATTTGATGACCCTTATATTACTAAGACCCTTTATACATCACTTGTTCGTCCGATTCTGAAATATGATTCGTGCGTATGGTCTCCACAATATTCTATGCATCAGGATCGCATTGAATCTGTTCAAAAACAGTTTCTCTTATTTGCTTTGCGTGGCTTGAACTGGAATGCTGAAGTGAGATTGCCGTCATATAGTAGTAGACTTCTTTTAATAAACCTACCTTCTTTAGCTAACCGTAGAATAATGCTTGGCATTTTATTTATTTTTAATCTTATTAATGGTGATATTGATTCTTCAGAATTAATATCGCGACTAACCTTTCCCGTTCCATCTAGACTAACCCGTAGTTACATTCCGCTTGCTCTCCCCCTATGTAGATCTAATTTTGCATTGCATGACCCTTTTAGAGTTTTATGTTATAACTATAATAGATTTTATCATGTATTTTCTAGCGCTAACACTGCTTTTAATCTTAAAACTTTACTACTAACCTATTTAACTAATAATTAGACTGAATTTAGCTTATAATAATAAATTAAAATTTGTTCATTCCTCCCATTTCTTTCTTATGCGCGTTTTTTTTTTTTTTGCATGCCCGAATCTATCCAGTCCGAACGCGAATCGTGTCGTTCGTCCTGCGACAGCGCCTCTCGGTCGGTTGGGAGGAGGGTTTATTGGGATCCGCGCGGAACAAGCATTGGCTTGGTATCGCTTGGACCACTTGAATGTGCATACAATGTACGTCATCGTCCAACAAATTACAACTTATGATCTTTTATCCACATACCATTACCGTATTTTGTGACAACGAACCATATTTTAAATCTCTTCTAAAACCTAACCCCTCCATAGAACTTCGAACAGGCAAGTAGAGAGATTTCACAACACTCGCTTTGTTTAGGTGCCTAAATCTTGAAAAACATTACAACAACACGGTATAAGTAATACTTCGAGCAACCATATAATACATATATATATATAATACAAACTTCTAGTAAAAGACCAACCAACATAATACAAGCATCCTCGCCAGCATTCAAAGTATAAATAAGTCACGAGATTAAAAAGGCTCAGGAGTTGTAACTAAAAAGGCATAACGAGACAAGACAAAATAAAACCTTTCAATCAGGCAAACAAAAAAGGATAAAAACAAACAGAAGATTATGTAAGAAACTTACGCTCTTGTAAAGGGAAAGAGGTCCACAAGGAAAATTTAAAAGAAGTTTTTCATTTCTAATTCAATTTAATTTATCATTTAGGTTTTTTACTGTGCTACTCTTCATAACCAAAACAACCGCAACTCTAACCGACTACTCAAAACTCAAACTACATTCCAACGATGGACGGAATTATTTTGAATGATTTTAAATACTTCTGGCATATATCAAATTTAACCATGTACTTGGAAAAAGTCAAGGACACAAATTCCCTTTTGAACCACTTTCCTCAGTCTCATATGTAGAAACGTCTATAATAGGAGTGGAACTCGTAGAAACACTTTTAAAAACACTTAATATTCACCACAGGCTAACTATACGAAGAGCATTAACTTCTTGGGAACGGCTTTGAAAATAGTTACCGGGACTCCCAACTTAGAGGATTTTGAAAAGCTCACATTTAACCAATAGGAGTTAATTGAATCGTCGAATAAGCAAGCAATTATAAGTATTCGAGCCCAAAAACAAATTAATAGTTTTACTAAAATCGTAAATAGCATTGTAAAATTTGAAAAACAGAAACAAATCAACAATGGCCACCGATGCGAAACATGTCATCATAAGGGAAAGGATTTTAATAATCTAAGCTTGAAACGGTAATGTTATCAATCACACTCGCGAAAATTCAAATAATCAACCCGGTTTTTCTTGATTCAAAAGACTTAAAAGAAATATTCAATAACGACTCTACAATATGTAAGAAGCATATGTTACGGTATTAATTGATTCCAATTTTGTAAACTTTATAATTAAATATCCCGATCCAGACCAGAATTTGCTTCCGAATTTTCGTAGGATTGACAAAGAGGATAAGAGGAAGACTTACGCTTTGTGTATACAAAAATAAAAAACTTTCTTGGGTTTTCCAGAGAAGCGACAGCGAGCTAAGTAATTTTTATAATACACAGCGTTAAGCTAGATAAAATTAGACCGAGCCATTATATATTGCGAAAAAGTTAAGGTAGAGCCTGAAATTTTAAACTTTTTGTAAAGTCTAGACTTCAGGTTCTTAAGGTTAGAAAGTTGTTTACAAAACCAAGGTGGTTTATTAGACCTATGCGGAAAGTTTGCCTTTCGAAAGCAACGAACTCTATCGGCAGGTACATCAGAATTAGTGAGTACAGATCTGCTAAGTTCGATCCTTAACTCCAGAGTTGGGTGATAAGGGTCTTCAGGAGATGTAAGGGGTTTCGATCTAGATAGAACTACGCAGGTAGGATCAGAGACAAAGCATAGATCTAATTGCCGGCAAAGGGAATTTCGTATATTGTTAATTTTACCCAAAGATAATTCAAGTAAACCATTAATAAAGTTAAGTCGGTTCAATGGAATAAGAAAACAGAAGTTATCACAAGGATACCAAGTTGTTCAAGGACGGTTAAAGTCTCCTAGACCAACAATATGATCTTTGTCGGATAACATCGCAAAAATAGATTTTTTTGCTTCGAGGTGATCCTGGTATACAGATAAATTGGACGACGGAGGTATATATGAGCAAGAAATAATAATAAGAAATAAACTTACACCATGAAAATTTACTTTTATTGATAGAAACTCTATATTATTAGGATTATTATGGTGTAACGGCTCCGATGAGAAGTTGGAGTCTACTGCAAACAGAACACCACCCTCTCTTCGGAAAGAACGATCTTGCCTGTAAATAGTGTACTTTGACGGAAAGAGTTCGGAATCAGAAATATCCGAACTTAACCAGGTTTCCGAAAACAAAGTGAAACTGTCGACGTATAGCTTACTTATTTTATTACGCAAACCACGCACATTTTGATAGGTTATAAGAAATGATGAAATTAGTTTTTTGAAGATGAAGAAGAAGAAGAAGAAGAAGTTTGAGATTGAGACTGTACAGGTTAATTTGGTATCGGAGTCCGATTTTTAACTTTGACTTTGAACTCTTTTACCACCAAATACTCTGGCCAAAAACTTGGTGAGCAAGTCATTCGCTGTCACTCTTTGTAGCAAACAGACGTGTTTTTTTGTGCGCCCCGCAATTTTTCGCTTTTTTTGAATCTAACAACCGGTGTTAAATACATTTTCTTTAAAGTTATTACTTTAATTGTTTGCTACATCGCGTCTCTATCCTGTGATAGTGCATGTTATTAGTGTTTTATCACATAATTGTGAATTTTATTTGTGCTTAGTTTGAGCTCTGTTTATTTCTACATAAACTGAGTTCAAAGTTTTGTTGTTGTGGTAAGCATTAGATTTTGCGTGTTTTTTCTTTGTGCTTTCCTTTCCGCTCGCAGTGTGACGGTTTCTCTCTCAACAACTCTCAGTTGACAGTATTCCGTTAGTGGCGCTCTCTGCTCTCACTGCTTGCTCTACTGTTTTGTTGTTGCTAACATATTTTTGTTTTGAATCTGTACAGTGGGCATAGTTCCTACTATTTCAAAGTAAATTTTTTTAATTTTGTAAATTTTTTAATTTGCTTTTCTTTATTTTAATTTATAATGGAAGGCAAAATTGTGTGTTGTCTGAAAAGTTGCCAGAAGCAGATCACGGCTTCGCAACCCAGTATGGCCTGCTGGCTCTGCGATAACGTAGTACACGTGAAGTGTGTAGGCTATTCAGGGCTAGTTGCAGATGCCATTGCCAAAAGAACTGGGCTTAACTGGTGTTGTGAGTCATGTCGAGAAGTTGAGTGCGAAATGCGGATGTTTATGAGGCAGACAAGAGTCGGTTTTACTAATCTGATTGGTGGCTTTCATAAGTTAAACGATCAGTTTAGTGCTTTGAATTCTCAGTTCAATAGTTTGAATCTTATGGCTGAGTCTCCAAAGCGAAAAAAATCAACTTCTTGTGACTTACAATTATCCAAATTTTTACCTCTACCATCGACTGACCCACCCACTACTCCGTCGGTTCCACAGTTAATCTCGTTTGCTACCCCAGTAGCAACAACAGCTGCGGAAAGCATTCCCATTAGGGAACCTGCTCCACCGACATTAGTTAATGCCGAAGTTGTGTCTGAAGTGTCAGGTCAGGCGATCGCTGATCTATTTGCTTCTTTTTTTCAAACTACTTATTCTTCTTCCTCCTACTCTAACGCGCCCTATCCTTACAGTCTGTCTCGGTCGAATTATATCTTCAGTCCCTTAATGAGTGAGGAGTCTCTGACTCGATATCTTCAAATGGTTAAGCCGGTGTTTTCGCCCGGTCCGGATGGAGTTCCTGGCTGTGTACTTCGGTACGGAGCCGAGGCTTTATGCAGACCGTTGCTGAAATTATTTGATTTATCACTTGAGTCATCGACTTTTCCCTCTTTATGGAAGGAATCATTCATTATTCCTCTCCATAAGAAGGGAAGTAAGTCTGACGCCAAAAACTATAGAGGGATATGTAAATTGTCTGCTATACCAAAAGTTTTTGAGAAGATGTTAACAAGTCATTTACAACATTTATGTAGTTCCATTATTTCCCCCTACCAGCATGGGTTTGTGAAACATAGATCCACTGTTACTAATCTTCTTGAGCTTTCTTCGTTCGTTAACCAGGGTTTCCTTAAAAACGAACAAACTGACGTCATCTATACCGATTTTAGTAAAGCCTTTGACTCAGTAAATCATTCTCTTTTGTTATATAAGCTTGACTTAATTGGATTTCCCAATAATTTGATTTGCTGGATTTCAAGCTATCTCTGCCAAAGAACGCAAAAAGTTTCTTTTAATAATTTCCTTTCTAATACATTCCGAGTTACCTCTGGAGTTCCCCAAGGTAGCCATCTCGGTCCCTTACTTTTCACATTGTTCATAAATGATCTACCTACTGTTTTGACACAATCTCGCGTACTAATGTATGCAGATGATGTTAAAATATGCCTGCAGTACAGGGATTGGCCATGCCATATCAAGTTGCAGAGAGATCTTGACTCTTTCCAGTCATGGTGCAAAGTGAACTTGTTAAATTTAAACTTTGCTAAATGTGTTGTCATGTCCTTCTATAGAGTTAATCCACATTTGGCCTCTTACTTACTGAACGGTAACGATCTAAAAAGAATTACTGCTGTTGATGATCTAGGTATTCTCTTAGATCATAAACTTAAATTTTCAGACCACATTTCTAGAACGGTCAATAAAGCTATGTCTGTACTCGGTTTCATTAAGAGGTGGTCAAAGGAATTTGATGACCCTTATATTACTAAGACCCTTTACATCACTTGTTCGTCCGATTCTGGAATATGGTTCGTGCGTATGGTCTCCACAGTATTCTGTGCACCAAGATCGCATTGAATCTGTTCAAAAACAATTTCTCTTATTTGCTTTGCGTGGCTTGAACTGGAATGCTGAAGTGAGATTGCCGTCATATAGTAGTAGACTTCTTTTAATTAACCTACCTTCTTTAGCTAACCGTAGAATAATGCTTGGCATTTTATTTATTTTTAATCTTATTAATGGTGATATTGACTCTTCAGAGTTAATATCGCGACTAACCTTTTCCGTTCCATCTAGACTAACCCGTAGTTACATCCCGCTTGCTCTCCCCCTATGTAGATCTAATTTTGCATTGCATGACCCTTTTAGAGTTTTATGTTATAACTATAATAGATTTTATCATGTATTTTCTAGCGCTAACACTGCTTTTAATCTTAAAACTTTACTACTAACCTATTTAATTAATAATTAGACCGAATTTAGCTTATAGTAATAAATTAAAAAATTTTCATTCCACCCGTTTATTTCTTATGTCCGATCCTGAATTTCTATTTTATGCTATCCGCGTTTTTTTTTTTTTTGCATGCCCGAATCTATCCTGTCCGAACGCGAATCGTGTCGTTCGTCCTGCGACAGCGCCTCTCGGTCGGTTGGGCGGGAGGAGGGTTTATTGGGATCCGCGCGTAACAAGCATTGGCTTGGTATCGCTTGGGCCACTTGAATGTGCATACAATGTACGTCAACGTCCAACATATATGGTTTCAAAAAGTGAAGGTGGGACATTGATCTTGAAAGATGAAATTTGTCTATAATAAGCTAATTTAAATTTTTCCACTTTTGGATTGGCATTTTTAATTTTGGCTATAATGAAAGCCTTTACGTCATCTGACGTGAGATCAGGGGCAAGCCTTGAAACAAAAATCTGTTTCATTGGTGGAACCCCCACAAATCGTTTAGGAGCCAAAGGAGTAATATATGGTATATTATCTTTGGAACCTAATAAAGTCGGTGATCCGACAGTGAGAATAGTGGAAGGAGGTGCGGAATATATTTTTTAATTTAGATTCGGCTTGCCTTTACTTCTAGTGACAACCGTGGACAATTCAGACACAACTTCGGCGTTAACTAATGTCGCTGGAGCAGGTTCCCTAATGGGAATGCTTTCCGCAGCGGTTGTTGCTACTGGGGTAGCAAACGAGATTAACTGCGGAACCAACGGAGTAGTGGGTGGATCAGTCGATGGTAGAGGTAAAAATTTGGATAATTGTAAGTCACAAGAAGTTGATTTTATTCGTTTTGGAGACTCAGCCATAAGTTTCGAACTATTGAACTGAGAATTCAAAGCACTAAACTGATCGTTTAACTTATGAATGCCACCAATCAGATTATTAAAACCAACTTTTGCCTGTCTCATAAACATCCGCATTTCACACTCAACTTCTCGACATGACTCACAACACCAGTTAAGCCCAGCTCTTTTGGCAATGGCATCTGCAACTAGCCCTGAATAACCTACACACTTTACGTGTACTACGAAGCCGTGATCTGCTTCTGGCAACTCTTCAGACATCACACAATTTCGCCTTCCATTATAAAAAAACAAATTAAAAAATTTACATAATTAAAAAAAATGTACTTTGAATTAGTAGGTACTATCCCCACTGTACAGATTCAAAACAGAAATATGTTAAGCAGTGAGAGCAGAGAACGCCACTAACTGAATACTGTCAACTGAGAGTTGTTGAGAGAGAAACCGTCACACTGCGAGCGGAAAGGAAAGCACAAAGAGTAGACACGCAAAATCTAATGCTTACCACAACAACAAAACTTTGAACTCAGTTTATGTGGAAATAAACAGAGCTCAAATAAGCACAAATATAATTCACTATTATGTGATAAGACACTAATAACCTACTAGCGATGGTGTGAGCATTAAAAACTTTTCGAATCTACCTATATGACCTAAAAGACTTAAATATCTTTAACGACCATCAACCACAACCATCGACCACAACGCAAAAATAAATAGATGGAAAGCCTTCATAGATGAACACAAAATTTCGTTGCCGATGTCCTATCGTTTCAAAGTTGCATGCCTTAGAAGAAGGCACACCATCCGATTTAGCTACCATACAGAGTGATTTATCATTACCGTACGTCATTGAGTTCACTGACAAACCAATATCTGTCTTTCTTAATCAGATAATTATCGAGGAAAATGCAGTCCCTTCAGTTAGAATATAATTATGTCCCGTAAAAAAAAACGACACCTTATACGCTTTTGTGAGAGGGAAAACCTAATACAAAGTCTGTATTATGATGTAAAAAAAATACGTATTTAACGGATTTATGACTACAAAGTTTTGGCGGTTAAAAATTTAGTCATAGACGTTGTAGACTGAAACGAACAAAGGGAAATAGCAATTGCAGAACATAACAGCGCCCATAACCTACAGCATCCTGAACAATAACTGATATCGAATTATCAATTATTAAATTTAAACTGCTCTAAACGTGTTGTGATGTCCTTCTATAGAGTTAATCCACATTTGGCCTCTTACTTACTGAACGGTAACGATCTAAAAAGAATTACTGCTGTTGATGATCTAGTTATTCTCTTAGATCATAAACTTAAATTTTCTGACCACATTTCTAGAACGGTCAATAAAGTTATGTCTGTACTCGGTTTCATTAAGAGGTGGTCAAAGGAATTTGATGACCCTTATATTACTAAGACCCTTTATACATCACTTGTTCGTCCGATTCTGAAATATGATTCGTGCGTATGGTCTCCACAATATTCTATGCATCAGGATCGCATTGAATCTGTTCAAAAACAGTTTCTCTTATTTGCTTTGCGTGGCTTGAACTGGAATGCTGAAGTGAGATTGCCGTCATATAGTAGTAGACTTCTTTTAATAAACCTACCTTCTTTAGCTAACCGTAGAATAATGCTTGGCATTTTATTTATTTTTAATCTTATTAATGGTGATATTGATTCTTCAGAATTAATATCGCGACTAACCTTTCCCGTTCCATCTAGACTAACCCGTAGTTACATTCCGCTTGCTCTCCCCCTATGTAGATCTAATTTTGCATTGCATGACCCTTTTAGAGTATTATGTTATAACTATAATAGATTTTATCATGTATTTTCTAGCGCTAACACTGCTTTTAATCTTAAAACTTTACTACTAACCTATTTAACTAATAATTAGACTGAATTTAGCTTATAATAATAAATTAAAATTTGTTCATTCCTCCCATTTCTTTCTTATGCGCGTTTTTTTTTTTTGCATGCCCGAATCTATCCAGTCCGAACGCGAATCGTGTCGTTCGTCCTGCGACAGCGCCTCTCGGTCGGTTGGGCGGGAGGAGGGTTTATTGGGATCCGCGCGGAACAAGCATTGGCTTGGTATCGCTTGGACCACTTGAATGTGCATACAATGTACGTCATCGTCCAACAAATTACAACTTATGATCTTTTATCCACATACCATTACCGTATTTTGTGACAACCAACCATATTTTAAATCTCTTCTAAAACCTAACCCCTCCATAGAACTTCGAACAGGCAAGTAGAGAGATTTCACAACACTCGCTTTGTTTAGGTGCCTAAATCTTGAAAAACATTACAACAACACGGTATAAGTAATACTTCGAGCAACCATATAATACATATATATATATAATACAAACTTCTAGTAAAAGACCAACCAATATAATACAAGCATCCTCGCCAGCATTCAAAGTATAAATAAGTCACGAGATTAAAAAGGCTCAGGAGTTGTAACTAAAAAGGCATAACGAGACAAGACAAAATAAAACCTTTCAATCAGGCAAACAAAAAAGGATAAAAACAAACAGAAGATTATGTAAGAAACTTACGCTCTTGTAAAGGGAAAGAGGTCCACAAGGAAAATTTAAAAGAAGTTTTTCATTTCTAATTCAATTTAATTTATCATTTAGGTTTTTTACTGTGCTACTCTTCATAACCAAAACAACCGCAACTCTAACCGACTACTCAAAACTCAAACTACATTCCAACGATGGACGGAATTATTTTGAATAATTTTAAATACTTCTGGCATATATCAAATTTAACCATGTACTTGGAAAAAGTCAAGGACACAAATTCCCTTTTGAACCACTTTCCTCAGTCTCATATGTAGAAACGTCTATAATAGGAGTGGAACTCGTAGAAACACTTTTAAAAACACTTAATATTCACCACAGGCTAACTATACGAAGAGCATTAACTTCTTGGGAACGGCTTTGAAAATAGTTACCGGGACTCCCAACTTAGAGGATTTTGAAAAGCTCACATTTAACCAACAGGAGTTAATTGAATCGTCGAATAAGCAAGCAATTATAAATATTCGAGCCCAAAAACAAATTAATAGTTTTACTAAAATCGTAAATAGCATTGTAAAATTTGAAAAACAGAAACAAATCAACAATGGCCACCGATGCGAAACATGTCATCATAAGGGAAAGGATTTTAATAATCTAAGCTTGAAACGGTAATGTTATCAATCACACTCGCGAAAATTCAAATTATCAACCCGGTTTTTCTTGATTCAAAAGACTTAAAAGAAATATTCAATAACGACTCTACAATATGTAAGAAGCATATGTTACGGTATTAATTGATTCCAATTTTGTAAACTTTATAATTAAATATCCCGATCCTAGTAGAAAGTCCGGCGGCACGCCACACTGCAGCACTCGATCCAGCTATATGGAGCCGCTGGAAGTGGTAGATGACGGTGCCATCATAATAAGCGTCGGAAACGGCAAAAATGGCCGTTCCTGCTGACATTTGAAAAAGAAAAAGGGAGAAATCCTCTCTGCGTGTCGCCAGTGGTCACGACGGTGGAGTGGGCAAGCTCCATCGACAGAAGGGGTGTGGACCTGGAGCGAACTGCCACGGAGTCGGAGTTTGTGTTCACAGGCTCATCGGTGACGGAGTCCGAGCTAGCACTTGCGCTAGCGAGGATGCCGTTGGATGAGTCATCGAGCACTGATGAAGATGAAGTGACAGTAGTCCAGGGACCACCCAACAAGGAAGGCGCTAACCTCAAGCGCAAACAACGCTCAGGGTACAAGAGCTCTCTCAAGTTCCTTAAGGGACTAGAAGGCCGCAACCCAGATTCGTTGAACGAGCGTGAGAGGAAATTGCGCAAGAAGCACGAATACAACGTGCGGCGGTACCTGAGGCTCGCTGGCGTGACCGGCAACACTCAGTCCGCTGAACCGAGTATGAGTGCACGGTGCCAGGGTGACAAGGGGTTTCAGGCAGTACCCGTAGCCAACCCGACGGAGGAAGTCAAACCTTTCACGTCGAAGTTGGTGGAACCAAAGAAGCCCAAGTCACCCTTAGAAGGAAAAAAGCGTGCACCAGGTATGCTTGCAAAAACCACACCTCCTGGAAAGGAGAGAACGGTGAGCAAGCTACCGAAAATGGCAAACCCACCTGTCAGCAAGAGGCAGAGGTCAGACGACTCGGCGAGGGCTTCGGAGAGCAAGCGGGTGTGTCCAGGGGACATCCTGGCTAGCTTGAGCACGAAGCTTTCTATTGATAACTGGCTTATCCTGGAAAAGTTAATTAATCAAGAATTGCTGATGCCATCACTCGACCGCTGAATCCGTTCGTGGCAGAGTTTGATGGCATCAACTGGTACAAAGGTGTTAAAGTGGTGGCATGTGCCAACGAGGAATCCCTGCAATTCCTCAAAGACACACTGCTGAAACTGGAAGCGCCGTGGCCAGGAGCAAGAATTGACGTCGTCCCTGTAGACCAAATTCCTGAGCGGACGATCATTAAGGTCTGGATCCCAACTCCCATCAGGGAGGATCGAACCACCCTTATATTGATCAAAAGCTAGAATGCGGACTGTCACACAGCGGACTGGACGATCAATAGAGGTCTCGCCCGAGACAAGCGAAACGGCAAGGATCTATGGATCAGCATTGGTCCAGAGTCCAAGAGGCAACTCCTTCGTAAGCAAGGCCGGCGGAAGATGGGAATGGGTTGCGTTCGGGCAATCATTCCTGGAGGCGCTGGGCGCGTAGATGTTAGGTCGACCGGAAAGAATTCGGGTAGTGCAGATTAATCTGCACCACTCGAGGGTTCCTTCCACAGACCTACTACGGTGGATGGACAAGGAGAGGGTGGATGTGGCTCTCATCCAAGAACCCTGGATCGTAGGTGAAAGAGTTTGTGGTTTGGGAGCCCGCGGATACCATCTCCTTGTCCCGAAAACTGTGGGTAAGTCCAGAACCTGTATCGTGGTAAGAACCGGACTTAATGTGCTCTTCTCTTCCAGTTACATCAACAGGGACTTGACGGTAGCGCTATGCGAGCGTAGGAACGGACCCAATCTATACCTAGCCTCAGCATACCTTCCGTACGAAGAAAAGGATCCACCGTCGGAAAGTATCCGAGCCCTCATTCAGCATGCGCAGAAAGAGGGCACGGATCTAATCCTTGGGTGTGATGCTAATGCCCACAATACCATTTGGGGGAGCAAAGACACCAACGAGAGAGGGGAGTCGCTGCTTGAATTCGTGATGCTCACCAATCTTAATGTGTGTAATCGGGGTAGCCACCCCACCTGCCGCAATAAGAACCGAGCTGACGTTATAGATTTAACTCTAGCGACTAACAGCGACTCCCTCTCCGTAGAAGACTGGCATGTATCCACGGAATGCTCCTTTTCGGATCATTACAAGATAGTGTTCGAAGTAGGATGGTCCAGAGAGGCAAAGGCGCCCTTCAGGGACCCACCAAAGGCAAACTGGGTCAAATACTCAAAGCTTGTTATGGAATCTATTTCCAACCACCCAGTGGGAAGGCTAGACAACCCAGACAAGTTGGAGGAATCGACCCAAACTGTCATAGATACTCTATGTAAGGCCTTTATCAAATCCTGTCCAATCAGCCGTCCACCGAAGTCAAACCGCAACAAGTGGTGGACTCCGGAACTCGGCCGGATACGGAAGGAAACGAGAAAGCTTTACATTAGAGCAAAAGACGGAAACTGCCAGGTAGACTCTTATGCCTACCATCACAGCTTCAAGACCTTCAAGAAGGAAATCAGAAGGGCAAAAAGAGACTCATGGTCCAAATTTTGCGAGGAACTAACCAACACCACTGAAGCGTCCAGACTTCGAAGGTTGTTGGCGAAGGATCCAGCCACACCGGGGCTGCTTTGCAACCTGGATGGCACATTCGCTAAAAATAGTCAGGAGTCTCTGCAACTCCTCATGAACGCACACTTTCCAGGCTGCACACAAGCTGAAGACGAGAATGGGATCCCCTCCTCTCACATCAGCGGCGAGCCGGAGGGAAACGCGCCTCATGAGAGCCAAGTCCTAATCGACGAAATTGTCAACACTGAGAAGATAATCTGGGCTATCAAGTCGTTCCACCCCTACAAATCAGCAGGACCGGATGACATCAGACCGGTCATGTTACAGATGGTATGCGTACATCTGTCGCAATGGCTACGAGAAATCTTCAGGGGATGTCTCCTTACAGGATACATTCCAAAAACCTGGAGAGAAGTGAGGGTGGCATTCATTCCCAAAGCAGGAAAGATAAACCACTGCTCAGCAAAAGACTATAGGCCCATAAGTCTCTCATCGTTTTTATTGAAAACACTAGAGAGACTTCTGGACCTTCATCTCAGAAGTAAGCTTACACCACACACTTTTAGCAAGTCCCAACACGCCTACCTCAAAGGTAGATCAGTAGAGACTGCGCTGCACGAGGTGGTTAGCACAATTGAAGGCACACTGCAAAGGAAGGAGTTTACGTTAGCGGCATTTCTCGACATAGAGGGTGCCTTTAACAATGTCAGGATCGAGTCTATAACGGCAGCACTTGTCAACATAGGCTCACACCCGACAATCACTCGATGGCTTAGCAACATGCTTCGCCAAAGAATGATAAACGCCCAACTCTGCGCCTCAACTATCAGGAGAAGGGCAACCAGGGGCACCCCACAAGGGGGTGTGATATCCCCCTTGTTGTGGAACATTGTCCTTAATGACCTTCTTCTCAAACTGAAGTATAAGGGATGCAGAGTGACTGCTTATGCGGACGACCTGGTTCTAATGGTAACTGGCAGATTCCTGCCAACAGTCAGTGAGCTACTGAACGCCGCACTGAGCGAAACTCTGCGATGGGCAGAACACAACGGTCTTGGGGCCAAGCCACAAAAGACCGAACTTGTTCTGTTCACTCGAAAATATAAGATACCGAGCTTCAAGCTTCCGTCACTGGGAGGGACAGAGCTCAAGTTATCAAAGGAGGCAAAATCCCTTGGACTCCAAACTCTCCTGGAGGAGAAACTCGGAGGAAAGGATGAAGAAAGCGTTACAAGCCTTCTTTGTGTGCAAAAAGACCTTTGGAAAAGGATGGGGATTGCAACCGTATATCCTTCACTGGTTCTACACTGCAATTGTCAGACCTATACTTACGTACGGGACTCTTGTATGGTGGGAGGCGGGACACACCGACTCCTATCTAAGCAATCTCCGCAAAGTTCAGAGACTAGCATGCTTGAGAATAACAGGATGTATTCGTTCTACCCCCCAAGCAGCGCTGGATGTAATGTTAAATCTGGAGCCCATCGGAGTCTTCCTCAAGCACGCGGCAGCAAGGAGTGCGGTCAGGCTTCACGCCCACAACTGGCAACTGGAATCTCCTTTGAGGCAGAATGAGTTGTCAATCTACACAGACGGATCAAAGACTATAGAAGGCACTGGATCGGGGGTCTTCTCCGAAGACCTTGCAACCAAGCTTTCCTTTCGTCTTCCTGACTGGTGTAGTGTGTTTCAAGCGGAGATTTACGCTGTTTGGCAAGCGACCAAGTTGGTACGGACACTGGGCGGGAGCCCGAGGGACGTGTCCATCTATGTCGACAGCCAATCAGCGATAAAAGCACTCGCATCGAACACCATTAAGAGTAAACTAACCCGAGACACAGTGATGTCACCAAACCTATGCCAACCACACTCTATCAAACTTGTCTGGGTACCTGGGCACATGGGAGTACCAGGTAACGAGGCGGCTGATGAATGTGCTCGGCTGGGATCAGCGTCATCAGAAACTCTCGCGGTGAACGATATAAAGAGACCTATTCAGCACGTGCTATCGGAACTTAATTGTTCCATGAGAACGGCGGCTGAAGGACACTGGTCAGCATCATCGGGCTGCGAGGTGTCAAAAGCACTCTGGCCAAGATACAGTCCCAAACGAACAACCGAGCTCTTAAACTTTAAAAGGAACAAGATAAGGTTACTGACAGGAGCCTTAACGGGACACTGCTACATCGGCCGTATGGCTCAACGGTACGGTGGACCCCAACAGGACTTCTGTCGCAGCTGCGGGGACGAAGAGGAAACCGAGAGTATCCAGCATCTTCTCTACGACTGCCCTGCACTTCTTAGAAAGCGGACCCAATTTCTGGGCAAGCCTTTCTTTGCGGAACTGGGCAGTCTTGGGAATATTCGGCTGGAGAACATGGCGCTTTTCCTCGACTTTACTGGCTGGTTCCAGAGGCTACCGTAGCCCAACAGAACTGGCCAGTAGCACGTAGACGAAATAACACAATCAGAGTTTTCCTCCAATATCCCAACAATCCCTCCCAATCCCCTCTACTCCTACAGCTCATAGATCAGACATCACAATGGACCACATGGTCTCCGGGTGCTCCCGACTCCGGTCGAGCCGTCTGCTCAACCAACCAACCCAACCTACTGCCAGACAGACAGACATGGCTTTATCGTCTCGGCTGTTGACACTGATCAAGAATATACATACATATATACTTTATGGGGTCGGAGATTGCTCCTTCTGCCTGTTACATACATTCTCTGTTGGCACTAAGTTATAATACCCTTCTACCCAATGGGTGGCGGGTAAAAAAAATAGATAAGCAAAAATTTCGAGTGATAATAAAAACATATTTTTGTTTGCCAAAAAACATACTATGGAAGGGGCCCAACGACACCAAGCAAGGGCTTGTTAGCGCGGGCTCTAGGGGCGCACCACGTAGCGTGTGGCAATGGACAATCGCGAACATATAACTAAAATATTTATTTATTAATTTAAAAATTATTAATTATGCTAATCAGTTCAAAAGAATCAAACCTCACCATTACTAAGCTTCTGCAAAAGAATTACACCAAGTATGGTTCTACGATCAGAAAGGGAAGAAAGATTTATAAGTAAAAGTCTACTACGATAGGAAGGGAAAGGAGTGTTAGCACTCCAGTTAAGAACCCGAAGGGGAAAAAAAATATTGGGGACACCATATACAAGAGAAATATTCAAGAATAGGTCGAACAAGAACGGTATAAGGACAAGGACACCTATCCCACGATTTGTAATAGCCAAGAAGTGCTTGTCAAATTTAAGCTTGGGATCGATCAGGATACCTAGATCATTAACAGACTCAATACCAGACTGTGACCAGATTTAGAATCAACTGACGATAACCAAAGCTTGACATCGTGTAATAAAAACAACAAACTTGATTGTTCTTACTGTGAAACTGGTGGTCTTGCAAGAAGCAGGCGAACGCGATTGCTTTGGCTATATTCTGGTCGGACGGGTGTGGGTATATACATATGTTTGACATAAGCGGTCAGCGTGGGAATGCTAAATTAGCTTTCCTGGCCTAACTCATAAGTGGCCGATCATATTACGCGCTCACTTAATTTAGGTTTTGTTTGTTTGAATTAATTGCAACAATGTGTTGCTGCTATGTGCATGCATACATGGAATGCTATGCACAGTATGCCTTCGCAATATGCATACAGTATGTCTTCGCTATATGTATCTACACATGTGCATACTACATTAGACCCGCTATCCATAGGGTAGAAGGGCATATAACTTAGTGCCAACAAAAAACAGGCAAAAGGAGCCATCTCCGATCCCATAAAGTACATATATTCTTGATCAGTGTCAACAGCCGTCTGTCTGTCTCTATGAACACCTAGGTCTCAGAGATCTAAGATCTAGATAGATAGTACATAGGCTCGTACATTCATTACGAAGATCAAATTTATTTTAAAAGTTGGCGGCGTCGCAGTCTTAGCCTACAATATTCATAAATGTAGATCATAAATGTATTGCAACGATAAATACCTATAAATTGTAATAACAATAATTATTATTGCATAAATGGTGTCATTAACAAATTTGATCAGTCCGTGGCAAAGCATGTAGCCACGCCATCGAGTGATTGTCGGGTCGGAGCGTATGTTGCTATTGCGTATGTGATGTCGTTATGGACTCGATCCTCACATTGTTAAAGGTACCCCTGTGGTTTATTTTTCCTGCCTTGGGAATGAAAGCCACCCTTACTTGTCTCCAAAATTTTGGAATGGAATCATTGCGAAAGGTGTTCGGATACCATCTGTAACATGGCTGGTCTGATGTCATCCGGTTCTGCTGATTTGTACGGATGGAACAACTTGATAGCCCAGTGTTTATAACTTCGTTGATTAAGGCCTCACTCTCGAAATTAACGTCTTCTTTAGGCTCGCCGCTGATGTTCAAGTGGGTATTACCCCCCTCGTCATCAGCTTCCAAACAGCCCGGAAAGTGTGCGTAAGGAGTTGCAGAGATTCTTGACTGTCTTTCGCAAATATGCCGTCCAGCTTGCTTAGCAGTCCTGGTATGACTGAATCTTTCGCTAGCAACCTTCGCAGTCTGGATGCTTCTGTGGTGTTGGTTAGCTCCTTATAAAACTGAGCCCTTAAATCTCTTTTGCCCTTCTAAATTTGTTTGAAAATTTCAAAACTGTTATGGTAGGCATCCCAATCTACATGACAATTTCCATATTTTGCTCTATTGTAGAGTATTCTCGTTTCCTTCCGTATTTAGCCTGGTTCCGGACTCCACCACTTCTTGTGGTTTAACTAAGGAGGACGACTGACTGGACAGGATTTGATGAAGGCCTTGCGTAGAGCCCCTGTGATAGTTTGGGGCGAATTCTCCAATTTGTCTGGGTTGCCCAACCGTTCCACTGCCAACTTCAAACACTCTGATTCGAGAAGGACCATTCCGTTAATACGTGCTAGTCTTATAGGGAGAGAGAGAGAGAGTCGCTATTGGTCGCTAGCGTTAATCAATAACCTCTGTTCGATTCCTGTTGCGGAAGGTGGAGTGTGGAAACAACGACTCCCCTCTCACGTTGGTATCTTTGCTCCCCATATGATGTTGTAAGCATTGGCATCACACCCAAGAATTAGATTCCTCTTTCTGCGAATGCTGAATTAGAGCTAGGATGCTTTCCGAAGTTGGATGCTTTTCTTTATACAGAAGGTATTCAGAGGCCAGGTATAGTTTGGGTCCGTTCCTGCGCTCGAATAACGCTACCGTCAAGTCCATGTCGCTGTAACGGGAAGAGGAAAGCAGATTACGTCCGGTTCTTACCTCTATTCAGGTTCTGGGCTTACCTACAGCTGTCGGGACAAGGAGATGGTATCCGCGGACGGATGGATGGAAGAAACACTTAAGTGGAATTCTCTCCGGTCGACCTAACATCTCCGCGCCCAACCCCTCCAGGAATGATTGCTCGAATGCAACCCATTCCCATCTTTAGTCGGCCTAGCTGATCCAGGATTCGGCTCTTGGACTTTGAAACAATACTGATCCAGAGATCCTAGCCGTTTCTTTTGTCTCGGGCAAGACTTCGCTTGATCGTCCGATCCGGTGTATGATAGTCCGCGTTCTGGCTCTTGATGAATGTAAGTGCGCTTCGATGCTCCCGAAGTGAGGTGGGATCCAGACGTTAATGATCGTGCGCACCGGTCTACAGGGACGATGTCAATCCTTGCACCTGGCCAAGGAGCGTCCAGTTTCAGCAGTGTGTATTTGAGGAATAGCAGGGATTCCTCGTTGGAACATGTCACCATCTTGACATCCTTGCACCAGTTAATTCCACTTAATTCCACTACCCAGCATGATTTTATAGACAATTTATTTGGTTTATCATTGAGTCAAATCAATGCTATCCCAAATTCATTATATAGAATGCTTGACCAGGTTTTTGTTTTGGATCCCTCCCTTACATCTGTCTCCTGATCAGAACCTTTATCCCTTCCTGAAGATCCTTATCATCCTACTTTAGAAGTCTTGATGAACCTAGAGACCCGTGTAGCATACTCTACTACAAGATTGCAACACGTGCGTCAGTTTCGTTACACTGATTTCAATTAACTCTCTCGGATCCTGACGTACACTGACTGGTCTCCACTTTGCAAGTGTAGGAACATGATAGTGCAACTGAACTGTTTTATATAACATTAAACTCTTCATTCACCAGATCGACACGTACCATATTTTCGTCGACTACAAAGCTGCATTTGATAGCCCCCGGCGAGATCGCCTATATGCCGCCATGTCTGAGCTTGGTATACCAGCAAAGCTGACTAGACTTTGCAGAATGACATTGAGCAACACCATCAGCTCTGTCAAAGTAGGAAGTGGCCAATCCGAAACCTTTAATACCAAGTGTGGCCTCAGACAAGGTGACTCGCTGTCTTGTATACTCTTCAATATTTTAATGGAGAGTATTATAAGGAAGGCTGGTGTGCATCGGACGGGCACGATATTAACCAACAGATGTGTCCAGCTCCTTGGTTACGCTGATGATATTGATATCATTGGCCGCACCAAGCGTGATGTCACAGGGGCCTTCGGGGCTATTGAAAAGGAATCGGCAAAAGTAGGACTGGCAGTGAATAGGGAGAAAACAAAGTTTATGGTGTGCTCTAGCAGAGAATCGCGGCGTCTTGATTCTCAGCTGACTGCAGAGAACTATAGCTTTGAGTCCGTCAAGGAGTTCATCTACCTAGGCACTGCTATAACAAGCACAAATTATGTCAGTCTGGAGATTAAGCGGAGAATAACACTTGCCAACAGGTGCTACTTTGGGCTCAGTAGGCAGTTGAATAGTAGAGCTCTCTCTCGACGCACAAAAACCACACTCTACAAGACGCTCATTCTTCCAGTAGTCCTATATGGTGCGGAGTGCTGGACAGTGACGTTTATCGCATTAGATAGAACCACGAGCTGTATGAGCTGTACGGTGTTGACGTAGCCAGTCGAGTGAAATCTCAAAGACTTCGCTGGCTGGGCCACATTGCACGTATGGATGAGGATGCTCCGGCTCGTAAGGTGTTTGATGCGGTAATTGTTGGGACACGGAGGAGAGGACGACCCCGAACGCGTTGGCAAGACCAAGTAATGGAAACCCTGTCCACACTTGGTGTTGCCAACTGGCGAAGGCGCGCTCAGGACAGGGACGCGTGGAGGCACATCGCGCTTCAGGCCGAGACCCGATAAAGGGTTGTCATGGCCATATAATAATAATAACTCTTCATTCGGCATATGCGACCCGTTGCGTAAACCAAATAGGTCTAACAAGCCTGTTTGGTTTACACGGGAATTGACATACCTTTAAAATAATATGTCGAGAAATTACAAGTTTAAGGAATCCTTCACTTCCTTTAACTTCTCTTGTTATTCGATTGCACTATTAAATTTTATTGTCCATAATACACAATGTAACAATGACTACCTCGTACATTGTGGGCGGCGGTTTCGTAGTGACCCGAGGAGATTTTTTAACTTTGTTAATATGAAGCGTGGTTCATCAACGCTTCCATCAACTGTTTTTTTTTTAAAGAATACAGCGGAAACGAATTGCTGATTTATTTGCTGATTTTTTTTCAAACTACATATATATCTCAAAACGTTCGATTGGTTTTGCCTTATCCGTATCAGATAAATGACGCACATTGCATTTTGAAACCATTAATTACTAAAAGTTCACTATTAAACCATTTAAAGATTCTAAAGCCTGTATTTTCACCAGGACCAGATGGAGTTCCAGCATGTGTGCTTAGGCATTATGCTGAGGCTCTATTAATTCCCTTATACAATCTTTTTAATTTGCCAATGGAGTTATATTCTTTTCCAAACTGTTGGAAGGAATCCTTAATTATTCCTCTCTATAAAAATCGAAACAAATCTAATGTTGAGAATTTTAGAGGAATATCCAAATTGTCTGCTATTCCCAAACTGTTTGAGAAATTAATAACATCACAGTTACAACATTCTTGTAGATCATTATCACACCAGGCAAACATGGGTTTTTTTGAAATATAGATACACTTCCATTAACTTACTGGAGTTCACTTCTTTGGTAATTAATGGTTTCCAAAACAAAATGCAAACGGGCGTTATTTATTCTGACATTCAACATAAACTTTTGTAATGTTTCGCATGTAGGACCATTTACCACCCAGCCGCAAAGTATGCACCATTTTTTTTCTATTTTTTTTGGAAAAGTTTTTTTTGTTTATTGAGTATTTGTTCGTAATTATTTGTTTGTCTATTTTTATGTATATAGTTGTTAATAAAAATTGGTTAATATTAGTTAGTGTATTTGTTTATGATATTGAATTTGTCGTTGTCCAAACATAGTTATATACAAATAACAAATGGGGTCACGATAGCGTCATCTATCGGTAGGCGACAGAAGTTATTTTAACAAGCATTTAGGCTGATGCATTTTTTTTTGTACGGGTCGACAAGATGAGCAATACAATAGCCAAAAAGAAGAAGCGACAATTGAAAAAAGAAGAAAAGCAAAACCATGTTTTTTGTGATGTCTGTCGTCTTATTGCACGTGTGTTAACCTGTACAGTGAAAAAAAAAAAAAAATTTAGATAGTGTTGTTCGACGGCGTGCAGATTTATTTAGTAGGACGCCTCAATATTACATTGTGATTATATTTGTGGTGATCTAAACCATATACGTACTCATATATGATTTATTTTGAAGTGCGCCGCAGATTGGTCCCGCCGCCGTTACACCGCAGTGCCGAACCCCAAAATTAGGGTAAATTAATAAGTTTGTTTTTGAAGTACAATCCTTAATTTCTGTTTTTGGTTGTAGATTCGGCACTAAGTTACAGCCTTAGTTCCAGACTTAGTTCCAGACTAAGTTGTCTTAATGTCGAATAGTGGTGTACTAAATGTGTTGTGAATAGATTTCAATCGTTTAAAATACGCAGACGAAACCGTCTTACGCGTAAAATACCAAACAGGTGGAACGATCACGACAGAAAGCTGGTGGGCGCGAGACATTGAACCGCCCAGCTGTTCGCACCAGATATCGAACCGAGCACACCTGCGCATTAGGCTAGGCTACCGTGCCACCCACGCAAGCTAAGCGGCGGCAAGTTTTAAACGAAGCTGACGGGGATACCAGGTGAACGTCCAGCCGCTCCAGCAGCCACCACCCCCTTCTGTGCCGAAGCCTCATCAGTGGCAATTCACCAGCACAGCCGCGCAGACGCTACACCCAGCTGTTAGGCAACATCACGGATGGCCGTTTCTGAGATTGGATAGAAAATTTTGGATATATATGTTATTAAATTGTTTATATTAGGACCTAATTGTGAACGTTTGTAATTTTGTCCCCGTATATTGTTTTTTTGTAAGTCGATAACGACGAGGTGTTAAAGACAACGTCGCCAATCACTTCTAAGCGACTCCTCATGCACCTGTAGAATGACCATATATAAACCCAAAATTGTATAAAAACCATCAAAAAATGCATGTAGGCCCAGACTAAAAGCCATGTTTGATGTTAAATTCCCAACTTAGATGTATTTGATATGTATGTAAAATTGCCATTAAGAAGTACTTGTTTGTAGTGTCGACATCTGTGCAAGTTGTAAGCTTCATGCCAGTCAGCTTTTGATTGTGCACATTCGGCTTTTTTTTGGTAGTTGAACTTTTTTCCACAGCTGGGCGAATGCAGACACACACACATACACGGAAAGATCTTTCAGCGTGGGATGTTGACTGTAAGTCTGCATTATATTATTTTACAATAACTATACACCCAAATAAAAGCTTTACTTTTATTTGGTGAACTTTATTGCTCAGTTTTTTTTTTTTTTTGAATTAGTTGCATCAGCTGACTGCACTGCTTGCTAATTGCAACTCGCACGACACACAAACTGCTTGAAGCTTTTTTGGCCTTCTGCTGATCGATTCACTAATGTTGTTTGTGTGGTGAATAAAGATTTTAAACCTGGCTTCGAACTGTCTGAGCATTTAAAAAAAAAAGAAAAGAAAATAAGGTCAAAAATAAATAATTATTTATATTAATTATATATTAGTTTTATATAATGTATTTATAAGTCAATTATTTATCTTGCATTTCCTTTAGCCTCTCTTATAGTACCTTACATGCGTAAATTTATTGTTTAGTATGTCAAATTTAATTGTTTCTTTGTTTTCTTTAGTTAATAAATCAGGTAATATGTTCGCTTAATTTTTCCTTGTTTTTTGAAACCATGCATCGCTGATCAGGAGTAGGTCGGCCGACCCACTCATAGGGATCCTGACACTTGTTGAACTGGAAAACAGGATCATGGTAGGGTGGGCAAGGGCACACAACAATATCTGTGTTGCCAGACGAGTGGGCTGATACCCTCTCCAACATGGTTCTGTCGTTCTGACTATATCTTTGTTCAATGTTTATTGCACTCTCTATTCCCATCCCCCCCCCAGTACGCGAAATATTCAATGTAATATGAATTAAAACCGGAGCAAAGCTGTGCGATGGCATTTTTTTTTCGTTACCCCTCATGTCGGTGAGCAAAGCCGTGGAAGCCAGCGCGTACGCAATCGCATACAGCACCCCCAACAGCTCTTTGGAACGTTGTTCACTACAGTTCTTATATTAATTAATATTATATTTGGCGCCCAATCGTGTGGCCTGTTTGAGAAGCAATTTTCAACATGCTCTGAGAAAGAAATATTCTCAAAAGTCAAGAACACCTTGTGACTGTTATCCCAATTTCCAGATCCTATATCCTTTTATTTGTTCCATAATTTGTGCAATAAATAAATTAAACAGTTAAAAGCTAAACTCGTTAATTGTCGTGGCATAGTTCAGTGTTGACACATGCGCGATTTAATACAGTCTGGTACTTAGTAACTGTCCGTCTAATGTCATAATATTACATATAATTGTTCTGACCATTTTTGTTCTTTGTTAGCTTAAGCAGATAGTAATAGCCTTCAGGTCAGATCAATTGTTTGACTGGGTGTGGGTTAAACTGCTTGACAACATTCAATAAAATGGGGGCCAAATAATAAAAATTTGGCCTGAGAACATTAAAAATATATGTAAAGGTATGTATGTACAGGTATAGTGGTCTGAAACAAGTTAATGGGCTTATAAAACTATGACTTGCCGCTAAACTTGATATATATGTATTTCAATTCCCTAATTTCCTATTTTCCCTTTTCTTTCCTTTCTCTTACTTCGTTTTGTTTGTTAGCTTAAGCAGTTCGTTACAGCCTACAGGCCAGATCAATTGTTTGACTGGGTGTGGGTTAAACTGCTTGACAACATTCAATAAAAAGGGGGCAGTGGTCACATTGTTGCTAAATCGTGGTCCGTGGACAAGAGCTACTAGCACGCGCTCAATGTATGTATGACTATCTGTTCCTGGTAACCTTTATGTGTTTGTTTTTTTTTAGTCTGAAGTTTCGGATAGGTTTGAGAGAAGAGTCAGTTGGCTAACTTACTTTCTGTGAGGTTGTGCATGGTTTCAAAAATTTTGTTTATGAATTGTATCTTTCTTGGTTTCCGATTTTGTGCGTATTTGTTAACTTGTGTATTTATTGAGACACTGAGTTATTTAATTAGACATTCAGTTATTTATTTATCTGTTTATTGATTTATTTATTTACTTATCTAATTATATATTTATCTATTTATATATTTATCTATTTATGTAGTTATCTATTTATCTATTTATCTATTATTACTTTATTAATTTATTGATTTATTTATTTATTTATCTATAAATTGAGGTATTTAATTATTTAGTTAATACTCATATTTTGTTCCTAGATAGCCCCTAGCTTAGTTACTTAGAAATATTTGAAAAAGAAAACAATGGCAGTACAGGAAAGTCCTAATAATCCTTATCAGAGGTCAATAACCGAAACTATTTGTTGCGTTTGCACCCAAGAAGTGGAGTATCCGGCGCAATTATTAGCGACGCGGTGTAACCATTATTTTCACCACGCCTGCTTTAACGCCAACACAAAGAACAAAAATCTTTGTCCCATTTGCCGTACCGTGCTGAGCCGTTCAGTGCTGAATTTAGCCGAAGAACTGGCTGCGTCAGAAGCTGAGGCAGTCAGGATGCCTGCCTCTGGCATGACAACCCGATCGCAGTCGAGGGCGGCAAGTACTGTGCCAAACGTGAAAGCTGTTGGCAGCCAGGGCAACAGGCCTGGTTTGCAATCCGCCGCTGGCCAGCCCACAGCGCAATCTGTACAGGGCCAGCTGGAAACGCAACAAGCCTCTGGAATAGCGGGAAATTATCAAGGTGGTCCCCAAAGGTTAGAAGAGCCAATAATTCAGCCAGTTGGGAGCCAAGAATTAACAACAAATTTGCAGCAGGTGTTAGTATCGGCTATAGCCACCGCATTAGCACAACAGACCGCGCGATTGACAGAAGCAATTGAAAGCGGATTTCAACGTATATCTGCTCAATCCTCCCCGGCAAATACGGGCGCAGCTCAATCGTCGCCAGTTAATAATGGCGCAGAGCCGCGTTATGCAATACCTCCTCTAATGGGTCCGCAGAATCAAAGTTTTGAGCAGCTATTTGGAATAGCACATCGGCCAAATCCGTTGAACGGCGGAGCACCGGCAGATAATAGGGGTTCACCTTATGGTTCGCAACAAAGTCAAGGACTTCGACCTGATAGGATTAGCCAAATTATTTCAAATTGGAAGCTGCGGTTTTCCGGGCATGCGTCTACGTCAATTGACGATTTTATATATAGAGTCGAAGCGTTGACTAGACAGACACTGGAGGGCGACTTTGATCTGCTTGCACGTTATGCCAGCAACTTGTTTGAAGGCCGTGGCAGCGAATTCTTCTGGAGATTTCATAGAAGTGTTTCGGTAGTTCGCTGGCCAGAATTGTGCATTGCATTGAGGTCTCAGTTTGACGATGGCAGGACTGACTTGGAAATCCGAGCAGCTATGTCCCAAAGGAAGCAGAAGCCTCAGGAAAATTTTGATCAATTCTATGATGCAATGCTTGCGCTGTCAGACAGATTGTTGCATCCAATAGATGAGTTGTCAATGTTGGAGATGGTACGCACCAATTTATTACCTGAAATTCAATTAGAGATTTTGTATGTGCGCATATTGAACATGGACCAATTGCGACATGTAGTACGCACTCGAGAACGGTTCATGGCCAATAATGCGAAGCCGCTAATAACTCAGCCAAGACCTTTCATTCGACACCAAGTTCATGAAGTCAATGTGCAAACTAATTTAAGCGGAAATATTGATGAAGTGGAGTCGATAAATGGCGATATCGACGCCTTGGCACTTTCATGTTGGAATTGTGTTCAAGTTCATGAAGTCAATGTGCAAACTAATTTAAGCGGAAATATTGATGAAGTGGAGTCGATAAATGGCGATATCGACGCCTTGGCACTTTCATGTTGGAATTGTGGCATGATCGGCCATCGATATCAAGATTGCGTGTCGGAGCGAAAAGTTTTTTGTTATGGCTGTGGCAAGCGGGACACATATCGACCAAGCTGCGTAAAATGCAACACTGCATTAAAAAACGAACTAGTGCGTGCACCATTAGCCAGTGCACGCAAACTGATTTCGAGGGCTACCAATACGGAGTAACTAAAGGTTTAGACACTCCGGCGTTACCTGAATCGTCAAAAATACCAATACCAATTGATAGAAGTTTAGTGCCCCAGAAAAACAATCGGTCGCCCCAGTTTTGTAAGTTAAATAAAGCTGCGAAACGAGCTATTCTGGCATCTGTAGTAAATAAAACTGGTGATCTGCGACCATATGCCCATGTCCAAGTATTCAACAAATCTGTTGCAGGATTAATGGACACTGGTGCTAGCATTAGCTGTGTAGGTGGTAGCCTTGCACAAGAAATTGTAGAAACTAAGGCATTGTATAGACCACTTAAATTGGCTGTACACACAGCTGATGGAACCCAGCAGGCGATCATTGGGAAACTATCAACTCCCGTTGAATTTCGTGGCATTATACATGATCTGAACTTATATATTGTACCGTCATTAGCACAGGATTTGTATTTAGGCATAGCTTTTTGGAGAACATTTGATTTGCTACCAATGTTTCTGATGCATCAGTTTCAAACCAATAGTATTGCGGCAATGCATTCGGATGACCCGCTTCGAATTCCGTTAGCAATAGATCAACAAAAAGATCTATTAGCTGTAGTGCAACAGTTTCCATCTTTTGCCAAAAAGGGCTTAGGGAAGACACACTGGATGACGCACGACATTGAGATAGCTGAATGTAAACCCATAAAACAACGTCATTACTCGGTGTCTCCAGCTGTGGAGAAACTTATGTACAAAGAATTGGATCGAATGCTTGCGTTAGGGGTAATTGAAGAATCTGACAGCCCATGGTCCTCACCAGTAGTGTTGGTGCAAAAGCCTGGAAAAGTTCGTTTGTGTTTAGACAGTAGAAAAGTCAACGAGGTCACAGTAAAGAACGCTTATCCCATGCCATTGATCGATGGAATCTTAAGCCGTTTGCCAAAAGCTGAATTCATATCAAGCATTGATCTGAAAGATGCATATTGGCAGATTCCTTTGACACGAAATGCGCGAGAGAAAACCGCTTTCAGTGTACCGGGTAGGCCATTATATCAGTTCACTGTGATGCCATTTGGACTAACTAATGCACCACAAACCATGTCAAAATTAATGGATAAAGTTATTCCACCGACCTTACGCAATGAAATATTTATCTATTTAGACGAATTGTTAGTTATTTCCGAAACGTTTGAGAAGCATCTGGCCGTTTTGAAAGAGCTGGCTAACCGATTAACGTTAGCAGGGCTCACAATTAATGTGGAGAAAAGCAGTTTTTATTTGCAAGAAGTAAAGTATCTAGGACATGTCATAGGCCATGGTACAATCCAAACTGATCCTGAGAAAGTAGCAGCGATTAAAGACTTTCCAATACCAAGATCAGTCAGACAAGTCAGACGCTTCTTAGGTACCACAGGCTGGTATCAAAAGTTTATAAAAAATTATGCTGGAATCGCTGCCCCAATATCTGACACGCTCAAGCAAAAGCAAAGGTTCGTGTGGTCAGAAGAAGCTCAACAGGCATTTAATGCTCTGAAAGATGCGATGTGTAAGGCTCCAGTACTTCATAGTCCAGACTTTTCCAAGCCTTTTGCTATCCATTGCGATGCTAGCTTTACAGGTGTTGGAGGCGTTCTTATGCAAAGCGATAGCGAGGGACATGATGTACCAATAGCCTTTATGTCTCGAAAGCTTAATAAATGCCAACGAAATTATTCAGTCACCGAAAAAGAGTGTTTAGCTGCAGTAATGTGTGTAAAGAAGTTTCGTGCCTACGTAGAAGGACATAAATTTGTTATTTACACCGATCATGCGTCCTTAAAGTGGCTTATGGGCCAACGTGATTTAAGTTCCCGTTTAGCCAGATGGGCTCTTAAGTTACAGGCGTTTACTTTCAGCATAGTGCATCGTAAAGGAAGCCAGAACATAGTCCCTGATGCTCTGTCCCGTATACACACTGAAGATTTATCATCTCTCAGTGTAGATAGAGTGATAGATTTGGAGTCGTCGCATTTCGAATCCGTGGAGTATGCAGAGCTTCGAAACAAGGTGCTTAGCCAGTCGTCTTCTTTGCCAGATTTAAAAGTTGTCGGCAATCATGTTTATCGCCGATCAGAACATGTGGCGGGTGAACAAATTGCAGATGATTTATGTTGGAAGCTGTGGATCCCCAAAGAACTCGTCACTGATATTTTAAAACAGTGTCACGGTTCTCCATTAGCAGCCCACAATGGGATTGGGAAAACATTAGAACGGATAAGACGTTATTATTATTGGCCAAATCTGGTAAATGACGTTAAAGTCTATGTCAATGAGTGTGATAATTGCAAGTGTACGAAACACCCAAATCAGCCATTACGACCGCGACTAAAACATAATCTGGAGGTTCAGAGAGTTTTTCAGCAACTGTATGTCGACTTTTTGGGCCCTTATCCACGTAGTCGTTCGGGAAATGTGGGTATATTTGTTGTGGTGGACCATCTATCAAAATACTCCTTTTTGAAACCCGTAAAGAAATTTACCGCGGATGCCATTGTGCCGTTTGTGGAAGAGAATATTTTTCACTGTTTTGGTGTCCCCGAGGTAATTTTGTCAGATAATGGAGTCCAATTTAAGTCACACAAGTTCAATGAGTTGTTGCAAAAATATGAAGTCCAACATCGGTACACTGCGATGTATGCGCCCCAAGCTAATGCATCTGAGCGGGTAAATCGATCGGTGCTGGCCGCTATCAAAGCGTATATTAAGCCCGACCAGACTAACTGGGATGAACTACTTAGCCAAATATCTTGTGCGTTGCGATCAGGTTTTCATTCAGCCATTCATAATAGTCCATATAGAGTTGCGTTTGGACAGCAGATGATAACCAGCGGTAGGACGTATGATTTGCTGAGAAATCTTATGCAGTTGGAAGATAGGACCACGAGTTTTAACCGTGAAGATTCGTTTGATCTGATTCGGCAAGTTGCAAAAGATGCCATAGCGAAACAGCAGGTACGAAATGACAAGTCATATAACTTGCGTAGCCGTGAGGTAAGCTTTACGGTTGGTCAGGAAGTATACCGGCGAAATTTCCAACAAAGCAATTTTGTTAAAGGATTTAGTTCTAAGCTAGCCCCAACGTTTGTGAAAGCCAGGATTCAGAAAAAACTGGGCAGTAGTTACTATGAGCTGGAAGATTTACAAGGTAAGCGGGTCGGCAAATTCCATGCTAAGGATATTAAGCAATAGGTATCGATGGAGCGCCCACTTTGTCGTTACACCGACTAAGTGTGATTTTGGCAGGGGGGTGTGTAATGTTTCGCATGTAGGACCATTTACCACCCAGCCGCAAAGTATGCACCATTTTTTTTCTATTTTTTTTGGAAAAGTTTTTTTTGTTTATTGAGTATTTGTTCGTAATTATTTGTTTGTCTATTTTTATGTATATAGTTGTTAATAAAAATTGGTTAATATTAGTTAGTGTATTTGTTTATGATATTGAATTTGTCGTTGTCCAAACATAGTTATATACAAATAACAAATGGGGTCACGATAGCGTCATCTATCGGTAGGCGACAGAAGTTATTTTAACAAGCATTTAGGCTGATGCATTTGTTTTTGTACGGGTCGACAAGATGAGCAATACAATAGCCAAAAAGAAGAAGCGACAATTGAAAAAAGAAGAAAAGCAAAACCATGTTTTTTGTGATGTCTGTCGTCTTATTGCACGTGTGTTAACCTGTACAGTGAAAAAAAAAAAAAATTTAGATAGTGTTGTTCGACGGCGTGCAGATTTATTTAGTAGGACGCCTCAATATTACATTGTGAGTATATTTGTGGTGATCTAAACCATATACGCACTCATATATGATTTATTTTGAAGTGCGCCGCAGATTGGTCCCGCCGCCGTTACACCGCAGTGCCGAACCCCAAAATTAGGGTAAATTAATAAGTTTGTTTTTGAAGTACAATCCTTAATTTCTGTTTTTGGTTGTAGATTCGGCACTAAGTTACAGCCTTAGTTCCAGACTTAGTTCCAGACTAAGTTGTCTTAATGTCGAATAGTGGTGTACTAAATGTGTTGTGAATAGATTTCAATCGTTTAAAATACGCAGACGAAACCGTCTTACGCGTAAAATACCAAACAGGTGGAACGATCACGACAGAAAGCTGGTGGGCGCGAGACATTGAACCGCCCAGCTGTTCGCACCAGATATCGAACCGAGCACACCTGCGCATTAGGCTAGGCTACCGTGCCACCCACGCAAGCTAAGCGGCGGCAAGTTTTAAACGAAGCTGACGGGGATACCAGGTGAACGTCCAGCCGCTCCAGCAGCCACCACCCCCTTCTGTGCCGAAGCCTCATCAGTGGCAATTCACCAGCACAGCCGCGCAGACGCTACACCCAGCTGTTAGGCAACATCACGGATGGCCGTTTCTGAGATTGGATAGAAAATTTTGGATATATATGTTATTAAATTGTTTATATTAGGACCTAATTGTGAACGTTTGTAATTTTGTCCCCGTATATTGTTTTTTTGTAAGTCGATAACGACGAGGTGTTAAAGACAACGTCGCCAATCACTTCTAAGCGACTCCTCATGCACCTGTAGAATGACCATATATAAACCCAAAATTGTATAAAAACCATCAAAAAATGCATGTAGGCCCAGACTAAAAGCCATGTTTGATGTTAAATTCCCAACTTAGATGTATTTGATATGTATGTAAAATTGCCATTAAGAAGTACTTGTTTGTAGTGTCGACATCTGTGCAAGTTGTAAGCTTCATGCCAGTCAGCTTTTGATTGTGCACATTCGGCTTTTTTTTGGTAGTTGAACTTTTTTCCACAGCTGGGCGAATGCAGACACACACACATACACGGAAAGATCTTTCAGCGTGGGATGTTGACTGTAAGTCTGCATTATATTATTTTACAATAACTATACACCCAAATAAAAGCTTTACTTTTATTTGGTGAACTTTATTGCTCAGTTTTTTTTTTTTTGAATTAGTTGCATCAGCTGACTGCACTGCTTGCTAATTGCAACTCGCACGACACACAAACTGCTTGAAGCTTTTTTGGCCTTCTGCTGATCGATTCACTAATGTTGTTTGTGTGGTGAATAAAGATTTTAAACCTGGCTTCGAACTGTCTGAGCATTTAAAAAAAAAAGAAAAGAAAATAAGGTCAAAAATAAATAATTATTTATATTAATTATATATTAGTTTTATATAATGTATTTATAAGTCAATTATTTATCTTGCATTTCCTTTAGCCTCTCTTATAGTACCTTACATGCGTAAATTTATTGTTTAGTATGTCAAATTTAATTGTTTCTTTGTTTTCTTTAGTTAATAAATCAGGTAATATGTTCGCTTAATTTTTCCTTGTTTTTTGAAACCATGCATCGCTGATCAGGAGTAGGTCGGCCGACCCACTCATAGGGATCCTGACACTTGTTGAACTGGAAAACAGGATCATGGTAGGGTGGGCAAGGGCACACAACAATATCTGTGTTGCCAGACGAGTGGGCTGATACCCTCTCCAACCTTGTTCTGTCGTTCTGACTATATCTTTGTTCAATGTTTATTGCACTCTCTATTCCCATCCCCCCCCAGTACGCGAAATATTCAATGTAATATGAATTAAAACCGGAGCAAAGCTGTGCGATGGCATTTTTTTTTCGTTACCCCTCATGTCGGTGAGCAAAGCCGTGGAAGCCAGCGCGTACGCAATCGCATACAGCACCCCCATCAGCTCTTTGGAACGTTGTTCACTACACTTTATCTCTCGGAATTTCAGAACCCAGAAGGTGCATTTTAATGGCTTAGTCTCCAAGTCTGTTAAGGTCACTTCCGGTGTACCTTGGCCATTGTTATTTACATTGTTTATTAATGATCTTCCATCCGTTATTAAATTTTCTCGAGTGTTAATGTATGCTTTGTTTATCGTCAGTTGATTCTGAATCTGGTCAAATGCTGCAAGCTGATCTTGACAGCTTCCAATCTTGGTGTCAATCTTGGTAAACCTTTTACATCATAATTGCAATAAATGTATAGTAATGTCTTTTTACAGGCGTTTGCCTTGTAACAATACTTATTTTCTACATTGAACACCTCTTGAGCGTATTGAGTCTGTTTAAGATCTTGGTATTCTGCTCGATTCCAAACTTAAGTTTGACAAGCTAGCTATAACAAATCGTGCAATAGGTGTCCTTGGTTTCATTAAGCGTTGGTCGAAAGAATTTAATGATCCCTACATCACTAAAATTCTTTATACTTCTCTTGTTCGACCTTTTCTTGAGTATTGCTCTTGTATATGGTGTCCCCAATATAAGGTTCATCAGGAAAGAATAGAGTCCGTACAAAAACAATTTCTTTGGTTTGCCCTTCGTGGTCTTAACTGGAGTGCTAACACGCCTTTACCTACCTATCGTAGTAGACTTTTACTTACAAATCTACCTTCCCTTTCTGATCCTCTTTTTACCTCTTTCCTTTCCACTTTGTAGTAAACACTATGCTATACATAACCCTTTTCATATTTAAAGTTCTAACTATAACGATTACTATTTTATAATAAATAAGCAAATTGATATTAAGTCATTTGTCTAGTGTGTAACGACGTAATTATTAAATTATTTAAAATATATTTTAGCTATATGTTCGCGATTATTCGTTGCCCCAGACCACTTGATGGTGCTGTTTGATAGCACATCAACGTCCAACGTACGGCAACAAAAAAAATATTTTTGAAATATTTAGCAAACTTGTTAAATTTGCAACAAAAAACAAGTAAGAAAGCTACAGTCGAGAGTGCTCGACCGTATGATACCCGCAACCCATGTCGAGAGAAAACAAAAAGCTTAAATGACATTTTGTTTTGTTTGTTTTTGGTCAACTACTAACAACCATGAAATTTTGTGTTGGGATGCTACTCGTGCTTGACGAGTGTCTTGCATTTCGACAACCGATCATATTTGGACTTGCGACAAAATTCTAAATCCACCCGAATATGTCAATGATTCGATTGGTTGGGCAAGTATTCGAGTGTTTTTACCCCACCTCTTTTCTTGATCGTAAATGATTTTGCGTTGCGACGCAGCTGTTCGCGGATATATTTTATGAGTGCCTTTTGCATGCTTTGCACTGACTTTTTTATGGAATTTCCGGAAATTACAGATATCTGCAAAAACCCTTTTTGCTATATGTATACATTTACCACGAGGTCATAAACATACAATTTAATCAATTTAAAATTAATAAGGGTAGATTTTCAGTATCCTTAAAATACTGATTTTCTCTTTTACCACTGACTGAATTTAAAAATTTGTCAATACAACAGGTAAATTGAAGTTTAATTCAAATTTGGGTTTCCTTTGTTCACTGAATTTGTATATGTGAGTTAGTAATTTTGTTATTTAGCCATATTTTTTTAACAAATACAAAAGAAATTTTAAAGCCGATAGTGTTTAATTTTAAATATACCAGGTCAAAATAACTAGCAACAACCACGAAAAACCCAAAAAACACTAAAATTTTTGGCTCAAAGTATGTGTGTCCCTTTATATGTATGTATATATTTAACTTTCGTGTGCTTGCGATCAGCATCATTTACGGATACACAATATCTCCGTGCCAAATTATAGCTAAATACTCAATCATGTCAGACAGTAACTCGAAAATACTTAATCATTGTTGCCACTCGTAACAAGTATACTCGAATTCGTGAGTAATTTAAAAAAAAAATTAGTGTTTAATGAGTTTTAATATTTATCAAGCAATCGGCAACACTATGAATATAAGTTACATCGACGTGCGTCAAGATAGCTCCGCAACTATAGCGTCACATATCGATACAAAAACTATCGGATGTGGAACCTATGTTTATTTATGATTTTGTAACGTATTTGAGCCTTAAATTAATTAAATTTGAATGCAAACTGAAAGTAAATTTAATTATCTTTCTATTAAAACCATGTTTTTCTAATTATTTACACTATTTATACAATAATTTCGCATTTGAAAAATATAAAGTTATCCATTTTTGTCAATATCTCGGGTCTTGGGCTTTGTCGCTCAAATCGGTTAATGACAAGTTATAGAGCGTAGCTTTAAGAATGTATCCCCAAAATATCAAAGAATTTGCTAGAGCCATTTTCGAGATATTTGGGGATAAGTTCACCAACCTCCCATCTAGCCCCATACAAAATGAGCGAAAAAACGTCATTGTTGCATATTAATGGCCATAACTCTTTTCAGCCTTCTTGTCGGCCTATGCACGCAATGCCTATTCCTAGATTCATATTTAAGGAACCTACACACCTATTTTGGTTAAATTTCTTAGAGCCGTTTTTTAGAAAATTGTCCTCTTATCAACCCACCTAAACTAGTTAATTTTACAGGTGAATCCACTAGGTGGAACCAGTCCGGAACCACTTCGGAACTTTTACAGTGTTAGATAACATCTATTGACTTTGGCGGGCAATGTGCCTACTTTAAATATTTGCAGAATCGAAAGCAATAAGTAAATTAAACAATAAAGCTAAATTTTTGAAATTGTACTCCAGTTTTATTATTTGATTTATTTATATATTTTTTAACTTATATTTGTAATTGTAAATATTAAATAAAAAACTGTTTTTGAGCTCATTTGACCGGAGTTACCGACAGCTCATTAAGTGAACGGTGTTCACAAATTATTTTCCATATTACGCCAACTTGTCGGCCATGTCGCACTATATCAACATATTCGAATTAAATAGACAATCATTTCGCTTTTTGTTTTATCAAAATCGCTAAAGCCGTTTTTAAGAAAATCCAATTTTTGTGATGATTTACAAAATTAATAACCAACTGACATTTAGCATGGTGGCAACACTTAATGTCGCGGTGCTAGTAAAAAGTTAGCGTCGAATTTTTCAATTACAGATTTTTCAACATTTTGACTATGCAGATAAATGCAAAATACCTTAAAAGGTAGATAATTAATATATGTATCATTTCACAAATGATATTATATAAGAAATAATCATAGTTTTCAAGAAAATCCAGATTTTTTCACATCCGCACTTTTTTAGACTTTATCAGGAAAAGCGCGCTATATCACAAGATATTATATATTATGCGAAATTGCTGCAAGTGATTGAGCTGTGATTTTAAGTGCTTTTTAATTAATTTTATTATTTTTATATTTATATATAATTTAACAAAATGTATGTTGCCACAGATGCTCCTTTAGAGCGCTATCTTGATAAAAATTAAAAATATAAATATTTTCCCATTTGTTTTATTAAAATCGAGTACAATTTTAAAAATATAGCTTTATTGTTTAATTAACTTATTGCTTTCGATTCTGCAAATATTTAAAGTAGGCACATTTCCCGCCAAAGTCAATAAATGTTATCTAACACTGTAAAAGTTCCGAAGTGGTTCCGGACTGGTTCCACCTAGAGGATTCACCTGTAAAATGGGAGGTTGGTGAACTTATCCCCAAATATCTCGAAAATGGCTCTAGCAAAATCTTTGATATTTTGGGGATACATACGATTTGGGCGACAAAGCCCCTGACCCGAGATATTGGCAAAAATGTATAACTTTATATTTTTCAAATGCGAAATTATTGTATAAATAGTGTAAATAATTAGACAAACATGGTTTTAATAGAAAGATAATTAAATTTGCTTTCAGTTTGCATTCAAATTTAATTAATTATAGGCTCAAATACGATACAAAATCATAAATAAACATTGGTTCCACATCCGATAGTTTTTGTATCGATATGTGACGCTATAGTTGCGGAGCTATCTTGACTCACATGTTACATCGTCATTGGAAAATATTAACTAATCGATACTCTCGATAAAAACGGCTTTCTGGGACATCTCTAAAATTGCGACGTCGCTCGTTCTTTCCTGTCGAACGCCAGTGCAGGCGTGTAGTGTTTTTAAAGTTGGTCCACGCAAATCAATAAACATCCAAAATGGTAGGTGGAAATTAATGTAAATGATTCCTCTTAATGCAGACAAATCAAGTACACCAATAAAATGAGTAAAAATTTTTGTATTGACCTAATGGACTGACATTAACTTTTCCAAAACGTAGATGTAAGCTGGCTGGCTACATACATATTATATTTGAATAAGTACGTGTTTGTGTGTATATGTGGTAGCAGTAGAATGCAAGGCAAAGAAAAAATGACGTATGCAGTTTAACATAAAATTAAATCGTGTCTATTAACAATCGTTTAGTGCATTCATTTGTATTAGTTTTTCAAGTGCTTGTGAAATTACTGCAAAGAACGCAAATATTTTTTCTTTCAATTTAACCTCAATATGTGGCACTCAACCATAATGATTTTGTGATCATGTGTTGTGTATAGTATAAGTGTATATACAAGTGTGTGTGTTCACGTCATTTCTAATACATAAATATTGGACTTGTACTTTTCACTTTTATTACTCACTGGCTTAACTCTTGTAGGTCAACTTCACCGTCGACGAAATCCGTAGCTTGATGGACAAGAAGCGTAATATTCGCAACATGTCCGTCATTGCTCACGTTGATCATGGCAAGTCTACCCTAACCGACTCGTTGGTGTCGAAGGCTGGTATTATTGCCGGTGCCAAGGCTGGCGAGACTCGCTTCACCGATACGCGCAAGGACGAACAGGAACGTTGCATTACCATCAAGTCGACGTAAGATTTTGAAAAGAAAACACTTATTCCATTGACTCACAATAACGATGTTTTGTTCATTTAATATTCATTAGTGCCATCTCCATGTACTTTGAGGTGGAAGAGAAGGATTTGGTGTTCATCACGCACCAAGATCAGCGTGAGAAGGAATGCAAGGGTTTTTTGATCAATCTAATTGATTCACCCGGTCACGTTGATTTCTCATCCGAGGTGACAGCTGCTCTGCGTGTTACCGATGGTGCCCTCGTCGTCGTCGACTGCGTCTCCGGTGTATGCGTGCAGACCGAGACTGTGCTACGTCAGGCTATTGCCGAACGAATCAAGCCCATTCTGTTCATGAACAAAATGGACCGTGCTCTTTTGGAGCTTCAACTGGATGCTGAAGAGCTCTATCAGACTTTCCAACGCATTGTTGAGAACGTGAACGTCATCATTGCGACCTACAACGATGATGGTGGCCCAATGGGTGAAGTGCGTGTGGATCCCTCAAAGGGCTCTGTTGGTTTTGGCTCAGGTCTTCACGGCTGGGCTTTTACCCTTAAGCAGTTTTCAGAGATGTACTCCGAGAAGTTTAAGATCGATGTTGTGAAGCTAATGAATCGGTACGTACATTTTTCCACCACTGCTTAACCTTTCCGCTTTTAGCACATTACGTTTGGCGCTGAGCGTACGACTTCTTTAAATTACTTAACTGTTGAGTTTTTTAAGAATTGCACGTGATGAGAGCGGTAAAAGTGCATCAACGATAAAAGCAGATTGAACGATAGCCGCTGTTGAATCGCTACACCGGACCTCTTTCTCAATGTCTAAAAGGTGCATGCTAAGACAGCGGCTTCACAACATTTTACGATCCTATCATAGATTATTGAATTTGAAGAGAAATTTCTTGCGAAACTACTTGTAAATTTTGTAAATATGTTACAATGATTGACTTTGTGCATCATCTAGAATTTGGAACAAGTCTGTTTACGATAAATTAAAAAAAAAACATATCTACTGCAAGACTTAATAGTTATTCTCATAATCGAAACAAACGTTCAACTGTTTGAGCGTGTCGTGCATCTCAAAAATTCGTTATAAATCTATGAAAATAAAAGCAAATTTTTTCCATCTATAAATTCTACCATTAAATCAAAACTGTTTACAATTTCGATTACGATTACAATTTCTTTTTTTCATTTACAGACTTTGGGGAGAGAACTTCTTCAATGCGAAAACTAAGAAATGGCAGAAGCAAAAGGAAGTAGACAACAAGCGCTCCTTCTGCATGTATATTCTCGATCCCATTTACAAAGTGTTCGATGCTATCATGAACTATAAGAAAGAGGAAATCAACAATCTGTTGGAGAAGATCGGCGTGGCTCTGAAGCATGAAGATAAGGACAAAGACGGCAAGGCCTTGTTGAAGACCGTGATGCGCACCTGGCTGCCAGCTGGAGAAGCTTTGCTTCAGATGATTGCTATTCATTTGCCATCACCTGTGGTTGCCCAAAAGTACCGAATGGAGATGCTGTACGAGGGACCTCATGACGATGAGGCTGCCGTCGCTGTCAAGAACTGCGATCCCGATGGTCCTCTTATGATGTACATATCTAAGATGGTACCGACCTCCGATAAGGGACGCTTCTACGCTTTCGGGCGTGTGTTTTCCGGCAAGGTCGCTACTGGTCAGAAGTGCCGCATCATGGGCCCCAACTACACGCCCGGCAAGAAAGAGGATCTGTACGAGAAGGCCATCCAGCGCACCATTTTGATGATGGGTCGCTATGTTGAAGCCATCGAGGATGTGCCTTCTGGTAACATTTGTGGCCTGGTCGGAGTCGATCAATTCCTGGTTAAGACAGGTACCATCACTACATTCAAGGATGCACATAACATGAAGGTAAAACTATTAGCATTAAAGCGAAATCTAGAATTGACATATATTATTTAAATTACAAATTTTAGGTTATGAAATTCTCTGTTTCACCTGTTGTGCGTGTAGCCGTGGAGCCTAAGAATCCAGCTGATTTGCCCAAATTGGTGGAGGGTCTCAAGCGGTTGGCCAAATCCGATCCCATGGTGCAGTGCATCATTGAGGAATCTGGCGAGCACATTATTGCAGGTGCCGGTGAATTGCATTTAGAGATTTGTCTTAAGGATCTCGAAGAAGATCACGCTTGCATCCCCCTGAAGAAGTCCGATCCCGTGGTCTCCTACCGTGAAACCGTCGCCGAGGAATCGAACCAAATGTGCTTGTCAAAGTCGCCTAACAAGCACAACCGTCTCCTTATGAAGGCTCTCCCTATGCCTGACGGTCTGCCCGAAGATATTGATAATGGTGATGTCAGCTCAAAGGACGACTTCAAGGTGCGTGCACGCTATTTGGCTGAGAAGTACGACTATGATGTGACTGAAGCTCGTAAGATCTGGTGCTTCGGTCCCGATGGCACAGGACCCAACTTTATCCTCGACTGCACCAAGTCCGTGCAGTATCTGAACGAAATAAAGGATTCTGTCGTTGCGGGCTTCCAGTGGGCATCGAAGGAAGGTATCATGGCCGATGAGAATCTGCGTGGTGTGCGTTTTAACATCTATGATGTAACCCTGCACGCTGATGCTATCCATCGTGGTGGAGGCCAAATCATTCCAACGACTCGACGTTGTTTGTATGCTGCTGCTATTACGGCCGGACCACGCCTGATGGAGCCTGTCTATTTATGCGAAATCCAGTGCCCCGAGGTTGCTGTTGGTGGCATATACGGCGTATTGAATAGACGTCGTGGCCACGTGTTCGAGGAGAACCAAGTTGTTGGCACTCCCATGTTCGTAGTGAAGGCATATCTGCCTGTCAATGAGTCGTTTGGCTTCACCGCTGATCTGCGCTCCAACACTGGTGGACAGGCATTCCCCCAGTGTGTGTTTGATCATTGGCAAGTGCTTCCCGGTGATCCATGTGAGCCATCCAGCAAGCCTTACCAAATCGTCCAGGATACCCGTAAGCGCAAGGGTCTTAAAGAGGGTTTGCCCGATTTGTCGCAGTATTTGGACAAGTTGTAAGCGACGACTCCTATATCCATATCTATCTAGATCTGGGTGTGTAAAGGGCTACAGTAGGCAAACCAACATGAGCACGAGAAAAACATCAGACAACAAACTGTTGTCGCCACTGACAGCGTTTTAAAAACAACATTTAAAGAAATTTTGATGATTATTAATTGTATAACAGTAAAAACTAAATAAATCAAGTAAAATCATAATTTAATTTTATATAAAACAATTACAAAGAGGACAGTAAAAAAGTTGTGAATACGGGTGGATAGGCCTAGGATTGAAATCAGTTCTCTTTAAATAAATTTCGACTTTGTTCATCATCGAATTCCCGAATAATTTATTTCTACAAATCAGAAAATAGTCAAAATTTTAAAAATCAATGAAGCTGTTAAACGATTTTTATACCCGATACCCATAGGGTAGAAGGGTATTATAACTTAGTGCCAACAGAAAATGTATGTAACAGGCAGGAGGCATCTCCGACCTCATAAAGTATATACTTGATCAGTGTCAACAGCCGACACGATATAGCCATGTCTGTATGAAGACCTAGATCTCATATATGTAAATCGCATATAACTCGAAAAGTTCTCTGTGTAATAATGTGTAACTTGGTAAGCCATCTGCGCTTAATATTCTTAACATACCCTGTAAATTTAGTTAATTTGATTAGTAGAACAAAAGTTAATTGTTAAATTATTTATCAAAAAAGTTGTGCCCAATTCAAATGGATTTTTGACACGCCCCTCTCCGCCCCCAAAAACTGGAAAAGCCGTAATAATAAATCTAGAGCATTGAATTTTGGTATGCAAAATAATAATATGATAAAAATATAGTCTCAGTAATTCCTGTGAATTTGGGTGTGAACAAATGAAAACAAGTAAGAAAGCTACAGTCGAGAGTGCTCGACCGTATGATGCCCGCGACCCATTTCAAGAGAAAACAAAAAACTGAGATGATATTTTAACAAAAAATATACCAACGAATATACTGAAATTTGTTTTTTTTTATATATATTTGAAAATAGCGGCTAAAAATCCATAACACCGTCATGGTCACAGTGTCAACAAACAAAGCGCGACCAGCTGCAAGTGAATTTTGCATATAAAATTGATTCTTTAATAACTTCCTTGTTTTTCATTCGATCTCAACCAAATTCACATTGAGTCATTGAGACTATTATTATTATTATGCATACCAAAATGCTCTAGGTCCTTTATTACGGCTTTTCCAATTATTGGGAGCGGAAAGGGCGTGTCAAAAATCTAAAACAAACTTGATCTGCGTAAGACCTACACGATTGCCGTCACCAAATTTGATATCTCTAGGTCATTCACACACTTAAAACGTCCATTTGCATTGGGCACAACTATTTTTATAAATAATTTAACAATTAACTTTTGTTCTACTTATCCGATTTTTACCAAAATTAAAGGGTATATTAAAAGTATTAAGCACATACGCGATTTACAAAAAAAAAACTTGACTTTTTCTAGATTTATGCATATTGTGGGCGAAGGGGGCGTGGCATCCAACTTTTGAAATAAACTTGATCTGCGTAAGGAATGCAGGAACCTATTTACCAAGTTTGGTGTCTCTAGGTCTTATTGTCTCTGAGATCCAGGTGTTCATACGGACAGACAGACGGACATGGCTATATCGTCTCGGCTGTTGACACTAATCAAGAATATATATACTTTATGTGGTCGGAGATGCCTCCTTCTGCCTGTTACATACATTTTCTGTTGGCACTAATTATAATACCCTTCTACCCTATGGGTAGGGGGTATAAACATGGAAGATATTAAAGAATCAATTTTATAAGCAAAATTTCCTTGCAGCTGATCACGATTTGTTCGTTTAGTTGACAGTGTAACCATGTATTGGATTTTTTTCAAATATATACAAAAAAACAACTTTCAGTATATTTCTTTGGTATATTTTTTGTTCAAATATCATTTGCGTTTTTTGTTTTCTCTCGAAATCGGTTGCGGATATCTTACGGTCAAGCGCTCTCGACTGTAGCTTTCTTACTTGTTTTAAGTTGAATACATTAAAAATCAATGAAAACTTTTAATTAAATACCCCGCGGAAAACGGTAATGGTAATGACAAAAATTCGGACCGATATCAGAATTATTAAAATTACTAGTTGTGGCAATTATAAATTTTTTCCGTTGACTCTTTATGATAAATGTATAATACATATTTTTAAAATAAAGTGAAATCTCTATTTGCATTTTACGGTTCTTAGAAAAAATCATTTTATTATCTATGATTCTTTGGTATTCTCATTTCGTTTCTTTATAAACTCCAAATGTTATTTCTTCATTTTAAAAATAGTACATTTTCAACAAAATTTCATGAAAATATACAATATTGTAAAGAACAAAATGGAAATGGTTGACTGACGACAATGTTAAGTTTTATTTTCGAATATAAGGTGCTGTAATAAAATTGTAGATACAGCAGAAACCGGCTATAACTTATAGCGTCCGTCCGGTTATTGCGACGAAAACTCGATGGCTTAGTGCGTCTTCCGGGTATAACGACGTCAAATCGTCGGTCCATGAAAATAGCTTTAACCGAATTGTACTGTTATTCTAAGTTGTTGTGTTGAAAAAATTCATAAAAGCTACCGTTACGGCGCGCCGCACGAAATGTGCGGCTTATAAAGAAGAGGTCCGCTTAGTTGCGGTGTCCGGGAGAGTCACCTTCAAGGCAAGTTTCGCTATAAATATGCACATACATATGTGTACTACTTACATCTTGTTTTTTTTTTTTTTTAACATTTTTATTAACAAAAGATAGATCATTTACGTTTTATTTTTCAAATATTTGCAATTATTATTCAACTCAAATTTGTATTTCAACACATTCATATAAGGTTTTTTGGTAAATGACTGTTCTATCAGGTAAACATTACTACACTACACTTATTTTTATTTTAATGTACATTTGATATGTGTAAAGTCTCTACCTCTCGTAAAGGGATAAAGGGTATGTTCCGAGGGCTGTATTGAACACCCATATGTACATATGTAAATACCAAGTAAATATTTATTAAAAAGCAATGAATTTATTTATTTATATTTTGATAATATTTATACAACAAATGTTCGTTCATGGTTTTATGAGCTAAGAATATTGACATATTTCCTGCGAAATACAGCTGTTAATTTTCTCAAAATTTGGTAACACTGGTAAACAAATTTTGCGATAAGACGCCCACACCGTGTGTTTGGTCTTGTTCAAAGTGTGGCATTGGCTGTTCTCTTAGTCATGTTTTAAATCCACTTTTGTTAGGCTTGCTTTTTAGCCTAAACTTATAATTAAAATAAACCTACCAATTGAAAGCTTGCTAAAGCTTATTATTTGAAAGTCGAATAAAATGCAAGTATGTAAGTGTGTAACTTATTGCATTCGGTCTTCCAAATGAACTTAAGGGATCGAAACAATTACAATAAAAAATCGGTACTGTTCGCAGTCACATCCACCAAACATTTTTTAACTTCAGTTGAGTTTCGATGTCCAAAGCGAGCAGACGTACTAACACAATAGTGGATGCTAGCGCGCATAATGCATTGCAACGATTTTGTAATTTTCAATAAATTGATACATACAGTGCATTCGTGTGAGTATGTTTATTTTTTTTCAATACACAAATCTTATTCAAAACTTTAGAAGTATTACTAAATTGTAAAAAAAAAAACAGTAAAACATTATTAACATATAAGCTTGGGTTCATATGAGTGGATGTGTCTGTGCATGGCTTTGTATGTTCATTTGCAATTTCCAATTTCCGTCTGTTTTTGTCGACATAAAAGCCGCAACCACCAACATCGTTCCAGCCATTGCTTCAGTCACTACGCAAGCTACCGGCGGGTTGACTGTTTGTCTAATTCTCGCGCACACGCAGTTATTTGGCATATTTCGAATTTTAAGATTTAGAATTGATCTTTTAGAAGCTTCTGAATCTAATTATAAGGGAAACAACAGAAAAAATCTCTATGAGGTTTAATCGTGAGCGCGTAAGTGTAAATGGTGGGTTGAAGAGTGTATGTGTGACAGTATCTGAAAAAATCGATGCCAGACTTGCGACTGGAGTCACCACGACCCCCAAGACGACTTTGTCGACAGCAAAGTTCATTCAGTAAACTAAAAGGCAAAATATCGATAGACACAGTAGAAGTTTGGATGGATGTAGAGGTGCTTGTCTGTCAGTGCGAGTGTTGTACGCATTGAAACTCTGCATGTAATGTTTTTTGTGTATTTTGTTGTTGTTAACAATTGCAAAAACAATTCTACGCTTATAAGTTGGAGTTTATAGTGACGGCAGTTAAAAATTTAATGCAAAATTGTTCTAAGTTTCACTCTCATCATTTAGTAAAATATATACATATGTATGTATGTATGTACATACAAATGTACATACATATACAACATTTTTTGTTTATAATGAAAAAAAAATAAAATGTCATTGTTGATGCATTCACGGAAATGCGTTAATATGTTGGTGTAAATGTTTGCACAATATCAAAAAAAAAACATACATATAAGTATGTATGTATGTATTTCCGTCTGAGTGCAAGAAAAGAACCAACCTGTCTCTGTGTGCATATGGATGTATGTACATACATATGTATTTATGCGAGTATGAGTGCGAGTACGACTGATGCATGTGCATGCATATTTACTTCTCTCTACGAAGTGTTACAAAATATATGTACATGTAAATGACGATAGGAAATCTTAGCAGAGCAGGGAAGGGAGATTTAAGAGAACGAATTTTGCAGTTTTGCAGATGCGAACAGTAAGTGTTAAGTGTAAAAAAAAGAAAGCGAAACATACTTATTCTCATATAAACCTCGTGGGAAAAAGAGAAAACTAAAGTCTACCGGAACTATTTTTATACCCGCTACATATAGGGTAGAAGGGTATTATAACTTTGTGCCAACAGAAAATGTATGTAACAGGCAGAACGAGGCATCTTCGACCCCATAAAGTATATATATTCTTGATCAGTGTCAACAGCCGAGACGATATAGCCATGTCCGTCTGTCCGTCAGTCTGTCCGTATGAACACCAAGATCTCAGAGATTATAAGACATTGAGACACCAAATTTGGTACATAGGTTCCTGCATTCCTTACGCAGATCATGTTTGTTTCAAAAGTTGGATGCCACGCCCCCTTCGCCTACAATAATCATTAATCTAGAAAAAGTTTTCAAGTTTTTCATGTAAATCGCGTATAAATCCAAAAGTTATTTGTGTAATGATGTGTAATTTGGTAAGCCATCTGTGCTTAATATTCTTAATACACCCTGTAATTTTGGTAAAAATCGAATAAGTAGAACAAAAGTTATTTGTTAAATTATTTATCAAAATAGTTGTGCCCAATGCATATGGACGTTTTAAGTGTGTGAATGACCTAGAGATTTCAAATTTGGTGACAGTATTCGTATAGGTCTTACGCAGATCAAGTTTGTTTTAGATTTTTGCCATGCCCCTTTCCGCCACCAAAAACTGTAAAAGCCGTAATAATGGACCTAGAGATCTGAATTTTTGTATGCATAATAATAATGATAGTCTCAATGATTCCTGTGATTTTGGTTGTGGTCGAATTAAAAACACGGAAGTTATTAAAGAATCAATTTTATATGCAAAATTCACTTGCAGCTGCTTTGTTTGTTTAGTTGACAGTGTGACCATGTCGGTATGTTATTTTTTGTTAGAATATCATTTAAGTTTTTGGTTTTCTCTCGAAATGGGTTGCGGGTCGAGCACTCTCGACTGTAGCTTTCTTACTTGTTAATACTCTTAGCGTTCACGAAGTAAGCAAAGCTCCTATCAAATTTTATTTATTATTTAATTTAAAGACTCAATTTTATATGCAAAATTCACTTGCAGCTGCCCGCGCTTTGTTTGTTTAGTTTACAGTGTGACCATGTCGGTGGTGTGGATTTTTACCCGCTATTTTCAAATATAAAGAAAAAATTTTTTTTAAGTATATTTGGTATATTTTTTGTTAAAATATCATTTAAGTTTTTTGTTTTCTCTCGAAATGGGTTGCGGGTATCATACGGTCGAGCACTCTCGACTGTAGCTTTCTTACTTGTTTTTTAAACCACTAGTTATGCTTGCATGCAGATCAAGTTTGTTTTATAAATTTACCACGCCCCCTTCCTGACCCTCAAGTCAAAAGTACAAACCATAATAATAATGTTAGAGCCTTGAATTTTGTTATGTATCATAATTAATACACTCTTAATGATTCCTGTGATTCCGAACGCACTCGACTACAGCTTTCTTACTTGTTTTTATTGAAAGTGGTAGTCTTTCTAAAATATCAGTACAACAAATTTTTTTCAGGTGGAAACCGTGTCGACATATTAAAGTCTACCTTAGCTGTATCTACATTGATACCATTTTCATAATTGCCAACAATAAAAATATCAAACGTAAAGATTCAGCGTCATCAGAAAAACTATCGAACTTCACTTCAACGAATATCGCATAAAAAATGGCGACGTCATCTGAATCGAGTCTATTCCGTGATTCAGTTAACGCGTTGGAACTGGAGGCAATAATGGCAGACGCCTTGACACAGGCAACGCGTACTGCCAAGCTCTCCAATACCAAGTCCAAGGACGCAGACCAAGAATTATCGGATACGACATTACAACATGGGGAACATCGTCGAAAGTATATTGGACGCTCTAATATGGTTATACTATATACCTAATTAATTAAATGTTCTTTATATTTAAATTATAAGCGAGCAACTACAGCAGTCACTAGAACCCATCTTTATAGACGACATCCCCGAGCCTATTAAAGTTCTTGACGATATTATATCGGAGTTCGAGGAGACAACGACTAAACCGGTGACCTTGCATAGCAACAGCGGGGAGAATCAGTCGGAGGACGACGGTTATATGAGTCTCAGTCGCAAAAAGTGAGTTCTCTAAATGATGATGTTCTTATTACTAGACAGATTACTTAAAAATGTGATAAAAATTTTATAACATCTTTTGATTTGTTCGATATTTTATCAGTAGGGTTACTGGGTTACTGGCCTGTAAGCCTCGATTTTTAGTTTTACCAAGTATTATAAAGTGTTCAACACCCTAATTAAAATATTATATTTAACTATCCAGCTTGGCCCTCAACTCCGTATTTTGGTACAGACATTCCAAACTTTTTTGTTTGTTTTCGATGCGTTTTTATACCCGCTACCCATAGGGTAGAAGGGTATTATAACTTAGTGCCAACAGAAAATGTAAGTAAAAGGCAGAAGGAGGCATCCCCGACCGCATAAAGTATATATATTCTTGATCAGTGTCAACAGTCGAGACGATATAGCCATGTCCGTCTGTTTGAACACCTGATCTCAGAGACTATAAGACATAGAGACACCAAATTTGGTACATAGGTTAATGCATTCATTACGCAGATCAAGTTTATTTCAAAAGTTGGATGCCACGCCTCCTTTGCCCACAATATGCATAAATCTAGAACAAATCGCGTATAACTCTAAAAGTTCTTTGTGTAATGATGTATAATTAGGTAAGCCATCTGTGCTTAATACTACTACTACTAATACTGAGGTATAAAAAGTTTCAGCCTTGAGTGCTGCTTACATGAAAATTGTGTTGTAAACAATTATGTCGTAGTCAACCAATATACATATTCTGCTGTCAATCCTCGCAGTCCAGTGCTGCTGCCCAGTGTTTGACTGCCGCGGTTTTCATGGTTTTCGATAGGACATGCTGGACCAGCCTCATTATGCTAGTCACGTTGTAGCTTGTTGATCTCATAAGAGCCTTGTTACCCACACCACACCCTTGTGTCCTTATGACTAGAAAAGTTTGATAAAATGTTCTTCACGGTGTTCGATGAGAGGGTTTTTAAGGTAGATCTAAGTAGATCGATATGTTCCTCTGATTTTCACCCAAAGTATGTATCAATTTGATCGCTTGCCAAACAACGTGAATGTTCGCATGCTCACCGGAGTAGACCCCCGTTGCTGTGCCTTCTTTAATCTGCCAAAAGGAATTTTGATGTTGGCAATCTGATGTGTCGGGGTTAGCGTAAGGGCTCAACGTCCGTCATCGTTGAACCTGTGATCACAAACTCGTTCTCCGTGGCAGTTTGCCCACACCCTCTTGTCACGCATGCTCTATCATTGTAACCACTTGCGACACGCAGAGAGAATATTTGCTCCCCGTACGCAGCGATGATTGCGGTCAAATTTCCCACCGACAACTGTTCTGTTTCTGTTATTTATTTATTTCAATCATTTGAAAAAGGCACAAATGTAAGCAAACAATAATTCACAGGGAATCGGTTTTTTCATTCTGCCAAAAGTGCTGCCAGAGTAATAAACTTTTTTGGCAAAGTGAAATGCATACATTACTTCTATTGAAATTACAACTATTTTGTTATAAAAGTGTTTATTATTTCCCAATTAATAAAAAACAATGCTAGTATCATAGGATTCACTCTGATAGGCAAATATGGGAAGATATTTTGGTACCTTTAGTTATTGAATAGTGATAACGTTTATGTCACGTTTTACGTTTTCACTCCGACAAAAACTCGGAATTTTTTAATCTCTGAATGTTTTGTGGTACGTTGCGTTTTGTTCAGCGGATTTACAAATCTGCTCGAGCCAAAATCTCTAAACATTTGTGTGGGATCCCCGTATAACTTTCATGATCTTCGTGAATAGTAAAGAATGCTTGTAAACAGTATGTGCAAAATTACCGTTATTTTAATTTTTAATTTTCAAATTATTAGCAATAGTTCCAAACATATTTTCAATATGAAGTATGGACATCATAATTTGTATAGGAAGTTATACTCTATCGAGGTTCGAACTTAAACTTCTTATTGCATAAACTGTATTCAGTTGAAGTAGTTTTACTCAGCTGGCTCTATGCAAGAGTCGCCCAGAGAGCTCTGCAAACTATTTGTTGCCTCAAAAATAGTGGCAATTGTATCTATCCAGTTATAAAACATTACTCCAGTTTAGACTTGTGCTTAATTCCTTGGTAATTGCATAAATGCTTCCATTTTCCGGTTAAAAACATTTTCGGTGGGGTAGCTTACGTAAAATGTCTTCCAAGCAATGAGCTTCTGTCTGACAAAATTCAAGTTGTTTTAAATTTGCATTACTCTATTTTATGCAGCATGTCAAAAAAGGAATCTGAAGATGTGCCACAAACGCCCAGCACAGACACCGTGCCTGAGGACAGTTTCAACGAAGTTGACAGCGCGGCTGAAAATTTAAGCAAATTATCGGAGGTAGGGCAAAGCCAAAAAGCACCGTCTAAACTTATACAAACTACACTGGTGAGTTCGCAGCAACATATGCGCACACTATTAAAATCCACTAATGTCCATCATATGTATACATGTATCAGCCCAAAGCGCGCTGTTCTTACTCAACTCCAGCAGCGAACTCTAAGTATTCGAGTCTGCCCTGCTGTGGCGCTAAAACATCAAATTTTAACCTCAGTTCGTCGAAAAACTCGTCAAGTCTATTGACCTCAAATAAGACAGGCAGCTGTAATGGGGAGAGGAATGCTCTCGGCATCGACATCAATGCCGTGCATAACGCTGTGCTACGTGGCAACCTGGCCAAGTTGCCCGAGCCAATTTTAAACGAGCATCCGGTGACCATTTACCCAGGGCCATCTCCCAAAGCGAGTGGAGAGAGCACACGTGGACATAAGTTACTCAATTCTGTGGAAAAGCACAAGGAGGTTTGCCATATGCTAAATCCACATTCAACATCATCCTCTGGGTCGCAGCATACTTCAAGCGGCGAGGCCTCTCCATCCGCGTCTAATATTAATATGGCAACTTTAAAAAATCAAGTCCACGACGACTATTCTGAGAACTCACTGGAGGAGTCTACAATATCCATAGACGCAGCACCGGTCAAACAAAATGCCATTGCTTGGGAAATTCATTTTAAAAGCAATAAGAGAAGTACTTCAAAAAAGACGGGCTATAAGGTGAATAAATAAATTTCATCAATATTGGATCCAATAAAATTACTAAATTAAGTTACGGGTATTATAACTTAGTGCCAACAGAAAATGTATGTAACAGGCAGAAGGAGGTATCTCCGACCACATAAAGTATATATATTCTTGATCAGCGTCAACAGCCGAGACGATATAGCCATGTCCGTCTGTCTGTCCGTATGAACACCTATGAACACGATAGAGATCGTAATTTCTGTGCGATTTCAAAAGTTCAAAATAATTCGTCTTTAGAACATATTTGTCTTTGTCTGCACCTAAATAATTCTAAATAAAACTTTAAAAAAATATTATGAATTGGAACCAAAAAAGTACATTTTTGGAAAAGAATTTTCAACTTATGCACCTTGCGATAAATATATAACCCTTAACATAACCGGCAACAACTTCCAATAGAAATACATGCTTACTTTTTATTATATCATTTATTTCGTTTTACAGCTGCCCCAGGAGAACCTCTTACCCGACTTCAACAACAGTTTAAAATACAATGAGCAAAGTATGTTGGGAAAGGGTACGTTTATCATTCGCCGATCTGTCAACAAGTCATCGCATGCCGCTGATATTTTTTCTATGGGAAAACCGCCACAAACATCGCATAGCGCCGGAGCAATAAGTAACGAGTTCTACAATAGTGATAGCGAACCAAGTGAATCTGGTCAATTGAACCCGGCACCAGCACTTTGCGATATGAACTTCATTTATAAGGAGAGCAATGCAACAGCGTCGCAGAATCGACGTTGCCTAGAAATGTCTACAGCCCAGCGGGCAACACTTTCATTGGATATTGACGAGGTGACAGAAAATCTTATTAACAAGCCAGTAAAGGGTAAGACAGCTTTGCTTACCGAGAAAAGGCTCAGCGCCGAGTCAATGCCGGAGAACAACTCAAGTAGTGAAGAATTTGATGAGTCCCAAATTAATGGCTTTGATTTGTTTACCTATAGTGCAAATGGTAGGTGGGAATGAAAATTAATATTTATTGATATGCGAAACTTATTTAATGTTCATCTAATAAAGCAGATCAACGTATCTCGAATTCGACAACGCCGCATACTGATCTTGCCCCTACATTAGAGGAGGATGAAGAGCTTTCAGACTTTAGTTATGGCTGTGCTCCGCTCAAGCAGATCGAGAATAATATTAGCGCCCTGTTACGCGGTGATTTGCCCATATTAAGTCAGAATGCGCCTACCAATGTAACGAATCCACAGTCGGCTGCCTCCACCACTGCTGCTGCGGAGTTGCACGCCAAACGGCTGCTGGAATTTCTTCCCGGAGTTCATAAATCGGAGAGTGCGAAGGAGATGCTATTATCACAAAGTATTGGCTTTGGGCCGCTGCCACCATCGCCACCCAGCTCAAATCCTGAACTGTTCGATTACGATGCGCCGCTTCCGCCTTCACCAGTAAACCCCCATAAAACACTCGATCTGCCTGGATCAGCAGCGTATGTGGTAGCTGCGACTACGTTAGCAACGGTCAATCGTGGGACTACTGTTGTCGAGGTACACGCCACAGCATCCGGCGCCGCCGTGCATAGCAATAGCCAAAAGCGACGCAGTCGTGAAAACGTCGCTGCTGTGCGTCATTTCAACGAGAAATTGCCACATTCTCCGGCACCGGTACATCAGTCTACTGGCTTTTCTGAGGGATTGCCGGGAATATCAGGACCTCCGAAAGCGCCAGCGGTGCCACCACATCGTGCCGGCTGTCACTCAACTAGTACCATGAAATCATGGAGCATTGACTCACACTATCGGAGAAGATCACCTAAGCTATGTAGCTACAGCAGTGGCAGTGGTATCACCACACCAACGGGTCCTGGTCAGACGCCGCTGTCACTTTCTCAGCCACCCATCTGCACGGCAGGTTCGTTGGAGGGTGGATCTGTCGTTGGTATGGGCTCCTACCAACTCAAGTATATCAACTATGGTACGAAGCGCAGCCTAAAGCAATCGCCTCACGAGGAACATCGTTTGCAAACATCATGTAGTCTTCCTGAAACACCAATTTTTGCTAGAGGGTAAGCTTTTCTAGTAACTTGTAATTCTAAAAACTATTTCCATTGGAAATAAAATACTATCAGAAATCGAATATATATTAAAAATAAGCAATGTATCACCATGGTTAAGGCGATATACCGAAACGACATTCGTAATTAAGAGATCAAACAAGCGCTTGATATCCATCGCTACTGTTTTTGTCTCAAAACCTGCAGGGCGCTCTTATTCTCGACAGCCCTTTATGAACAATCGATCATTACTAACACAATTAAAATGAATACTAAGATTTTTAAGCCGACAGTGCAGACTAGGATAGGTACATTAAAACATGGTCGATTCCCTTAAGCTCTAAATAAAAATTTACGCTTGGCAATTCCTACCCTGCAGTTCTGAGCGCTAGTTCGATGCTGGTGAAACAAGCACTTACCAGCAGACCACCACTACTTACAAAGTGGCGTCTAGCCATGCGTTTATTAATTTCCGTTTTTGTATGAAATGTCCGCAAATAGGATCAATCGCCACCGCCTCGATTACCCACGAACTAGTGAAATAGTGCAACATATTAGGGTCTTTAAAGAAACTACTTACATTAGACCCCATGGAACGGCCGGTAAAATAACTGCTGACATCGGACCCCATTGAAGGTAAGTACCCATGTAGTGATCGACGAGGTAAGCACTTTCCCAGGGACAGTCACAAACTCGAGTTGACTAGGTGGTTCGACGTTCATTTACTATAGGGTCACTTTAGTAAGTACCCATGTAGTGATCGGCGAGGTAAGCACTTACCCATGGCCAATCGACACCTCCAGTTCTGCAGGGTGGCTTATCAATGCTCGGTATTCCCTATTGCTCACAGTTATTGGAGAATTGAAGCAATCGCAAAATTTATATTATCCATTTAATGATCTTGAGAAGCATCACCGGGGCACCGTGGTGCTGTCATTGAGCTCCCATCTTTGAGAGCTAGTTCGTTAACCGTTAATTACCCTTTACTTCAGTCTTGAAGCCGAACCTACATATATACATTATTTACACAGCTGTGACATACCTCGCACTCCATATCGACGCCAAAATGATCCTGTACCCGCTAGCGGGTCCCGTACGGCACCAAGGTCAAGCACATCGAATAGCATTGGTATGGGCAATTCCATCTTTGGGATAGGAGGTAAGTATTAAAAAGGATGTACAAAACGCATATAACTTACACTCTGCTAAATCAGCTGGAACGTATGGCACAGCACAAATTTGCCGACAACGTTCCATCAACCATGCTTTAGCGTCCAATGAAATGCTTCGTATGACTGGAGCACCAGCACGTGGCTGGTATCCTAAACAGCGTAGTATGCGACCTGCTTCTACGGAAAATATTGATCGTTTGGCCTCAGTTAGAGTCTGGGATAACCCGATAGGCATGTCTGGCACTGGACAATCTCGTAAGCCTCTTACCCTCCCACCAAATCTGACACCATCCTTTTTAAATAAATCACCGCGTGAAGCACTGCGGCGTGTGACTAGTTTGCTGATTACAAAGAAGAGTGAGTAGACTACGGCTACATACTATATACACCTTCTATTAATACGTTGATTTTAGAGCACAATAAGGATCGCAAACACAAGGCCTATAGCGAACAAGTAATGGATGAGAGCAATAGCAAGCATGCTTATGAATTTGAGACTGGTGAGATAATATATATATTACAGCTGCAAACGATTTCTGATCCGTGTTTCGGGTCACCAGTTCACTTCATAAATTTAAAGTAAAAAATATTTTGTTTTTGCAAAATGAACCCTAACCTGGTTTATAGCCTAAATATTTAGCTATTACAGTTTTTGTTAACCTTCCTATTAACACATAACTTATTATATAGTCTCCTCAAAGAGGAAGGAGATCAACATTCGTAAGGACAACGCATCAGCAGTCGCTGTCGGCATCCCACCCAAAACCAAAAAAAAGGGCCTGTTCAAAACGCTTTGGAAGCGCGCGAAAACCGCATCACTGGACCAATAGGGCGAGAGCGAATGAGAGAAAGAGACCTTTAACTGTTATTTATAAAACCAATTACTTTCCGAGAAGCCTAAACACTGCCCTGCTCGTCGGCTATGATTTTATGAAGGCATTTATAAATCAAGTGTAAAGTATATCATATACTAAGTCTATAAGAGAATCTGCATTTGTATCGCTTATCGCATTGTCCTGATTTTTTAATTATTTCGACTTTGACACGTTTGACTTATTCTTAGATTCGTCATACTATTGGCCTCATTATGAAATCCAATCTCTTTATCCACGGAACGAATAGGGACTATGACTCATACATCGGTCGACTTGTGATGAGTAAAACTGAATATTTCAAATGTACAATGCCGTGAATCATAAAGACTGAAATAATGACAGAAAAACACGAAATAAAAATGTCAAGAGTCCATAAATTCCGAAATCAGGCTAGAGTATTAAATAATCATTTATGTGTTTAGAACAAACCCAGTTATTGCAGTGCACAATAATAACAAATAATCACCCACGTTAAGCATCAATACAGAAACATTAATGAAAAGAGTAATTATTATACCAGCACTGAATTTACAATTATGATATCGAAAGCTCTTAATGCATATATTCTGGAATGTAACTAAACCGTTTAGGGTTCAATGCACCACATACCAATAGATTTATACCAGTTTCCCATAAGGATATGATAATATTGGGGCAAACGAACCATACGTAACGGGCTGGAGGAATTATAATGTCGATAATATTCTAAACAAATACGAACAGCCAACACGAGCTACATAACATATAACCAGCGTTTGAAAAGCTACGCTACTCCCGTAGTATTTCGTTTTGATATTGCTACCGCTCTCGTTTTTACGAGAGCCGTAGCAGAGCCAAAGCAGAACAACGAAAAATTTTTGCTCTGCTATGCTCTTAGTTTCGTCGCGCGATCAACTACAGCTAGCAATAGCAAAAAATATAATGATGTGCTCTGCGTAGCCGTAGCGGTAGTAAAAAGTTGAGAGCGAGATGAGAGCAGAGCATGTAATATTTTTCATATGCTACGGCTCTCGCGTGTTTTTGATTTTTCGCTTTCTGTTTTTCCTATTATAGGCTATAACCACCCTTCCATCTGTCTGTAATAAAAGACAAGAGCAAGCACTAACAAGTCTTACGCAGATAAGGTTTAGTTTTATAATTTTGCCGTAGTTTTAAAACCAATTTGTAAGTAAAATAATAAACAACCTAATTACTATGGCCACTATGGACCATGATCCAGATCTCCTTCAAATTAAAATGAATGGTTTATAAAACAAAATCGATATAATTACTTTCTCAACAAATATACAAACAAATAAACAAATATGGAATTATGTGTAACAATACAGTCGGGAACTCAAATGATACTTAAAATATAAAATATAAAACCATCATAAAACTAAGTGCACCATATCTAAGTTGGTTTTTGTTTACTTAAATTTAAGCATAAATTCGTCACTTTTTTTAAATTAATTTAGTTATTCAATACATGTCTTGTGTACTTTGTTTGTCCTAATTCACTAGATTTCTGAATTTTCCATTTTTTTTTGTTATTTAATAAATTAACCCACAGCTATCAAGTTGTTTATGTGACTGTCTTGTGCGAGGAGCCCAAAAGGGAAACTATGTGCATAGTTGTTTTAAATAAAAATGAAACAAAAATGCTAAATACAAACTTAGCGTGCAATATAAATTCTTTGGAAATGCGAACGTTTGTTAAAACAACTGAAATTAGTTAAAACCGAAACGTACACTAGTCATTTAGTATTCAAAATAAAAAATGTATGCACAGTAAATTACTTATATATTATAATCACAAATCTGCTAAGAAATATAGTACCGGCTGGCTTTGGTAAAAAGATACATTTTTTATATTAACAGGCAATAAAACCAAATTGGCAGGATTTTATAAGCAAAAGGTCAAAAAGCTACCAAAAGTATTATTAACGATTTCAAATATATTATGCTACATAACAAGTTGGTATTTATTATAATTAATTATCATATTATTATTGAAAATATTTTTAGAATATTAGTCTGAAAATTAAAAAATATATTCTAAATAAAAACCAAAAAATAAAACTTTGGGTATTGGGTATCTTCACTTTTAATGGATCGCTTATGGGTAACGGTTTTAAATGGAATTTGCTCTTCCTTAAACGAATGTACTTAGATTTTGTGTCATCTGACTAAAATCATCAACTTGTACATAGAACATTGCTTCTTTATAAACATTTAATTACGCTCAGACATTTAATGATTTGCTGCCCGTAATTGTATACCCCAGAACAAATCAATGACAAATTACAATAACAGTTAATAACACATAATGATTTATAGCATTATACGAACCTCTGAATATAAATAAGATATATTTAATGGTTAGCGTTAATTTATCACCATAAACAGCGCATGATAGAGCTATAATTTTGTTACAGAACAATAACATTTTTAATGTATATACACAAAGAAAATGTAATGAAAAATAAAATAAATGAAATATTGACATTTGTCGTTTTTTTCAATTATTGTAAATCAGAATAAGAGGTAATTTCAGTTATTCACATTGTCCAATGAAAGATAAAAGAGACAATCCATAATTTTAAAACATCTATATATTTTTTTTATTTTTTATCGCGTGTCATATTTGACTGAAAATATGTGGGTAAATAGATCTGATAATGTATGTATATGATGATAATTTAAGTAAAAAACGAACGTCTAACTACAACTACATTATAAGAGAAGAGCACTTATCTTCGGTAAACTAAAATCGAACATCGAACTTCCTATCGAAAGTCGATGCTATGGGCTTTCCCAGACACCAATTTTATTCTTGTATAAGGACATTTTCAAGTTCGTGAACGCAACAATTGTTCATCTCAAAAAAATGTTTAAACAAGTAAGAAAGCTACAGTCGAGAGTGCTCGACCGTATGATACCCGCAACCCATGTCGAGAGAAAACAAAAAGCTTAAATATTTTAACAAAAAATATACCATAGAATATACTGAAATTTGTTTTTTTGTAAATACATATTTTTAAGAAATCCATTAAATACCGACATGGTCACACTGTCAATTAAACAAACAAAGCGCGAGCAGCTGCAAGTTAATTTTGATTAATTAATAACTTCCTTGTTTTTCATTTGATCTCAAGCAAATTCACAGGAATCATTGAGAATATAATTATTATTATGGATACCAAAATTCATTGCTCTAGGTCTATTATTACGGCTTTTTCAGTTTTTGGGGGCGGAAAGGGGCGTGGCAAAAATCTAAAACAAACTTGATCTGCGTAAGAGCTACATGAATACTGTCACCAAATTTGATATCTATAGGTCATTCACACACTTAAAACGTCCATATGCACTGGGCACAACAATTTTGATAAATAGTTTAACGAATAACTTTTGTTCTACTTATCCGATTTGCACCAAAATTACAGGGTATATTAAAAGTGCCAAGCGCAGATGGGTTACACATTATTACACAAAGAACTTTTGGAGTTATATGCAATTTACATAAAAAAAACTTGACTTTTTCTAGATTAATGCTTATTGTGGACGAAGGGGGCGTGGCATCCTTTTGAAATAAACTTGATTTGCGTAGGGAATGCAGGAACCTTTGTGCCAAATTTGGTGTCTCTATGTCTTATAGTCTCTGAGATCCAGGTGTTCATACGGACAGACAGACGGACATGGCTATATCGTCTCGGCTGTTGACGCTGATCAAGAATATATATACTTTATGTGGTCGGAGATGCCTCCTTCTGCCTGTTACATACATTTTCTGTTGGCACTAAGTTATAATACCCTTCTACCCTATGGGTAGCGGGTATAAAAATTGTAATTTTCAAACATATTTTCTTGTGCTTACAGCACAAGATGTAATGTAATGTGGTTTATTACTAAAATTAAATTTTTTTTTTTTTGACTTGGTAAACCTTTTCTAGAAATGTCAATATATGTACATAGTTGCGAGAATATCTATTTAACATACGCAAAAGCATTAGTTTAAAAGGTTTTATTCTCGTTTTATGCGTACCTCTCTTTAAACTTAACTGTACACTTAAGATAACTGCAAACTAAAATATGTTTTTCTTAATAATGTAATTATGTTAAGTTAACTAAATTTGATTGCAATATGCCACATTTTGCCAAAGAGTATGAAAAGTACAACAAATTATTTATACAATTATAAATCAACTGCTTGAAAGTGAGCTACTTTAAAAGGCATATGCCTAACCTCAATTTTGAAAAGTGAAACAAATACAAATTCATATATAACCTTACTTAAATACTAAAACTTATTTATGAATAAGTCATAGCACAACCAAAAATTGCATTGCGAATTAAGACTAATATCTACTAGTACTAAAAATGCTACTTTATTATACTGAAATCGAACTGGTTATTTATCTTAAGCAACAAAAATATTTCTGACCTGTAACTAACTTAAATATTAATAGGCTGATTGTTATATGATCATTATCAAATTGGGAGAGACTCAAAAAATGTAAACATAGCTTGATCAGTTAACTCCATGATAAGATAGGCGCTAAATATTTAGTTGAAACAAACAGATACATAGGTGTGTATATACTGACATGACTAATTCTTGTTTACTATTTGCAGAGAGTCGGGTTGGACAAAGAAACCTATATGACTCGATCTGATTAGGATTTTTTTTAAATTAACAAAAAATGGTTTTATATTTTCCGTTCAGTTTAATCAATAAATTTTAATGAACTAATTAACAGCATAAGAATTTCTTATTAAATGAAATTAACAAATTAAGCTGCATTCCAAAAATTGGCACACCTATTGCAGTAACGTTCAAATTTTTTGACAAATATACTCATTTTTTGTTGGATGTTGATCTTTGTTTATATGTGTCATGAATTAATAAACATTTAACAAAATATGCCTTAAGGTAGATGTTATATATGTAATATAATTATGTTGTTGGTACTATTGTAAATTCAATTAGTGAAAGGTTTTAATAAGTAATCTCTAGTAGCTATGTCCGTTTAGAGCAGCTTAAGCCATATAGCTATACTCGTCTCCAGAATTGGCAGTACGTTCTATATATTGTTTATCAATTAATGATTCCACGCATTTTTTAATCATCGCAATGTTGGGCGTAAAACTAACTTTTGATAATGATAAAACCTGCGAACACAAGAAATTTAAAAAATTTAAGTTCGACAGCGTTTCCATATATTTACAAACCTCCTGTATCAGGGCATTATGCTTTAACACTTTGCGCGCCTTCATAATTCGTACAATGGCAGCTTGCAGAAACAATTTTCGATCCTCGTCCACAGAATTGATTGTGTGCTCTACCTAAAAATTAAAGTTAAGCAATACGCGTTAAGTTAAAATATTTTCCCATTTATAAGCTTTAAATTTACCTCTTGAGGAGTTTCTTTTTGTAATGACGAACTTATCTTAAATTTTGTACGCTTATTTGTGTAATCCAAGTTCAATTCGATCCGCGTGTCCCCTGAGAGATTCTCTGAGCTGGCATTCAGCAGTTTCGATTCGATCATTGGCTGCATATGTTTCTGATAAGTTTCGTCATTCAACTGCAATGTGTTCTGTATTTCTCGACAACTCAAAGTATCGCAGGTCTCGAATAGCAATATGATTGCCATTTGATACGTTTGCATTGTCACTATATAGGACTTCTTCAGGTGACTAAGCTTCAGTTCGCCATGACACATATGATGCAACCAAGTTAATTTACGACCGCTAAACAAATTGTGATAGTAGTCTTCAAACTGTTGGATGTGGATTTATTCATTTAATTGGGAAAGAAAAAAAAATAATTATAACGTACCATTTTAATGGACTTCTCGAATTCCTGGGGCACAGCAAATGGTATAACTTGTGTGGAACCCAAGGGCCAAGCGCCAGCCTGTAGCACCTTAATTGACAAGTTAATGCCTGTTAGGAGAAATGATTGTTACTAAAGGACAACTTGAACATATGTACAACCTAATAATGGGCTCACCGAGATCAATGTCATTATCCTTTAAATGATTGTTGAACTTATTGTTCAGATCTGTAGAGACCGAAATATCAGTAAACATGCGGTGTAGCTTATTTGTGAACTCATAGCCACAAGCTTGCTGCAATTATAGGCAAAATCAATATTAATATTTTTTAAAGCGTATAATAATTTACCTTTAATCGATTAATCATACCCTCCTCAGCGTCCATGCTCTGACTTTGTTCATGTATAAGTCGTTTGGCCAACAACCTACTATAGAACTTTTGATAAACATCTTTATCCTCAATGTACTTGAAAATTGTAATATTGTTGGTGAGTTTCTGATCGATTTCAGCTTCGCTGGTTTTCGATTTTTTCAAAAGGGTATCACAGTATTTTGCCACATACTCAGCACTTCGACATGGTTGTCGTTCGGTAGGACGACGGTTGATGACGCTGGCACAGGCTTTGTCTAACGCGCTCAGAAATAAAGAGTCGTTCTCAAAAACATCAGATATTAACTCTTGATACTTGTGATGCACCTTTAGCATATTTTCAACAAAGGCAATATGTATATTTTCGCCCTTCAATGCATAGACTGTTTCCAAACCCTCGTTCTTAATATGCTCCAGAAAAGTTTGTATCAGTTCAGACTTCAAATTGTCAGGTATGGGTTTCAATACAATATACATGTTACGCAGATCCTGGCGTCGCTCTTCGGACACCATATCTCGACACTCCGAATAGATAAATCCAAGCCGATCATTTATAAACTTCTCTTCGCACTGCTTGCGTAATTTAGGCAACGAACTCACGTGTAAAAACTTTTGGGCCCGTCTGGTTTCATAGTCGAGTATCCTGATTACCTCTTGCATGTACTGGGATACGCTGCATCTTTGCAGCAGCTTGTTAGCTTCGTTTGTGTAGTAGGCACCGCTTGCCTCTAGCATGGGTGCCTCAAAGAGGTCTTGGTACAGCTTTAATGAACCCGTTTTCTTATAGTCTTGAACCTCAACAAAACTATGGATGACGCCATTAATGATTTGGACGCGATGTGAGTCTAGGGTACCATTACTGGACCGATCAGCTGATATTCCCTCGAGTATATGACGAACAAGTTCCTGCGCAAGATACTCAACCATATATAATCGCCAAATGTCCAAGCCAAGCTCTCCAATTTCCATTTGCTCGGCCGCATCGCTGGACAGATTACCATAAAATGATTCCGTATCGGTAATCTTTTGCTTTTTGATGTGTTGTTGGTTTAAGTAGCTACAAAAAAAGGTGTAGTTCATTAAAATACTTCCAGTATCAATTAATAAATTTCTCTGCTTACATGTACAACTGATGCAGATACTTGATGCCCTGACTATACTCCATCCAAGTGGTGTAGTAGCGTTGTAGCAGATCCGGCCTGCTAATGGTATTATTGGCATTGGTTACATCATGTTCAGTCAATACTTTCTTAGCTAGCATATCCTGAACATGAGACTCTAGGAAGTGTTTTGTCTCACCGTAGAGACGATCGGCCATTGGTTCTGGCTGCGCCACGCATAGCGTATAAACATCACTGACCACATATATGTGAATAAACAAAGGTATGTGAATGTGTGAGTGATTAGTATCTGTATTAAATACATACTGCATATATGTATATGTCTAAATATGCATTTTAATTTGTGCTTAATCATGCAAAATAGTGGGTCAAACCTAATTTTTCAGTCGAGAGAGTTCGACCGTATGAAAACAAAAAAACTTAAATGATATTTTTACAAAAAATATACTGAAATCTGTTTTTTGTATATATTTGAAAAAAATCCATTACATTCCGACATGGTCGCACTGTCAACTAAACAAACAAAGTGCGAACAGCTGTATGTGAATATTGGCTATGAAATGTATTCTTTAATAAAATTCACAGGAATCATTGAGACTTTAATTATTATTATGCATACCAAAATGCTTTAGGTCCATTATTACGGCTTTTACAATTTTTGGGGGCGAAAAGGGGCAAACATCTAAAACAAACTTGATCTGCGTATGACCTACACGAATACTGTCACTAAACTTGATATATGTATCTAGGTCATTCACACACTTATAACGTCCATATGCATTGGGCACAACTATTTTGATAAATAATTTAACAAACAACTTTTGTTCTACTAATCAAATTTTAACCAAAATTACAGGGTATATTAGGAGTATGAAGCAGAGATGGCTTACCAAATTACACATCATTACACTAAGAACTTTTGAAGTTATACGCGATTTACATAAAAAAAAACCTGACTTGTTCTAAATTTATGCATATTGTGGGAGAAGTGGGTGTTGCATCCAACTTTTGAAATAAACTTGATCTGCGTAATGAATGCAGGAGCCAAAATTGTACCAAATTTGGTCTTATAGTCTCTGAGATCTAGGTGCTCATACAGACGGACATGGCAATATCGTCTCAGCTGTTGACACTGATCAAGAATATATATACTTTATGGGGTCGGAGATGGCTCCTTCTGCCATTTTCTGTTGGCACTAAGTTATAATACCCTTTTACCCTATGGGTAGCGGATATAAAAATCACTCACTTGCTGTGAATATTAAGTAATAAGGTATTATCAGTCTAAAATATTCCATTTTAAAGAATTTTTGTATGCACTCACCTAAAACTCGTATTCCACACGGCACGTTCAACTTTGCTTAATGTTATTACTGACTCGGCGATGCAACGCAAGCGCGGCCAGACATCAACAAATTCCACTATTTTTGGCTTGAGTGACATATCTGCTGGTGGTGTGTAGGTGTGGAAGGATGTGTGCTTATCTGTTTGGATTATTGGGCAAGTGGACAATTTAAAAAAAAACTAGTAATAAAGTTGAACAATACTAAATTATTTGTAGCTTTCATTGGGAATATGCAATAACAAAAATACAGCACACGATTACAAATAATTTGCATTTCATTATAAATAAGTCGAAAATTGTGTAGCCCGTCGTACATTGCTTCACGGCATAATCAGTAGGTTCCCAGGCAATGACAATCGACCGAGCTCGACCCGCCACATTGCTAGTAATTGACCTCCGAAACTCTGTTTAACTGCAATGCAACAAAGAAAACAACACTTACGCGCCCTTTTTTATTACACTATGAACTAATTAATTATGCGTTAAATTTAGCTTTTTTTCACTTTTCTATAATCCAAAATGAATCTCTATGTTACGGCGACAGAGTTGCCAGTCGACTTCAAGTTCAGAGTGACCGCAAACTGGATTTTAAAATATACTATTTATTTCGGAACTATACCAAAATATAATAATTTAATAATTTCGGGTTACACTCATCGTCTTATTCCTGTCGAATTCAAATGAATAAAACAACTGTTAGAAATGAATTACGCGATCATTCGTCTATTCAGTCCTAGCATATAAAGGAGTTGATATTTGTGATAGATTAATATGTGTGGATTTCAAAATAGCTGTCCCTAATAGACTCCGTCCACAGCACCAACAATTCTGTTTTTCTACATATAATCACTTTTAGATCGTAAAAATCCCATGAGAAAAAACTGAACATATTTTCACATGCGATACAGCCTATTTCCACATGTCCAAAAAATACGTATTTCTCCATATATTTCCATATATTTTTAACGCAACATTCGCCCCATGTAAAATCACTTAAGAAAAAAATGAACCTATTTCTACGATAAAAACATATGTGAAAATATCGGCCACTATATTTCAGTATTTTGTTTCACTCACGCGATAGTCTACCGAGATGGAAGCAAAACTAAGCTCCCCAAAGCACAAAACGCGCGCCAGGGCTAACTAACGCCTTACTAAGTTGTTCGATTCAAATCTTTATTTGCTTGAGGTGTATTTTTTAATTTGCCGGCGCAGATTGTTTACATCTGATAAGCTAGATAATTATCGTGGGAACGGCCACACTCAAATTTTACCGATTCCCATTTGAATACATTTATTGTAATGGATAGTGCAAAACGGTACTTTCAAATGTGAAAATATGTAGTGGCTGCGAACGAAATAATAGTCAATTATTTCGCACTCCATTGGGGTTCCAATCGGCTTCGCAGGGGTTGCAATAACGCTGTTGCAAATGAATAAAATTTGCTCATTGAGTTGACGTATGAATCTATGTATTGTATGGTTGGACGTTGGACGTTGACGTACATAGTATGCACATTCAAGTGGCCCAAGCGATACCAAGTCAATGCTTGTTACGCGCAGATCCCAATAAACCCTCTTCCCGCCCAACCGACCGAGAGGCGCCGTCGGAAGACGTACGACACGATTCGCGTTCGGACAGGATAGATTCGGGCATGCAAAAAAAAAAAAACGCGGATAGCATAAAATAGAATAACAGGATCGGACATAAGAGAGAAACGGGTGGAATGAACTAATTTTAATTATTACTATAAGCTAAATTCAGTCTAATTTAAGATTAAAAGCAGTGCTATCGCTAGAAAATACTTGATAAAATCTATTATAGTTATAACATAAAACTCTAAAGGGTCATGCAATTCAAAATTAGATCTATATGGGGGGAGAGCAAGCGGAATGTAACTACGGGTTAGTCTGGATGGAACGGAAAAGGTTAGTCGCGATATTAATTCTGAAGAATCAATATCACCATTAATAAGATTAAAATAAATAAAATGCCAAGCATTATTCTACGGATAGCTAAAGAAGGTAGGTTTATTAAAAGAAGTCTACTACTATATGACGGCAATCTCACTTCAGCATTCCAGTTCAAGCCACGCAAAGCAAATAAGAGGAATTGTTTTTGAACAGATTCAATGCGATCCTGGTGCACAGAATACAGTGGAGACCATTCGCACGAACCATATTCAAGAATCGGACGAACGAGTGAAGTATAAAGGGTCTTAGTAATATAAGGGTCATCAAATTCCTTTGACCACCTCTTAATGAAACCGAGAACAGACATAGCTTTATCTAGAAAGGTGGTCAGAGAATTTAAGTTTATGATCCAAGAAAATACCTAGATCGTCAACAGCAGTTATGGTTAGTGATAATAGTGTAATTAACATAATAGTGTAAGTTACAAGTACAACTAACCAAAGAACACATTGATGTGTCAAATTGCAAAGCACCTTGGCACCCCAAGCGAATACAACAACCGCTGAGTGCACGGCTGATTTCGAATTTCGAACATCGGAAGCAGTGCACAGCGAACAGCATCGAATTTACTTTAGTCGCGGATCGTCTGCGGAACGATGAGTATGGGTGTATTCGTTGCGCTGTGCTATCGTTTCTATGAATGCGTATTTGTATGTACACGTTGGCGCATATGAGTACGCGTATGTGTGTAAAGTTTTGCAACTGCGCGACAAGCGGCTAGCGCAAGCCGGTTTTGTTATTCCGAGACGAAAGTCTTGAGAACGAAGATGACTTATGTTGCTCGTGTCATACAAGCTTGCAACTTAGCGAATTTTTTACAAGGATTGCGTTGGCTCTGATAGTATAGTGTTGATGCATTTGCATGCGGGTACGATCCCCGGTGAAGATTGTCATTATTATTATTATTACTATTCACTATATTTTATATACGATTTTATCAATTTTTTATTATTATTTGAGCAGTATCTCTCTTTGAATTTATCTTTGAACAAATTTTAACCACAATTAGTTTACGATTTTTCAAAAGTAAATTATAATAATTACTTCATTGCAATTTTATTTATTGTTATTACCAATGAATGATTTAAAAATATTTAGGTGTTTTGCAACTAATTAGTAACACACGTATTAAGTTAAATTTAAAAACTATACTTTGGAAGAAAATTAGACAAATTCGTTAATAACACCATTTATAAAATAATAATATTTGTTATTACAATGTACATATAATACATATAAGTATTTATAAGTATTTATCGGTATATTAGTATTTAGTATGTATTTTTAATAAATTCTTTTGAATTTCTCTGATAAATAAATTGTAATAACAATAGTTATTTAAAATGTATGCTAATATCTAGTTGCAAAATAACGATGTTTAACATATTCAAAACAAGCAGTTAAGACACTATTAAATTAAATTAAATTGAATTAAACAAATATATATTATACATAATTAACCATTAGATATTTAAAAATCTAAACTTTTTAATCACATCATAATAGAAATTTGTTAAAATATAAATTCAAAAAGCTACTGCTCAGATAATATTACAAAATTCATAAAAAATAGTATAATTAATAATAAAAAATAGTATAATTAATAAATAGCAATAATAATAATGGCAATTTTTACCGGCGATCGTACCCGCAATCAAATGCAAATCAGACCAACACTCTACCATCAGAGCCAACGCAATCCTTGTAAATAGTTCGCTAAATTGCAAGCTTGTATCACTAACCAAAGAACACATAGATGTGTCAAATGGCGAAAAAAGTGATTTCACTTGAAACAGCATTATTAGCACCCCAAGCGAATACAACAACCGCTGAGTGCACGGCTGATTTCGAATTTCGAACATCTGGAGCAGTGCACAGCTAACAGCATCGAATTTACTTCAGTCGCGGATCGACTGCGGGACGATGAGCACGGGTGTATTTCGTTGCGCTGTGCTATCGTTTCTATGTATGCGTGTGTGTATGTACACGTTGGTGCATATGAGTATGCGTATACGTATGAAGTTTTGCAACTGCGCGACAAGCGGCTAGCGCAAGCCGTTTTTGTTCTTCCGAGACGAAAGTCTTGAGAACGAAGATGACTTTTGTTGCTCGTGTTATACTAGGTTGCAACTTAGCGAACTTTTTACAAGGATTCCGTTGGCTCTGATGGTAGAGTGTTGGTCTGATTTGCATTTGATTGGGGGTAACGATCCCCGTTAAAGATTGTCATTATTATTATTATTATAACAATTCATTATATTTTATATACTATTTTTATACATTTTGTAATATTATCTGAGCAGTAGCTCTCTTTGAATTTATATCATAACCAATTTTAATTATGATAATATTAGCATTCATTTCAATTTATGTTTATTAGTAACTGAAGAGTAACTCACTTATTGAGTTAAATTAAAAATCCATACTTTTGAAGAAAATTAGACAAATTCGTTAATAACACCATTTATGAAATAATAATATTTGTTATTACAATGTATTGGTATTTATCCGTATATTAGTATTTAGTATGTATTTTTTAATAAATTCTTTTGAATTTCTCTGATAAATAAATTGTAATAACAATAGTTATTATTATTTTATTTACATTTTATGAAATAATTATATGTGATTTGTTGTTTTATAAATATTATTTAAAATGAATGCTAATATTTAATACAGTCAAGACACTAGTGAATTAAATTGAATTAAAGGAATGTTATTTTGAAACACAATTAACTATTAGATATTTCAAAATCTAAACTTTTTAATCACATCTTAATTCAAATTGGTTATGATATAAATTCAAAGAGAGCTACTGCTCAGATAATATTACAAAATTTATAAAAATAGTATATAAAATATAATGAATTGTTATAATAATAATAATAATGACAATCTTTAACGGGGATCGTTACCCCCAATCAAATGCAAATCAGACCAACACTCTACCATCAGAGCCAACGGAATCCTTGTAAAAAGTTCGCTAAGTTGCAACCTAGTATAACACGAGCAACAAAAGTCATCTTCGTTCTCAAGACTTTCGTCTCGGAAGAACAAAAACGGTTTGCGCTAGCCGCTTGTCGCGCAGTTGCAAAACTTCATACGTATACGCATACTCATATGCACCAACGTGTACATACACACACGCATACATAGAAACGATAGCACAGCGCAACGAAATACACCCGTGCTCATCGTTCCGCAGTCGATCCGCGACTGAAGTAAATTCGATGCTGTTAGCTGTGCACTGCTCCAGATGTTCGAAATTCGAAATCAGCCGTGCACTCAGCGGTTGTTGTATTCGCTTGGGGTGCTAATAATGCTGTTTCAAATGAAATCACCTTTTTCGCCATTTGACACATCTATGTGTTCTTTGGTTAGTGCTTGTATGACACGAGCAACAAGAGTCATCTTCGTTCTCAAGACTTTCATCTCGAAAATTTCGAATTCAAAATCGGCCGTGCACTAAGCGGTTGTTGTATTCGCTTGGGGTGCCAATAATGCTGTTTCAAGTGAAATCACTTTTTTGGCAATTTGACACATCTTTGTGTTCTTTGGTAAGTGCTGCAACATATTAAAATTTTGAAGCACGTGCTTTCGGTTGCAACAGCTGACTTTAACAGCTGCTAAGTTTAACATTGGTCTGTTATATAACATTTTTGGTATGGAGATTTACAGTTTGAGGTATTCTTAATACATATGTGAACTCAAACCAAAATTATGGCAAAAGTTCAAAAAGTTCAAATCCCGCTTGTAAAATTTTTGATATTTAATTTTTTTATTTAGCAAATTTAACAAGTTTTCTAAATATTTCAAAAATATGTTCGTGCTCTACAAAGCTGGGTTGCGGGTATTTTACAGTCGAGTGTGCTTTCTTACTTGTTTTACTTTTTATTTGTACTTAACTCTCCAGCAACTTCAATGTTGTTACAGCTTTAATAATATTCCAGCATTGCGAAAGTCCAGTAAAAAAACAATCGGTATTAGCATCGCAATTGTTTTTGCAAATTCGGGAATGAAAGTAAGAAAAATAGAGAAAGAAAGCGTAAGCTAAAAGTTTATATTTTATTTATTTTTTTGTCGTTTTCGTACTTATGTATATATTACACATTCAGTGGGTGGATCGTTGTTCGCTTGAAGTAACATACATAAGTCCCCATGTAGAAAGTTAAGGGATGGTAGCTCCAGCATTGTCCACATAACTACACTCACCCACCACCACTGGTCGTAGTACAATTTGCACAATCTACATTTTATTAAGAATTTTCAATTTTAGATACTTATTCTCATACTTAAATTATAAAAAATACCTACACTTTAAGGGTAGTAACTTAAAATATAACATAATTTCTATATCTATTATTTAATAAAAATGAATTAATTAAAGGGGAACTTAAATTAAAAGACAAAGATTCTAACTTAACAATCATCGCTTATGCTTTGACTTCTTATATTCTTCGTTGATTGTCAGGCTTGAAGCCATTTACAAACGCAATTTTAAAGTTAACGTAAGCCATACAAAATTATGATTTTATTATTTTCCTTATATAGGTTAGTATGTAAGTTCGTTCACAATTTGTTTCTCTTTCAATTCGTTGAAGTTCTCCATTAAGCATGCATTTTAATATTATACAATAATCTATCACACATACTAGTTAATATGTGAGCCCATTTTTTCATTAAGAAAGTAAGTAAGTATGCATGTTTGTAGGTTTGTATCTATTGACGCTAACATAAGTAGTATGCATTTGTTTTATATTTATATGTTATTTTTACACTTAATTTCTTATTCATATATGTTAAATTTGAGCCATTTTGTATTGCTGTCTACTATTGCTCAACATTAACTTCTTACATAGGAATCAGTATTATGCTATCAACAAAACTTATTTAAGAAAGTTATTAGTTATGGTTCCTTTTTGTAGTTTGGAGTTGTGGGTTATATTTAGTGTGGTGGGATATGGACTATATCCAATTATATTATTAATTAGCTCGACTTAGTTTACGTATAAATAATTTATTTTTTTTTGCATTCTAACCCTTTTTCACTTTTTTTTTTAATCATAATTGAACTTCACATACCACTAATGAAATGTAAAGCAAATTATTTATTTAGCTTACGTTTTGTATAAAATTAATTAAGCAGTTTGTTTAAAACAAAACCTCACAATAATTATCATAATTTTATACAATTTAATTTGTATTAGGTACACAGTTTCCGAAAGCACTGCACTTTTGACTAAAAAGTATATTCAGGAGATTTATAGACTGTGTAATAAAGTAATTTTAAACCAATGAAGCAGTTATATATATTTTTATTTTTTTTTTTTGAAAATATGTTTCCTTGCGCCCTGTAAAGATCAAGACTATTTCCCGTTTTTTGACGTATCATCCAAGCACGATGTTAGCTTTCTTGCTTGTTTTTCATTATCACACGAATAAAGATTAACTACGATTAAGTACGAATATACAAATTAGATAATTAATTTTTACTAATTACACTCATGCACTCTTTCGTTTTTATCGAGATATCTCGAATCAAATGCATCAAGATCTTATTTATTCTAATAATGATTGAGATTCCGCTACCGTCCCGTTTCCCAGACAGGATTCTGTAGTTCTTTCCATTAAGATTTCCTGTGCTTTAAGCTTTAGCAGTGGTGTCTTTATATCCACCTCCAGCTCTGTGGTACTCTTTTGGCCTACAATAACTTGCTGTATTGAAGTCGTTTCAGACTCGTATCGCTCTATGGCTGCCTTAGGTTCTGCTATGCTCGAATCCGTTTTTCCCTTTAAATATACATATATGTAAATATAAATAAAAATGTATGCGCACACTCTTAGAAGTATCAGATTGTGAAAGATTGACTCACCTGTAAATAGTAGGTCATCAGCTGACCCTTGCCTTTGACTGATACAAGTCCGCGCTGCAAGAATGTGTAACTAAATTGTTCGAGAATATTGCAGGTTTCTTCGGTGACCTGAATGGCACCTGCTTTTCCGGTACTCTCCATGCGGGATGCTACGTTTACGGTGTTACCCCAGATATCGTAGTGTGGCTTTCGAGCACCGATTACACCAGCTGTTATGGGACCATGATTAATGCCCATTTTCAGGACAAAATGGTTGAAGGATTGTTCATTAATTCCCTGCAACGCATGCTTCAGCTCCAAGGCAAACCCCACTAGTACAGCTAGATGTGACCAACGTTCGGTAATCGTTGCATCATTTCGTATAGTGCGTTGAAGATTAATTCCACTAGCGGCCATATACGTTGAGCCAATGGTCTTGATTTTAATAATATCCTGAAATTGCGGCAGCTCCAGCAGCTAAAAAGGAGACATTCCGTTATTAAACAAATACTTTTAATGCTATTTGAAGTCTTACTGCATCGAAATCGGAAATCACTTCATTAAGAAAACGGAGACATTCAAGACCTTGATTGTTAACCGTTTCTTCTGAGTAGAAGTCTATAGAAAAGCAATTCCAAACATAATCTTTCTGGAATGATGAAAAATGAAGGATAATACCTGAAAAGTTAGGCATGCTGGCGAACAGTACGCCCACCTCCGAATAGCTCTGGGAGTAAAGATCATCATGGGAACGCATGGTGTTCTTCATAAAGTGTTCAGCCACATGCACTGGAAGTACATTGTAAACTAATGCCTCATTTCGCTGACGCATATCATTAGCAGTTTCCTTTTGTTCGGCTACCTCCGTCTTCCATTTAAAGATTACCCGATCTTCGTGGTCCATCTATTAAAAGTTATTGAAATGTTATTGGGAATAATCAAATTGACTTTATATAAGAACAAGTAAGAAAGCTACAGTCGAGAGTGCTCGACCGGATGATACCCGCAACCCATTTCGACAGAAAACAAAAAACTTAAATGATATTTTTACAAAAAATATACCAAGTAAATATACTAAAATCGCTAACAAAGCGCGAACAAATGCGAGTGAATATTGCCCCTGAAATTGATTCTTTAATAACTTCTATGTTTTTCATTCGATCACAACCAAATTCACTGGAATCATTGAGACTATAATTATTATTATGCATACAACAATTCTGCTCTATGTCCATTATTACGGCTTTTCCAGTTTTTAGGGACGGAAAGGGGCGTGGCAAAAATCGAATACAAAATTGATCTGCGTAAGACCTACACGAATACTGTCACCAAATTTGATATCTCTAGGTCATTCGCACACTTAAAACGTCCATATACATTGGGCACAACTATTTTTATACCCGATATCCATAGGGTAGAAGGGTATTATAACTTAGTGCCAACAGAAAATGTATGTAAACGCCATGGCTATATCGTCTCGGCTGTTGACACTGTTCAAGAATGTATATACTTTATGGAGTCGGAGATGGCTCCTTCTGCCTGTGACATACATTTTCTGTTAGCACTAAGTTATAATACCTTTCTACCCTATGGGCAGCGGGTATAAAAATGAAATTTTAAATCTACATTACAAAAAATTTTTAAGTATACTTACAAATCGAGCTAAAAAGCTGAGAGACAATGCAGCGACGAGTAGCAACCCAGAGGCACAATATCGTGTTGATATTATCCTGCAAATAAATTTGAATTGGACAAAAAACTTTGAACATGATACAAAAATCTAAAAAAATTATATTATTGCTTTTAATTTAAGACCCATTTTTTAATATTATGTACTCACGGCTGATGGGCTAGACCATCTTCCAATGCATATAAGTCCTGCATAATGCAAACATTAAAGTAACAATGCAAAGCTGAAAGATTAAAAATAACTATAAACTTGCAGATTTCGCGTTACTGTAAATATACTTCACCTGCAATAGATAGCAAGAGAACGATTTTAGTCAAGTGTGTGAGCTGAGCAATCACGGCAATTGCTATGAGAATTAAGATACTGAAGTTACTCAAGTAGGACGGATACAGGACAGGCTCTGTGGGAACCGCATCACGCATTTGCTTAACAAACGATTCAGGGAGGAGCTGCTCTGCGGTGGGTACTTCCTCTAAGCCAGCCGTAGCATTAAATTCACTTTCACTAACGATGTGCTCAGTACGAACGAAGGTGACAAAGAAGTACTATGTGTTGAGGGTTAAAATCAATAAAAGCTTGAGCACTTGATGTTCGTCGAATTATACTAACCATGTCTATGACATTGCTAAGACCAATGGTAAGTGCTATAATTATTGCCGCCAGTTCGCGCACGAAACTAATATCATTGAATCGCTTGCTTATATCTACAAAGAACTTGGGCAGCATGCCGCTAAAGCTTTCTGCAATGCTCACGGCCACCAGCATGGCAATGGGCACGAGCGGGGCTGCAATATTGATGAAGTGCAATGTCGAACGGGGCAGAACCAAGTACGAATAAAATACATCGATGCACTGTACCAACAAGGCTGCCAGCAACGGCAACGAGCTGTATGGCTCCCGATACACAGCATAAGCTTGTTCCAGTTGCGGATTTTTGAAGCGTAGAAAGATATTCGTATCTTTGGTTAAATTTCTAAAGCAAGAATACAAAAATCTAGTGGTTAGTAAGGGTGAAACCAGGGGAAAATCGCTCTATCAACAATAATTCTCAATTAACTTACTCATGTCCATCACGTGTAACGAGCTCATCTTTTAAGCGCTGTTTAAAGTTCTCTAATTTGATCTGTTCTTCCTCATCCACGTCATTTACGACCACGTTCTGTATATTACATGCAGCGCTCTGTGCAAGTAGTTCCTCATCGTCTAATGTGACATCGGTGTCATTACCGGCGCCATTCTCACTGGAGTCGTTATTTTCTTTACTGGAGATAGTTGAGTCGACCGGGCTGGCATCAAATTTGTCCGGTTGAAAGACGTTGATTTTCTTGTTAGATGGCGAAGAGAACTGTCGATGGATTCAAGGAAAATTAATAATCTCTGACAATTTGGGTATCGGTTCGGCTAATGTAACTTACATTAAGTCTGGTGACTCTGACGAATGTCATACAGAATTTAAACTAGAGCTAGACGACAGGAAATGAGGGTTTCTTGGAAACTGTAATCTGAATTCAGCGACACCAAGCCAATGCTTGTTATGGGAGGACACCAGGTAAAACCACCCCCAGCTCAACCGATCTAGGCGCACTATAGCATGACAATCGACACTATTCGCGTTTGGACATGATAGATTCGGGGATGCAGAAAACAAATGCGGATAAAAGCATGTAAGAAAGCTACAGAGTGCTCGACCGTAAGATACCCTCTACCCATTTTAAGAGAATACAAAACACTTAAATGATATTTGAGCAAAAAAATACCAAACAAATACACCATTTTTTTTTTTTTTTATATATTTGTAAAAAATCCATAATATACCAACATGGTCACACTATCAACTAAACAAACAAAGGGCTCACAGCTCACAGCTCATGTTGCCCTATAAAGTTAATTCCTAAATAACTTTCATGTTTTTCATTCGATCACAACCAAATTCACAGGAACTATTGAGACTATAATAATTATAATGCATACCAAATGCATATTACGGCTTGTACAGTTTTTGATCTGCGTAAGACATACACAAGTACTGCCACCAAGTGAATATCTCTAGGTCTTATAGTCTCTGATATCTAGGTGGTCATACAGACAGACAGACGGACATGGCTACATAGTATTGGCTGTTAACACTGATCAAGAATGTATAGTATATATTTTAGGGGGTCTGAGATGCCTGTTACATACATTTTCTTTTGGCACTAAGATAAAAGCAGTGTGTGTTACCGGTGAAAAATATCGGATTTGCTTCTCTCTGATAGAGTTATAGAAGTCATAGTTCGATCTACATAGAGGAAGGGCAAGGGGAGTCTCTAAAGAAAAACACACAATATTGATTCTTTGGAACTAATTATCAATGTAAAGCAAAACAGAGTTTTAAGGTTACACAATGAAAGTAGGCTTATTAGCAGAAGTATACGATGACAGTTTTAATTGGTTCCATGAACGTCTGACGTTTGATGTGGTGCTAAAATTTCAACTTACCGGCTTAACCACTTTAGTGATAAAGTAAGTTTTTAGGCCCGCTATACGAAGTAACTCTTCGCGTTTTTCACCAAATGCGGGCTCTACTTCAAACTCTCCATTAAGAAAATTTAGGGTCTTGTCAGAAATGTGCACACGTCTAAAAAAAGTTTCTAAGTTCATTATTGTTTAAATTATGATAATTTGAAATTTTTACTCACCCAGCCTTGCCACTCGATTCCATTTTATTAGCTAGTTCTACATCCTTAGAGTACACGTCAAATTGCCACTGGCGCTGACCAAGAATACCAGCAAGAACTGCTCCCGTGTGTATGCCAACACGCATATCAACAGGTGAATTCGCTTTTTGTTGAACATATCTAAGATGGCGGGATATTATTATTATTATGGAACTCAAAAACTAAAACATTTAAAGTCCTGAAGTCAATGGGTAAAGAACATTCATTTTTTATTGAATACGATTGATGATGTCGCCAGTTAGCACTCCTGTAACTGCAGCTAGGGTTACTTCTACCACTTACTTGATGGCTTTTACCATTGAAAGTCCCATGTGTACACAGAGCACGGCATGATCCGGCCGCTCGTCGGGAGCCCCGCTAATGCAATAATAACAATCACCAAGAATTTTGATGCGCAATTGTTGATATTTCTGTAGGTACAAAAATAATAGAGGGGTAAGGGTACCCGTATATGTATGGTGTGAGTGAGTTCAAATATTTGTGACAGAATATATAACAATTCGTAAAAAATTGCAGTTGAGAAAAAATTATATCAGAAAAGTAGGGGTTGGTTATATAACAGACACAAAATTAAAAATAAATCCAAGGATGGGAAGCTATCCAAAATTGTGCTAAGGAAAACACAGTCGTTGAAAAATTAGCTGAGCTCAAATTCGAATTAAAATAAAAAATCAACCAAAAAAGTTTCATGCGTTTAACAAACCAAAAGGTTTTATTATAGTTCACTTTACCTCAGCGAGTCTATCAAAACGTGCGAACAGTTCGTTCAGCATTTTCACGAGATCTTGGGCGCTATATGTGGACGAGATGGCAGTAAAGCCGACAATATCCGCATAGAGTATGCTTTTGTATGTTGTTAAAGAACATATCAATAAGATAAAAATAACATATTACTTTACGAGATGCAGTAGAGTATCATAAATAGCATTAGCATTAGCAATAGAAACTAATTCAATAATAAATTCGAAATTAAATTTTTTGATTAACTAGTTCATTAAAATAAAATAAGCCTAACAAAGATTCCATAACAACATGCCTAAGTAATATGTTCGTCCAGATATTGGATTGTAACTAAACTAAAAGACACATTTTATATTAAACTTAAGTTCAAGCTTGACATAAAAAGAAAATGGTACTAATATAAATATTTCATATATTACTAAGCCCAAAGTGAATATCAATTATGTACTATTAAGAGGACTATAACAACAGATACCCACAGGGTATTATCATGTATGTAACAAGTAGAAGAAGGCATCTCCGACCACATGATGTGTATATATTCTTGATTAGTGTCAACAGCCAAGAGGATGGCTGTCTGTCCGTCTGTATGAACAGCTTGGCTCAGAAAATTTGATATGATATGATCAACATTTTTTTTCATATTTCAGCCAGGCCCCTTTCCGTCTTTCAAATTGAAAAAAAAAAACGATTAATTATATCAACGCACAGCCCAAACAATAAACGAAGCTGCACTTTGTACACACCCTAGATATCATTATACTGACACCCACTAAAGAGCTATTTCGCGAAATACCTCTTCTTACGATCTTTATTAACAGCTTGAAAATAAAATAAAATTGCTTAGGTCCGTTTTTGAAATTGATACGTAAACTTTAGTGAGAGTGCCGAGGTCGAAGTTTATCAACTATGTAAGGAAAGATTTGAACTAGAATTCAATTCAAAACTAACTTCTTAATTACAAATAAACAATTTTTATACCCGCTACCCATAGGGTAGAAGGGTATTATGACTTAGTGCCAACAGGAAATGTATGTAACAGGCAGAAGGAGGCATCTCCGACCCCATAAAGTATATATATTCTTAATCAGCGTCAACAGCCGAGACGATATAGCCATGTCCGTCTGTCTGTCCGTATGAACACCTGGATCTCAGAGACTATAAGACATAGAGACACCAAATTTGGCAAAAATGTTCCTTCATACCCTACGCAGATCAGGTTTATTTCAAAAGTTGGATGCCACGCCCCCTTCGCCCACAATAAGCATTAATCTAGAAAAAGTCAATTTTTTTTTTATGTAAATTGCGTATAACTCCAAAAGTTCTTTGTGTAATGATGTGTAATCTGGTAACCCATCTGCGCTTGACACTCTTAATATACCCTGTAATTTTGGTAAAAATCGGATTAGTAGAACAAAAGTTATTCGCGTAATTATTTATCAAAATTGTTGTTCCCAATGCATATGGACGTTTTAAGTGTCTGATTGACCTAGAGATATCAAATTTGGTGACAGTATTCGTGTAGGTCTTACGCAGATCAAGTTTATTTTAGATTTTTGACACGCCCCTTTCCGCCCCCAAAAACTGTAAAAGCCGTAATAATGAACCTAGAGTTGAATTTTGGTATGCATAATAACAATGATAGTCTGAATGACTCCTGTGAATTTGGTTGAAATCGAATGAAAAACAAGGAAGTTATTAATGAATCAATTTTATATGCAAAATTCACTTGCAGCTGCCCGCGCTTTGTTTGTTAAGTTGACAGTGTGACCATAGCGGTGTTGTGTATTTTACCCGCTATTTTCAAATATATACAAAAATTAAGTTTTAGTATATTTGGTATATTTTTTGTTAAAATATCATTTATGTTTTTTGTTTTCTCTCGAAATGGGTTGCGGGTATCATACGGTCGAGCACTCTCGACTGTAGCTTTCTTACTTGTTTTTTTTAAATTTAGTTTTACCTGTTTAGCAATATTTGCGTCCAGCATACTACGCATTAAGGTTTCTACACGTCACTACTTGCAAATCCATTTTGATGGATTTTAAAATGCCAATCGCAGTCGAAGCTGCGGGGCAAGGCTGAGAAATTCTTAATTTTAATTAACAGTTCCTTTGGACTCTTTAATTTTATTGTGGAATCCAAGTTTTTGGCCAACTCATATGGTAGTACATGAGTTCAGACCAAAGAAAGGTAATTTCACCCCAGTCAATATTCAATCAAATATCACCTTAGCTCATGCTTCTACTAATAATAATATCAATATTAATAATTTTAATGTTAAAATCACTATCACTAATGTGTCCAATAACGAAATGTTAACCCAGGTCAACTAACCTATTCGTATAGTGTATCAAAAAGTAAGGCGAATTTAATCGAAATGGTCTAAACTCTATGAAGACAGTTTCTGTATCTTAGCGTTTACCTTACTTGGTTAAAGCCTGAAATTTCTTTTATTCAAAGTATTGACTTACCTTCATATAATAGTAGACTTATTTTATTACTATTAACTTCTTCTTACTTCTCTCAATAACTAATTGCCGTTGCATGCTTGGGGTTCTGTTTATAGTCAAACCACTAAATTATGATATTGATTCTTCATACATACTTAGGCGTATTATCTTTTCTGTCCCAGTTAGTCTGTCCCTTACACGTAACTTCAGACCTTCTTCTCTAAACCTCTGTACAATTAACTATTCTAAGCATGAACCTATTCGAGATATCTGTGCTGACTACACGGCGAAGCATCTTTTCTAGATATTATATATCTGTATATCTCATTCTTAGCTAACTAGGAATAAACATGGTATGGGAAAATAAAAATTAAAAAAAACAGAAAAATTAACTAACCTATCATCTAACCTAATTTTTTCTTTCCTGGGTTTTCCCCAATCCGTGCAGCACTGGTGTATTAGATTAATATTGCTTAAATATCCCCAGAGATTTAATGCAGGTATTTTGAATAACTTTTTATTTTCTAAATAAATAATGTATACTTATTTTATTTCATTTTTATACCCGCTACCCATAGGGTAGAAGGGTATTATAACTTAGTGCCAACAGAAAATGTATGTAACAGGCAGAAGGAGGCATCTCCGACCACATAAACTATATATATTATTGATCAGTGTCAACAGCCGAGACGATATAGCCATGTCCGTCTGTCCGTCTGTATGAACACCTAGATCTCAGAGACTATAAGAGCTAGAGCTACCAAATTTGGGGTCAGTACTCCTATAGGTCCTACGCAGATCAAGTTTATTTCAAACGTTGGATGCCACGCCCCTTTCCGCCCCCAAAAGTCTGTAAAAGCCGTAATAATAGACCTAGAGCATTGAATTTTGGTATGCATAATAATAATTATATTCTCAATGATTCCTGTGAATTTGGTTGAGATCGAATGAAAAACAAGGAAGTTATTATAGAATCAATGTTATATGCAAAATTCACTTGCAGCTGCCCGCGCTTTGTTTGTTTAGTTGACAGTGTGACCATAACGGTGTTGTAGATTTTTAACCGCTATTTTCAAATATATACAAAAAACAAGTTTAAGTATATTTGGTATATTTTTTGTTAAAATATCATTTATGTTTTTTTTTTTTCTGTCGAAATGGGTTGCGGGTATCGTACGGTCGAGCACTCTCGACTGTAGCTTTCTTACTTGTTTATTTTTATTTTTCTAATCACCTTTTTATTTTGTAATTTCTACATTTAGTTATAATAAAACAAGTAAGAAAGCTACAGTCGAGAGTGCTCGACCGTAAGATACCCGAGACCAATTTCGAGAGAAAACAAAAAATGTAATGATATTTGAACAAAAAATATACCAAAAAAAAAAACTGAAATTTGTTGTTTAGTATATATTGGAAAAAACCCTTAACATACCGACATGGTTACATTGTCAACTAAACAAACAAAGCCCGAACAGCTGCAAGTGAATTTTCCCTATGAAATTGATTCTTCAATAACTTCCTTGTTTTTTATTCGATTTTAACCAACTATTATAACGGCTTTTACAGTTCTCGGATGCGGAAAGGCGCGTGGCAAAAAAAAAATCTAAAATAAATAATTTAACAAATAACTTTTGTTCTACTGGTCCGATTTTTTACCAAAATTACAGGGTGTATTAGGAATATTGAGCACAGATGGCTTACCAAATTACACATCATTACACAAAGTTATACGCGATTTACATAAAAAAAACCTGACTTGTTCTAGATTTATGAATATTGTGGGCAAAGGGAGCGTGGCACCCAACTTTTGAAATAAACTTGATCTGCGTAATGAATGTAGGGGCCTATGTACCATAAAATACATTTTTTTTGTAAATTTGTTTTAAATATCTTACAGTCGAGAATCCTCAACTATAGCTTTCAGACCTGTTTTTCTTTGCAACTGAATAAATATCTCTCTAAGACTATGTCTCTAAGTGTGTATTTTAAATAAACTTCATCTGGGTAATGAATACAGAAATCTTCATAGGAAACTTACATGGACAGACGGTTGGACACACGGTCACATTTGTTACATGTACTTTATAGGGTCGAAAATTCCTAAAAATAACACTTACTTATGCCATGTTTAACCCAATAAGCCCTTTTTCCATTTTTAATAAGGACTGGGATTAAAAATAGAGTAATTTTTGAATTCAACAGTACTAGCAAATTAATGACCTTTTTGTGTAAAAGATGCGAGTGCAATTATCGATATCATACTCGTGCTCTAATCAGGGAATATTCCGAATCGAACAATTATTTTGACAGGGTTCTAATTTACATTGCACTGATCGAGGCGAAGTAAATGTTGAAATAAAATTAAGTTTTATTACGAGCTGAACCTAATTTAACGAGTCGAATGTTCTCGATTGTAAAATACCCGCTACCTAACTTGTTATGGCACGAAAATATTTTTGAAGTATTTATAAAATTTATAAAATTTGTAAAAATTGTAAAAAAAAAAATTAAATAACAAAAATTTTACAAGATGGATTTGAACAACAACACATTGTGAGGCAAGTCTACGTGCGCTCTAACTACTGCGCCACCAAAGAACTTTATGCAAGGCGTTCTAATAAGAATAAAGTACCCATTACTTAATAACCCATACATTATGTAATGGGTACTTTATTCTTATTTATTTCTTTAAGAATTGCAAAATTTTTAGCATACTTTTGGTGAAATTTATTTTTTTGTTAATTTTATCTTTTTATTTGTATTACCTGGCAATTTATGAAAGAGTTTCCAACTATTATATTCATTATAAATAACAATCATAATCTTAAAAAGTAAAAAAAATAGGCTGGAGCGGCACTCGCACCCCTGTTGCCTGCTTAGCTGCAAGTGTTTTCATTCATGTAGGCGTAAAAAAGCTATTAAAGTGAAATCTTGGCTAATGTCTTCCATGTTTATCATGCGATTTCAGTCACATTTTCAGAAAACATCCGCGCTTTCATAAGTGTGCGAAAGTTCATAAGTACTGCTATATGGCAAAACCTTAAGAGTATGTTTTTTTAGTACGTTATTGGGCGTGGCTAAACTCTAAAACAAACTTGATCTTAGTGCAAGCATAACAAATTTTAAAATTTCGTAGCTCTAGCTCTTACAGTCCCTGGTGTTCTAGGTGTTCATACAAACAGACAGACAGACGGACAGGGCAATATGGTCTCGACTGTTGACAGTGATCAAAAATATATATTCTTTATGGGGTCGGAAATGCCTCCTTCTCCCTGTTACATAAATTTTCTGTTGGCACGAAGTTATAATACCCATCTATCCTATGAGTAGAGGGTGTAAATGTTAATATAATTTAACCTGACTTTTTATAGAAAATGGCTTGAGATCTAGTATACTAATTACTTTGTTTAGCTTAGCTTTCTTATTTGTTAGTACTTATGCATGTGAAACACTTATTATTCCTAATAACTTACCTCACATTTTCATGCCGACTCATATAAATCTTTTTAAAAGCTTCCGAACTGGAAGAGCCCAAGTCCTCTCGCATCTTAATGGCCACATGTTTGGGTAGTACAGATAGTAATAAGCGCTCCTTTTGAGTACAGACATTTTTTTAATTTCTCAATTATGTCAACTTATAATTTAAAGTGTTCACCTGCTCCGCTGACTGCTCTTCGATCACCATCTTTACTTCCAAGCTCTTTTTAGCCTCCAAGAATGCTCGTTTTTGCTTGGCCTCTCCCATGAAGTAATATAACAAGCCAATTAGCGCAGCGGTGGCTATAAGAACAGCATTTGCAGCCGCTTGATCGGAAATTAAAGGGTCCGGTCGAGAAAATCCCACGGGAAGGCTTAGACAATTGAAGTATGTGCAAAATCCAATAACAAGACCGAGGAAAATCAAGGGTAACGGCAACGTTATGTATATCAAGAAATTTAATAAAATTGCCCAACCGAGAACATCTCTATAAAAATGGATGAAAAATATAGATCAGCTACAGGGCAATCCTTGGTATAAGCTTGCCTCAACTTACCTAGGTGAAAAAGTTGATTGCAGCATTACATAGGCCGCAAAATGCAACATGGAGAAGAACCACAGTGCTCTTGGCACAATTGTCAACAGCGAATGATGGAAGCGTCTTAATGATGGCTTTTCCGACTGACGTCCAATATGCATTAGAGCCGTAAGGGCAAAGTACGCCAACAACATGCTGCAATTAACCACTGCAGATTGGAGTCAAATTCGAAATTGTATGCTATTAGTTAAAGACAAGGGCGATTTTTTACAAAGACGGGTACACTTAAAACGCATAAAAGAGTTGTGTAATTTAATGAAAAGAGTATCTTCCTAACAAATACGGAAATATACAATTTTTTGTTTTAACTCCAAATCACGACCTCGGAGGTTAGCAGACGGATTCGGTTCAAACATGAAACAAAACAACCTATAACAGCTATAACAGGAAAACACAGAATTAGCTTAATAGCGGGAGTCAAATGGAAAAGTTTCCCTGTCCTACAAAAATGTCACAGCACTCATTCACATTGAAAACATCAACAACGAACAGAACGTTATAAATCGACTTATTACTTTGTTGTTAAAAAATCTTAATGAGTATTATTCCTTTGGTATGGTTTTAATATAATGTATCTTAATAACGAATAAATAAGAATAGTTGTGTGTTAGTGCTCAACGTAAAATGCAAATATAAAGTTTTAACATAATATGTACTGGCGAACCATCAGTGCGTCGATCAGCCCGACGAAATACTCAATATTTACGAACAAAAATTAGTCTACTTACTTCTTACTGGATATTCTTGCTCCCAGGGAATACAAATAGTCCAAAAATTGAACAGTACAGCGGCAAGTAAAAACCATTTTATACCGCTGCGCCGCTGTTTAATTGAGTAATTGTGATAAAGCTCGTTGAGTACGTGTTGTGGTAAGATAACCACTCCACCGCCTGTGATTCCTACGCCGCCGGCAACCACATCTCCTTCGTGCGGTTGTCGGCGGCGAGTTGGCGTCTTTTTGCGCTTGACTTTTCTGGAAGTTGGCGATGCTGTTAACTGGTTGTTTTCCAGATTGTCAGGTGAAGCTGCTGTAGCTTTGTCTTCCGGCATGATATATGTAGGTTCCTTGCAGCTTAAAGTTTTCGTTTCCACTTTCTGGCTTAAAAATGAACTATGGCCACCGCCGCTACGACAATCTCTTTTTTGTTATTAACGAATGTTGAAACTTCAACAAGCTGTAGAGAAATACCTTGATAAATGTGAAGATAATAAGATAAAGTTAAAATGCATATTTGTACATATTTACAACAAAACTTCCATACAAAAAATGTTCATGCATAATTATTAGGTTCAACATTGCCATTTCCTCATCACCTTTATTTTTCTTTAAATAAGTAAAAATACATATGTAGGTATGTACATATATGTACGAATACATATACATACGCTTCCGTCTAGGTGCTCTCAAAGTCGTCCTTGCACGAGTACTCGGTGAGCGAAATTTTTTTCTATATGCTTTAAGCAAAAAGCTTTAAGCTTACACAGTGGCATCAATAGATATAATTTTTTGTTTTTTATTTTCTTCGCAAACTGTTAAAGTTAATGTTTGTTTAAATAAATTAAAATAGAGTTATCAATTTCATAATCATATTACAAACAAATTTAAACTATCGTTTGAATAAGTAATGAACAATCTCATTCGAATTTAACACCTGCTTATCATATACCACAGTTTTTTTTATATATATCCCCCAGTTTCTTGCTACATGTGTATCTACTATACTTTCTGTCTATCTCTTTCTATTTCTTGGGTTTGATACCCAAGTTGATGATGTTTCTACTTCATTTGGTCATCGTGTTCCGATAGCCGAAATTGTTGTTTCATTTACATAGGAAAATCTTTCATATCTGTTTACATATGCACGAACTTTGGTATATTTATATAAGCGTGTAAGCTCAATTATGGACGTTTTATTGATCTTAATTTGAATGCTTTGCAATTTTATTTAAACATTAACATACTTTGCGTTTGGGTCTGTACCTGTGCATACATACAATGATTTAATGTGCTAAAAAATTTTGGTCAAAATTTAAAAAAAAAAAAAAAGAAGCAATATCACAACAATTATATGTATGTATGTATATCCGTATGTGTGGATTTACAACAGCATCACAATTGTGCAGATGCTCACATTTTTGGAAGCTGTGATAAAGTTGTTTTGTCAGGATGTATGTAAGTACATAATATCGTTTCGCACAACTGCAAAAATTAAGCCAATGTTTTCATTTTTTCGTTACAAGCGTTAACTTATTTGACAATATAGTTGCACCTCCGTAGATTACATTTCACTAACCTTTAATTTTGCTAGTCTTAAAATTGGCACTGTTGCAGCTGAATCAATCTGCAGAAGTGACGCGCTCGAAAATTTTACCACTGAGCTAAGACGCACGATAATCTTGACTGATGGTAAGTGAAAATTTAGGAGTCGACAGCTCTTCCAAGCAGCAGCACCACCAATAAGGACATTCCAAAAGCTCTCTCTACATGTATTTTTCTCGTTACTTTTCTCTTGTTTAGCGCATGCGGTGTAGTATAACTCAATGCAACTGATAACGTTACAGCTGTGCTAGATAACGCCATGAGCAACAATATATTTGTGAGGCTATTTATGAAAACATGTGAGAGTCCTCAGGCCCAAAGCGCGCTATGCCAGCTCAATAAAAATGGTAGAATATTTATAAACAAAAATAACATTAACAAGTAAATCCTGTGTGCTCGACTATAAAATACCCGATACCCAATTTGAAAGAGCCCGAATATTTTTTTGAAATATTAAGCAAACCTTTTAAATTAAAAAAAAAAAAAAACTATTTAGTAAAAGCTCAAAATTTCACAAGCTGGACTCAAAGTCAGACACTGACGCACGCTTTAACCACTGCGCCAACAGATTACTTGGTGCGTGACGTGAATTTGTTGCAAAAATTTCAGATTACTTTAGATAATTTTTTTTTACAAATATTAACTTTATTTTTTGGCTATTTATTCCATCTTTAATATTACTCATAGTTTAAATAAATAATTATGGTTAGATTAAAAAGTAGAAAATAAAACTAGTAGTTGTAAAATACTTTTTGATATTTCGAAGGCGGTAGTAGGAGTGGCTAAACTCTAAAACAAAATTGATTTGCGTGCAAGCATTACACGTGTTTTAAAAGAATTTTCGTAGCTCTAGCTCTATAGTCTCTGAGATATGAATAGGTATATGACATGGCTATATTGTCTCGGCTGTTGACGGTGATTCAGAATATATATATATATATATATATATTTAAAAAAATCAATAATAAACCGACATGGTATCACTGTCAACTAAAAAAACAAAGTGCCACAAGTGAATTTTGCATATAAAATTGATCCTTTAATAACTTCCTTGTTTTTCATTGGATGCCAACCAAATTCACAGGAAGCATTGAGACTATATTATTATTATTATGCATACCAAAATTCAATGCTCCAGGTCTATTATTACGGGTTTTCCAGTTTTTTAGGCGCAAAGGGGCGTGGAAAAATTTATAACAAACTTTATTTGCGTAAGACCTACACGAATACTGTCACCAAATTTGATATCTCTCATTGACACACTTAAAACGTCCAAATGCATTTGGCGCAACTATTTTGATAAATAATTTAACAAATAACTTTTGTTCTACTAATTTTTACCAAAATTACAGGGTATATTAAGAGTATTAAGCACAGATGGCTTACCCATCTTACATCATTACACAAAGAACTTTTGGAGTAATACGCGATTTACATACAAAAAAAGCGACTTGTTCAAGATTTATGAATATTGTGAGCGAAGGGGAAATAATCTTGATCTGCGTAAGGAATGCAGGAACCTTAAAATATATAATATATATATACATTATAAATTAAATGTTAACATCTGGAAACAGGTGCTACTCTCTCTGTGTTGCAGCTGGGGGATCACACAAATGAAGGGAGAAAAACGCGGGAAGACCGACAATGAGCAGTAGGTAATAAAACTGGAACTGGGTAACACAGTTACCCTAAGCAGCCGTTTCCAAACTATCAATTTAAGATGAGCTCAATGACATGTGTTGCTGCCTAACCCATCTGTCATATTTTAGCCCAAAAAGTAACTTAAACAAATAACTTTATTTAACTGAATACATATAAAAACGAATATACGAAGTGTTAAGATAAAACGTTTGAGATTGCATCTACTTCATCTTTTGCATCTATTTATCTTAAATTTTTACAAAGTTATTCTATATGCACCTATTTGGATAGCCGCCCGAATTTGTAGTAACAGCAAAAAAGCGCTTTGCAATATTACTCAGCTTCAAAATAATATAAAATCACGAAATTCAGTTCAGAAAACGCAGTTTACATATTATTTTTATCGATAATTAAAAATTGACAGTGTTCACACCTATTGCCGCGACCATATGTGCATGTATGTGACATGCAGAGCGACCCCATAAAGTATTTACGAATACATATATGTATGTATGTACATATATTATTAATCAACATCAACAGAAGATTTAGCCATGCCCGTCTGTTTGTCTTTAAGAACAACTATATATCAAATATTATACGACAAAGAGAAACCAAACTTGATGTCAGAACTCACATATGTACATATGTCTTACATCTTACCCCTAATTAAATAAAAACGATTAAAGATCGTAATTTTAAAGCTAGAATCTAAATTTTTAGTACGCATAATAATAAATATAGTCAAAGAGATGGTCATGATCAGATGCAAAACTAAGAAGTTAAAGAAAGAAATTTTTAGGACAATAAGTAGGGAAGCGAACTAACTAAAAACGTGCAAGTTTGGTCATAATAATACATATACATAGTTCTAATGGGTCGTGATTGAATGAAAAACATATACATAAGCCATTCAAGAAACAACATTATAGGCAAAAATGACATGCAGCTACAGGAGCTCAGTTGGTTTGGTTGGTCATTTTATGACGTGACATTAAAAGTCAACAATAAATTAAATTTTTTGTAATATTTAATTTTCGATTCTTGTTGAATTTATCTCGATAACTTATCAAAAAGGTAAAATTGTTTTCAAATATTTGTAATATATGACAACCCTTTGTAGCAGTTATTTCTATATTTAACATAGTTGGCTCAATTTAACATTACCATTCGGGTGAATACATTTTTTATTTAATACACGGGAGTTAATACAATTTATTTAGTTTTACTACCCAATTCAGTTTTTTAGTTTACCTACAATTAACAAGTGCGTTTAATATCAGTTTAATCGCACATTTTTTTAGAAATATTAATCGTATGTATCGATGTGTGGAATATCGATAACTTATCGAATACGCATCGTATATAAAGTTACCTCAACTTCTGTCTCTGTCTCATTCGGCGTTTTTCTGTGCAACTGTGTAGACGTTTTTTAAATCGGAAGTCAAGATCAACTTCGAAAGTATACCAACCTAAAAAGTTGTCAAGTAAGAACAATTTGCACAAAATTAAACATTTGTAAGATTGTTAAAATTCTTCGATTGAAATTGCATTAAAGTTTTGTGTACACGAGCAATTTGAGAAAACATTCATTTTTCGCGGTCCTCTTTAAATAGCAATTCTACAAATTAAAATGGCTGATGTTGCTGACAAAAAGAAGTGAGTAATGGTATTTAGTTTGTGCGTAAATGTGCTGCTATTAATGTGAACGTTTAATATGTCTATATTGCATATAGCGATAGTTCTGCATCAGTTTAGAAAAAATGTCTTTGAATTTTGTGTCTATCTACATAAAATTCTTAGACAATCCATATCGTTGTCCCTCTTACACCAATGCGACATTAATGTGCGCGCAAAAAATGACGCCGTTGAATTTGGCGCGGCGTCATGACTCTTTCTCGCTTACACTCCGGCCGGCAAACGCTGTCTGCAGCAGCAGCAGCAACTTCGTCAGTTTGCTGGTTGTTAGACATGGCCGCGGCGGTAGCGTATGTGAAGGCAAAGAAATGAAATGCTAAGTGTGTGTGCTTTCATAGCGGAGTGTGCCAATATATGTATACAGATTTAAACGTGTGTACGTCTGCAGGTACATTCAAGTTGCCGCTCTTTTTTCATGCTGTTTCAGCTGTCGCTTCGTTTTTTCTGTTTGCTTCAGTTGCCTCTGTCTCCTGCTTATTAATTTTTTGTAGTTGTCATTCGTAGAATTTTGGAATGTTATTAGCACTTGGCGCTTCGCTCTTTGTGTTAGCTAATGAGCATAAATTCGCTTTCCAGACATTTTGTCACTGCCGAAAATAATGACATTGTTGGTTTTTGTGGCGATTGCTTCACTTCTCTTGCGTCGTAGCAAAAGATAACCATTATGCTAACACAAAACTCATTTTTGTTGTTGTGTAGGTTGTGTTGGTTGATTGTAGAGTGGAGGGGGTGGTTACATTTTGGTGGGTGATTGTCAAAACATTTCGACCGTTATTTATTTTTTTTTGCCGGTTTGCTTTTCATTTTGTTTTTCTCTGTTCTCCTTCAAGTCGTTCTCTTCTATATGTAACGTGCTCACATCTTACCCATTATGGTGTGTATGAGCGAGATGAATATAGTGTAAGCCATATGAAAACCAGTTTTTTTTGTACGTTGCAATTTAAATACATAAGTCGCGTTTTTTTTTTTTTTTGCACAATACTTCCTCTTTCACTCAATTTAAGATGCTTTTGTACAAGGTGCGCCATCTTTAATGTCAAAATCTAAACACTACATACCTGTGGTTATTAAGAACCGATTGATTGTAGTAGAGGACACAAAAACTAGATTTATTTATTGTATCATTTGCTTTACAATAACCGAACGCTCTCAGATGGGGATGGGGGTTTGTATTTAATCGTTATCAAGTTTTCTTGCACAGATGTACAATTATATAGTAGCTAAACATATTGAAATTTCGTTAATAGGAGGTTTATTCTTTAATTTTGAATCCGGGATAGGAGAAGATGGTTAAGTCAGTAAAACTAATTTGCTAATTGTTGGGAGATATACGTTTTTATGTATTTCATTTTGTTGTGCAAAGCATATTAAAATTAAAAGTGCAGTTTACAGCGGGGCAGCTGCAGTTACTCTCATTTATCTTTAGCGTTCACAAATAGTAACATATTATATAGATGCCGCTGATCTGTAAATTGACAAGTCTCCTCGATTACATATTTTGTATCGCAGCGAAACCCCTGTGGTCGAGAAGGTGGCCGCCGAGGGGGTTGATTCTGTAAAGATGGATAAAGATACCGTCGCAGTCGAAGAAGCAGCAGCTGTGATCGCTGAAACGTCGACCACTACAGAGAATGGCGCTGTTGGTGAGGAGGATTCAAGTAGCAGCCCTGACGGTGCCAAGGAAAATGGTACTGAATGTAGCACTGAATCTGCTCCCGCTGCCCCTGAAGCTGTAGAAGTTGAGAAAAAGGTAGAAGTACCAGCAGCAGCAGCTGGGGAGGAACCTGCTGGTGGTGAAGAGAAATCAGATGAACCCAACACTGTCAGCGAGGCAGCAGCACCAGTCATTGAGAATGGCGCCGATGAGACAGAGGCAGCCAACGGAGAATCAAAAGGTGTGTTATCCCTTAAGTTTTACTACCTTTTTGTAAGCTAACTTTGCCTTTCCAACACACAGATAATACGCCCGCTGCCGAAGCCGTGAAGCGAAAGGTTGACGAGGCCACTGTCAAAGCTGATGAGGTCGTTGCCACGCCGGAGAAGAAAGCGAAATTGGACGATGCCACCAGCACGAAGGATGATGTTCAAAATGGTTCCGAAGCCAGCGAGGTGGCTGCCTAAAGTAGTCGCACTGCGTAACTAAATATAAAATATACTAATACACATCAATTAACATACAAGAATCACACAAAATGGGCTCCCACACACACATTTGTGCACGTATAAGATTGCGTGTGTGGCGCATAGTCCTCTTATAACAACAATCCTGCATAAGAGCGTAGTCTTAAAAACCTACCGATTCTCTCTGACTCTACTAACACTCAGCAACAAGAAAAATCAATTATCATTTAAAACTTACTTAAAAACAAAACAAAAACTTAACCATATAGAGCAAAAGTAAATGTATGAAAATATGCATTTTAAGCGGAAAAATAAGTAAACAAGAGTTGTAAAGAAAGGCATCAAACTTAATGATAATAAAATTAGAAATGAAACAAACTTTGCAGGTCTTGTAAAAGTAGATGAAAAAATATATTTAAAAAAAATATTCAAATTACGTACACTTTGTCATTTTAAAGATTTCATTCTTAATTTTATGTATGGTCCTCTATATTATATATGAATATTTATATATAAAAACGAAAGTTCTATGATTAAAACTCGGAAAATCCTAAGAAGCTGCCCTCTTAAATATTTTACATTTAAATAAAAAAGTATGTCAAACAGTTTGCCTAAATAATGTTAGTGCTGATTCACAGATTTGACAAAATGAAATATATTTAAAAAATTCAAATATTGGTCGATTTATCTATATATTCATTCGCATACATCCCAAAATATATGAAAGTTTTGTATGTACTAGATTGGGCGTTAATTGAGTAACTTGTGATTTGTTATTTACTCGCCCCGTTTTTCCGCTTACATTTTTTGTAAGATTATTCAAATAGTCTTAACAAGGGGTAGCAGCTCAAATCAACTCGAAAATCTGATCAATAAATATATTGACAGCAGCAAATTCGCAAAACAATCTGAATTAAGGATACTGGATTATTTAGGCTGCAAAAAATAACACCTAAGCCATTCAAGAACATTGAAAATAAATCAAATAAGAAACACCCAAAACCAAATGATTATCTACTTTATGAAGGTCTTGCGCTTCAATGCAAACATGCAAGAACTTCTTCCGAGACCAGACCTCTCAGAAATTGATGTTACTTTAACCCCCATTTCACGGATTCCTAAAAATCATTTTTTAAAATCTTTGGAAGATGCTGCCGATTAAGAGTCGATGTGTTAGACGACCCCCAGACATATCGAGTTGGAAAATCCTAGTTCTTTCAATTAAAGTTGGATTTTTGTGCTCCACGTTGAAAATCCGGTCTATCCTTTGGGCTTAAAAACAAAATATTTTAATTTTTTGTTTTTTATCTGATTCTTTAGGTTGACTTTTAAGTATCTGCAACCGTACAAATATTAAATTTGATGAGGGCTCCCCTTTAGCATCATTTGGTGACGAAATTATCGGACGAATTCTCTACTCTAAGACAGGAAATATATAAGCAACTTCTTGGAAAATTAAAGTGATTCTTCTGCCTGATAAAAAAATAGAAATCCGACAAATTTAGATGCGAGAAATGTCTGAATAATGCGAAATAATTAAGATCATGATATAGTATAGCGTTTTAATGAATTGTTTACAATTAATATTACATGCTAATCCAAATATTTAAAAGCATGCTTAAATAATAAAGGATCTTAAATTTTTCCTAAAAAAACAAATTTGTTATTTCTGGACGTTGACGTACATAGTATGCACATTCATGTGGCCAAGCGATAACAATCCAAAGCTTGTTTCGCGCGGATCCCCGAACGACACGATTCGCGTTCGGACAGGATAGATTCGGGCATGCAAAAAAAAACGAGGTTAGCATAAAATAGAAAAAAATGTAAAGATGAGAATGAGAACACTTAAATGTATTACCATAAGCTAAATGCAGTCTAATTATTAATTAAGTATGTTAGTAGTAAAGTTTTAAGATGGAAAGCAGTGTTAGCGCTAGAAAATACATGATAAAATCTATTATAGTTTTAACATAAAACTCTTAAATGGTCATACAATGCAAAATTCGTTCTACATAGGGGAAGAGCAAACGGGATGTAACTACGGGTTAGTCTAAAGGAAATGGAAAAGGTAAGTCGCGATATTAATTTTGACGAATCAATATCTCCATTAATAAGACTAAAAATAAATAAACTGCCAAGCATTATTCTACGGTTAGCTAAAGAAGATAGGTTTATTAAAAGAAGTCTACTACTATAAGACGGCAATCCCACTTCAGCATTTCAGTTCAAGTCACGCAAATAAGCAAATAAGCGGAAATAAAAAGATGGCCAAGTGTGGATTAACTCTATAGAAGGACATCACAACACGTTTAGAACAATTTAAATTTAAGAAGTTCACTTTGCACCCTTATTGATATAATTAATATATGTTGTGCATAAACATTCATATATAATGTAGATAACAGGGTGCAATATGCATCTTCGAACATGTTATTGATTGGTTAAACTATGAAGACCGACGTCATTATTTCGTAATGTTGTACAGATTGAATTTGTTGCTTTCTGCGTGGTTTCGATAAAGGTTTTTAGTAAAAAAAAGAACAGCTATAAGAACTCAATTCGAAAGCTGCCGATTTACTAAAACGTTCCGTTTCTCTAGGGTTATGAGGCTCTTGAATGGAAGCCATTTCGACCAAAGAGATAATAATATCTAATAGTAATAATAATAATAATATCTCCACCATTTATGTATGACTTCTGAATATAAAGATTTCGAAACGTAATTTTTTCAACATTTTACCTCTTCATTTAATTTTCGGTCAAATGTTTTTAAAATTTTGTAAGATATAATGGTCATGGGTAAATAAGCAAATATCATGCGTTTGGATTCAATTCATAGTGAAATTCGCGTAATTCCACTTATTGATTAAAGAAACCCACGTGCTCGTTTATTCTGTACGTTTTGTAAACATGGCAGTCATCTTGGATCTTGCTTTTTGATATTTAAATAATTATGATGAAATTTGACTACTTCATGAATGATGCCGTAAGAATGACTAAGTCGACCACTTTCACTCACAGATTATAAATTATCGTCAATTAGAATTGGAAAAAGTCCTTTAAATTTAATTTTTTGCCAAATTTTTGCTGTATTTTTTAAATTTTTTGCTTAAAATATATGTGACGGATTGAAGGAGTTATCTTCGTTTCTATAAAGTATAATTATACGAGATCAGCAAAATTTTTAAATGCAATGTCTGTGTCCCGTAGGTCTATCTGTCCATGTACAAAAGAGTGTAAATATCAAAATTTTAGATCTCCGACCACATAAACTATATATATTCTTGATCAGTGTCAACAGCCGAGACGATATAGACATGTCCATCTGTCCGTCTGTCCATCTGTCCGTCTGTATGAACACCTAGATATCAGAGACTATAAGAGCTAGAGCTACCAAATTTGGGGACAGTACTCCTATAGGTCCTACGCAAAAGAAAGCTACAGTCGAGAGTGCTCGACCGTATGATACCCGCAACCCATTTCGAGAGAAAACAAAAAATTTAAATGTTATTTTAACAAAAAATATACCAAAAATATACTGAAACTTGTGTTTTGTTTGTATATGTCGGCGGCAAGGGTGTTTTCCATCTTGATGCTTTTATTGATTTTCGCAGCTGCACAGCGAGTTCCGTTTGGTTCGAATACTCAAGCTCAACTAACTCTTGCATACGCGCTCACGTCATAAACTCACTCAAGTCGAGCGTATACAGCCATCTCTGTCTTACTCAAGACTCTTGGTATCTTACCATCGGACCTCACTCAGCAGCAGAGCGTCTCTGCCTCTGCTGCCGTGCATTCGCTCAATATCAACGAGTAAAGCAGAAGCAGGGAATTCCCCGAATTCCCAAATTACCAGAATGCTACATTTATTGAGAATCACACTACGACACGGCCTTCCTGACCTATCACACGTCCTCGTGTGTTTAGCTTTCAATACCACGAGACTCAATTTCTCTTTAAACTTTTCTTTATTTTTAAACAGATATTTTTATTTCATGTATTGGACAAAAGCTTTCAAAATAAAAATCACTTATATAAATATCAAATATTCTGTATTCATTACATTTCTTCAATTAAACATAATCTTATTAATTCATTTAGTTATTCTTTAATAACATTATTCTCTTTTGTAAAATAAAACATTTGTGCATTTCCTTTGACACATTTTAACAATTGTGTAATTCCTGTAACACATCTTACAATATAACATTAGTGTAGTTCCTTTAACACTTTTTAACATTTGTGTAGTTCCTTTAACACATTACAATGACTTTAGTGTAGTTCCTTTAACACATTACAATAACTTTAGTGTAGTTCCTTTAACACTTTTTTTTTTTTTATGTTTATCTTTCCATATTTTGTTTGGCTTGTTTTCTTAGATCTTCTCTGTCTATTTTGTCATCAACTTTTTCATCTATTGGTAGTAAGCCAAAAGGTCTAGCTTCCTTACCAATTAACAATTCTAATGGGCTAAACTTAGTTACTCTATTCGCCGTACAATTCATTGCCAATTGCACCTCGGCCAACGCATCCTGCCACGATCTCTGACCGGTTTCCACAGCCGTCAACATACTTTTGAGTGTACTCATTACTCGCTCGACCTGACCATTGGCCCTACTCGCACCGGTGGCAATTAAATGCAAATTAATTTTTTGAGAGTAACAAAACTCACGAAAATCTGAACTTGCAAAACAACGACCTTGATCCGCTATAATTCGGGTAGGCAAGCCAAATAAGGAAACAACTGATCTTACGGCCTTAACACAACTTTCCGTATCTATTTTCAAAGTGTGGTAAAAATAAACAAATTTTGTAAATGCGTCTATTAAGACAATAACGTATTCTTTTAAGTAATTTTTACCACTCAATTTTCCTGTTATGTCAATATGTACCGTGTGCCACGGTATATCTATTTTGGGAATAGAATGTAACTCTGCCTGCATTTTACCTACGGGTGGCTTCGATAGTTTACATGTGATACAGTTTTCTACGAACCGACGCACATATTTTGACATGTTTTCAAACCAATAATAGCTATAAACCTTATCTAATGTCTTTTCCCATCCCAAATGCATTATTGACATGATTGATAATTGCCCATCTAAATGACCTTGGAATTACCGGTAGACATTTAGTTTTACCATTTCGCTGTATTTTCTTATGCAAAATACATTTTCGTAATTCATAGGTTTTATCTAAATTATCTGGTAATTCATTACTTCTTAATTTAGTTGATATATCTAAAATCTCACTATCACGCTGTTGCTCCGAAATTAACCAGTTGTCGGTTACCTCAGTCAAATTTATTCGTTTCTCAGGTATTTTATTCTGAACACTATTTTCCTCAGGTATTTTATTCTGAACACTATTTTCCTCAGGTATTTTATTTTGAACATTATTTTTCTCAGGCACTGGATTCCGAGATAGACAATCTACGTGCGCCATTCGTTCACCCTTTCTGTACTCTAAGTCAAAGTCAAACGATTGCAAAAATGCCCACCACCTATGTACCCTCGGCGTTAAGTCGAGTTTTGTGCGACTAGCCTTCAAAGAATTGCATTCTGTATATACGACAAATTTACGTCCCTGCAAGTAATGGCGGAAATGTCGGATACCATTAACTACCGCTAGCGTCTCTAATTCATAAGAATGATATTTTGACTCGGCAGGAGACGTGCATTTACTAAAATACTCAACGACATGGGGTTTGTTATCAATTTTGTGCAATAGTATAGCTCCATAGCCAATTGAACTGGCGTCAGTGTGCAACTCAATTGCGTATTGCGGGTCGAATATGATCAAAACGGGTGTCTGTGTCAACACAGATATGATTTTAGCTCGTATTTGCTCGTGGTCTTGTTGCCAAGTGAAAGTTGCAATTTTCTTTGACGTTAGGTGATACAAAGGCTTAAGCGTCTCCGAAAATTTTGGAACGAACTGTCTGAAATATGAAGCCAATCCAATAAATTGTCGTAACTGCGACACAGATTGTGGAGGCGGTAAATCAATCAATGCTTTTATCTTACGTGCGTTTGGCCTAATTTCCCCGTTGCTTATTTCGAACCCCAGATACTCTATACGAGTTTTAAGGAAGGAGCACTTAGTTACATTAAACGAAAATCCGGCATTACTTAATGTTTCGAGTACAGTATGCAACCGTTCCAACGCCTCTTCTTTGGTTTCGGCTATAATCAACACATCATCAATATAAACGATGGCATATGTGTGTGCTAGAGTTCCTAATGCTCTTATTATGGCCCTCTGGAACACAGAAGGTGCATTTTTCAAGCCAAAAGACATGGTCAAAAACTCGTACTGCCCTTCTGGCGTTACAAACGCGGTTCGCTCTATTGAATTTTCATGTACTGGAATTTGGTAGAAACCACTGGCCATATCTAAGCTCGAGAAACATTTAGCACCGCGAAGCCTGGCAATCTGGTCCGCGATAAGAGGCAACGGATACCTATCAGCAACGGTATTTTCATTTAATATCCTATAGTCCACACAAAGACGATCAGTGCCGTTTTTCTTCTTTACCAACATCATAGGGCTGGCGAAAGGTGAGCAACTTGGACGAATAATATTTGCTTTTAATAATTCATCAATTTTACAGCGCACATGGTTTTTTTCTTCCTCGCTTAGCCTGTAAGGACGTCGTTGTACTGTCTTTAGTGGGTCTATTAAACAAGTAAGAAAGCTACAGTCGAGAGTGCTCGACCGTATGATACCCGCAACCCATTTCGACAGAAAAAAAAAAACATAAATGATATTTTAACAAAAAATATACCAAATATACTAAAACTTGTTTTTTGTATATATTTGAAAATAGCGGGTAAAAATCCACAACACCGTCACACTGTCAACTAAACAAACAAAGCACGGGCAGCTGCAAGTGAATTTTGCATATAACATTGATTCTTTAATAACTTCCTTGTTTTTCATTCGATCTCAACCAAATTCACAGGAATCATTGAGAATATAATTATTATTATGCATACCAAAATTCAATGCTCTAGGTCTATTATTACGGCTTTTACAGACTTTTGGGGGCGGAAAGGGGCGTGGCATCCAACTTTTGAAATAAACTTGATCTGCGTAGGACCTATAGGAGTACTGTCCCCAAATTTGGTAGCTCTAGCTCTTATAGTCTCTGAGATCTAGGTGTTCATACAGACGGACAGACGGACATGGCTATATCGTCTCGGCTGTTGACACTGATCAATAATATATATAGTTTATGTGGTCGGAGATGCCTCCTTCTGTCTGTTACATACATTTTCTGTTGGCACTAAGTTATAATACCCTTCTACCCTATGGGTAGCGGGTATAATTAATTTCTAACTGCCCTGTCGAGAATCGAGTTTTTGGAATACCGCTGATAAACCAATCAGAGTATCACTTTGGGATATTTGTTAAGGCCATTTTATCGGATTCGACTAAATCAATATCAGCATTTATAATATCTCTGTAATCAGTTACAGTCAAAACATCTACCCTTTTTATACCCGCTACCCATAGGGTAGAAGGGTATTATGACTTAGTGCCAACAGAAAATGTATGTAACAGGCAGAAGGAGGCATCTCCGACCACATAAACTATATATATTCTTGATCAGTGTCAACAGCCGAGACGATATAGCCATGTCCGTCTGTCCGTCTGTATGAACACCTAGATCTCAGAGACTATAAGAGCTAGAGCTACCAAATTTAGGGACAGTACTCCTATAGGTCCTACGCAGATCAAGTTTATTTCAAAAGTTGGATGCCACGCCCCTTTCCGCCCCCAAAAGTCTGTAAAAGCCGTAATAGACCTAGAGCATTGAATTTTGGTATGCATAATAATAATTACATTCTCAATGATTCCTGTGAATTTGGTTGAGATCAAATGAAAAACAAGGAAGTTATTAAAGAATCAATTTTATATGCAAAATTCACTTGCAGCTGCCCGCGCTTTGTTTGTTTAGTTGACAGTGTGACCATAACGGTGTTGTGGATTTTTACCCGCTATTTTTAAATATATACAAAAAAACAAGTTTTAGTATATTTGGTATATTGTTTGTTAAATTATCATTTAAGTTTTTTGTTTTCTCTCGAAATGGGTTGCGGGTATCATACGGTCGAGCACTCTCGACTGTAGCTTTCTTACTTGTTGTTTTATAAATTTGGAATTTGTCGGCGTCTATTGTTACTCCAAAGGCCTGGCTAAGGATTTCACGACCAACCAACACATCGTATTTCAGATACTTATCCATAATTACACGTAACAAAATTTCAAAGCAGTATTGTTCAATATTTATATTACATAATACTTGCTGAGTACTACAAATGGCATCATTACTTATACCGTTAAGTTTTACAATGTTGTTTATTCTTTTTCCCTTAAATTTATCCATAGCGCTTTCCTTCACTAAAGAGCATTCAGCACCCGAATCAAAGCAAAATGGAATAGACTCACCGGATGCCCTTATTATTCCAGATGGCGGAGCTACTGTGCAGATATCTACCCGCTTCTCATACATTCGGCCTTTTGGACAAGCAGATGCAAAATGTCCTATTTCGTCACACTTGAAGCACTTAACACTTGAGCGATCCTTCGGTCCAGTCATGTTGCTGCCGCTGTGGATTTTGCCTTTGCTCTGGCCCTTCTCCAAGCGAGCACGACATTCGGCGTATTTATGGCCAGCCTTTCCACAATAATTGCATTTCATCGGTGTCGGAAACTTGGACTTCTTGCGCTCCGAGCCTGTTGAATCGTCGTCCATACTGCGCTTTTTGAAAGAGTGTGCGTGTAACTGTTGTTGTAGCTCATTGCGAGTTTTCACGTTGTTTGTAAAAACCCAGCGCGTCAACTTGTTGTCTATTTGCGCCATGTGAGCCAGAGTCACGGATACCGCTATTTCTTCCAAATCCTTGGTTTTCCATTTTGACATAAGTAGCGTCACAATACGGCTGCCGTATTCGGCGAAGCCCTCCTCCGGCTTTGGTCGACCATTCAGAACATTTAATAGCATGGCGGCAGAAGTCTCAATTCCAACAAAGCGTTGTGATGCGCAGCCTTCTAGTGCCTTGCTTAGTTATTAAAGAATCAATTTTATATGCAAAATTCACTTGCAGCTGCTCGCGCTTTGTAAGTTTAGTTGACAGTGTGACCATGTCGTTATGTTATGGATTTTTATAACAGCTATTTTCAGATATATATAAAAAATAAAGCAAATTTCAGTATATTGGTATATTTTTTGTTAAAATATCATTTCTGTTTTTTGTTTTCTCTCGAAATGGGTATCACACGGTCGAGCACTCTCGACTGTAGCTTTCTTGTTATACCCGCTACCCATAGGGTAGAAGGGTATTATGACTTAGTGCCAACAGAAAATGTATGTAACAGGCAGAAGGAGGCATCTCCGACCCCATAAAGTATATATATTCTTGATCAGCGTCAACAGCCGAGACGATATAGCCATGTCCGTCTGTCCGTCTGTCCGTCTGTATGAACACCTGGATCTCAGAGACTATAAGACATAGAGACACCAAATTTGGCAAAAAGGTTCCTTCATACCCTACGCAGGTCAAGTTTATTTCAAAAGTTGGATGCCACGCCCCCTTCGCCCACAATAAGCATTTATCTAGAGAAAGTCAAGTGTTTTTTTATGTAAATCGCGAATAACTCCAAAAGTTCTTTGTGCAATGATGTGTAATTTGGTAACCCATCTGCGCTTGACACTTAATATACCCTGTAATTTTGGTACAAATCGGATAAGTAGAACAAAAGTTATTCGTGAAATTATTTATCAAAATTTTTGTGCCCAGTGCATATGGACGTTTTAAGTGTGTGAATGACCTAGAGATATCAAATTTGGTGACAGTATTCATGTAGCTCTTACGCAGATCAAGTTTGTTTTAGATTTTTGCCACGCCCCTTTCCGCCCCCAAAAACTGTAAAAGCCGTAATAATAGACCTAGAGCATTGAATTTTGGTATGCATAATAACAATGATAGTCTGAATGACTCCTGTGGTTGAGATCGAATAAAAAACGAGGAAGTTATTAAAGAATCCATTTTGTATGCAAAATTCACTTGCAGCTGCTCACACTTTGTTTGTTTAGTTGACAGTGTGACCATGTCGGTGTTGTGGATTTTTTCCCGCTATTTTCAAATATATACACACAAAACACAAGTTTCAGTATATTTGTGGTATATTTGTTGTTAAAATATCATTAGAATTTTTTTTTTCTCTCGAAATGGGTTGCGGGTATCATACGGTCGAGCACTCTCGACTGTAGTTTTCTTACTTGTTTTTAGTTGTCATTCGTAGAATTTTGGAATGTTATTAGCACTTGGCGCTTCGCTGTTTGTGTTAGCTAATGAGCTCAAATTCGCTTTCCAGACATTTTGTCACTGCCGAAAATAATGACATTGTTGGTTTTTGTGGCGATTGCTTCACTTCTCTTGCGTCGTAGTAAAAGATAACCATTATGCTAACACAAAACTCATTTTTGTTGTTGTGTAGGTTGTGTTGGTTGATTGTAGAGTGGAGGGGGTGGTTACATTTTGGTGGGTGATTGTCAAAACATTTCGACCGTTATTTATTTTTTTTTGCCGGTTTGCTTTTCATTTTGTTTTTCTCTGTTCTCCTTCAAGTCGTTCTCTTCTATATGTAACGTGCTCACATCTTACCCATTATGGTGTGTATGAGCGAGATGAATATAGTGTAAGCCATATGAAAACCAGTTTTTTTTGTACGTTGCAATTTAAATACATAAGTCGCGTTTTTTTTTTTTTTTGCACAATACTTCCTCTTTCACTCAATTTAAGATGCTTTTGTACAAGGTGCGCCATCTTTAATGTCAAAATCTAAACACTACATACCTGTGGTTATTAAGAACCGATTGATTGTAGTAGAGGACACAAAAACTAGATTTATTTATTGTATCATTTGCTTTACAATAACCGAACGCTCTCAGATGGGGATGGGGGTTTGTATTTAATCGTTATCAAGTTTTCTTGCACAGATGTACAATTATATAGTAGCTAAACATATTGAAATTTCGTTAATAGGAGGTTTATTCTTTAATTTTGAATCCGGGATAGGAGAAGATGGTTAAGTCAGTAAAACTAATTTGCTAATTGTTGGGAGATATACGTTTTTATGTATTTCATTTTGTTGTGCAAAGCATATTAAAATTAAAAGTGCAGTTTACAGCGGGGCAGCTGCAGTTACTCTCATTTATCTTTAGCGTTCACAAATAGTAACATATTATATAGATGCCGCTGATCTGTAAATTGACAAGTCTCCTCGATTACATATTTTGTATCGCAGCGAAACCCCTGTGGTCGAGAAGGTGGCCGCCGAGGGGGTTGATTCTGTAAAGATGGATAAAGATACCGTCGCAGTCGAAGAAGCAGCAGCTGTGATCGCTGAAACGTCGACCACTACAGAGAATGGCGCTGTTGGTGAGGAGGATTCAAGTAGCAGCCCTGACGGTGCCAAGGAAAATGGTACTGAATGTAGCACTGAATCTGCTCCCGCTGCCCCTGAAGCTGTAGAAGTTGAGAAAAAGGTAGAAGTACCAGCAGCAGCAGCTGGGGAGGAACCTGCTGGTGGTGAAGAGAAATCAGATGAACCCAACACTGTCAGCGAGGCAGCAGCACCAGTCATTGAAGAATCAAAAGGTGTGTTATCCCTTAAGTTTTACTACCTTTTTTGAAGCTAACTTTGCCTTTCCAACACACAGATAATACGCCCGCTGCCGAAGCCGTGAAGCGAAAGGTTGACGAGGCCACTGTCAAAGCTGATGAGGTCGTTGCCACGCCGGAGAAGAAAGCGAAATTGGACGATGCCACCAGCACGAAGGATGATGTTCAAAATGGTTCCGAAGCCAGCGAGGTGGCTGCCTAAAGTAGTCGCACCGCGTAACTAAATATAAAATATACTAATACACATCAATCAACATACAAGAATCACACAAAATGGGCTCCCACACACACACTTGTGCACGTGTAAGATTGTGTGTGTGGCGCATAGTCCTCTTATAACAACAATCCTGCATAAGAGCGTAGTCTTAAAACCCTACCGATTCTCTCTGACTCTACTAACACTCAGCAACAAGAAAAATCAATTATCATTTAAAACTTACTTAAAAACAAAACAAAAACTTAACCATAAAGAGCAAAAGTAAATGTATGAAAATATGCATTTTAAGCGGAAAAATAAGTAAACAAGAGTTGTAAAGAAAGGCATCAAACTTAATGATAATAAAAGTAGAAATGAAACAAACTTTGCAGGTCTTGTAAAAGTAGATGAAAAAATATATTTAAAAAAAATATTCAAATTACGTACACTTTGTCATTTTAAAGATTTCATTCTTAATTTTATGTATGGTCCTCTATATTATATATGAATATTTATATATAAAAACGAAATTCCTATGATTAAAACTCGGAAAATCCCAAGAAGCTGCCCTCTTAAATATTTTACATTTAAATAAAAAAGTATGTCAAACAGTTTGCCTAAATAATGTTAGTGCTGATTCACAGATTTGACAAAATGAAATATTATATTTAAAAAATTCAAATATTGGTCGATTTATCTATATATTCATTCGCATACATCTCAAAATATATGAAAGTTTTGTATGTACTAGATTGGGCGTTAATTGAGTAACTTGTGATTTGTTATTTACTCGCCCCGTTTTTCCGCTTACATTTTTTGTTAGATTATTCAAATAGTCTTAACAAGGGGTAGCAGCTCAAATCAACTCGAAAATCTGATCAATAAATATATTGACAGCAGCAAATTCGCAAAACAATCTGAATTAAGGATACTGGATTATTTAGGCTGCAAAAAATAACACCTAAGCCATTCAAGAACATTGAAAATAAATCAAATAAGAAACACCCAAAACCAAATGATTATCTACTTTATGAAGGTCTTGCGCTTCAATGCAAACATGCAAGAACTTCTTCCGAGACCAGACCTCTCAGAAATTGATGTTACTTTAACCCCCATTTCACGGATTCCTAAAAATCATTTTTTAAAATCTTTGGAAGATGCTGCCGATTAAGAGTCGATGTGTTAGACGACCCCCAGACATATCGAGTTGGAAAATCCTAGTTCTTTCAATTAAAGTTGGATTTTTGTGCTCCACGTTGAAAATCCGGTCTATCCTTTGGGCTTAAAAACAAAATATTTCAATTTTTTGTTTTTTATCTGATTCTTTAGGTTGACTTTGAAGTATCTGCAACCGTACAAATATTAAATTTGATGAGGGCTCCCCTTTAGCATCATTTGGTGACGAAATTATCGGACGAATTCTCTACTCTAAGACAGGAAATATATAAGCAACTTCTTGGAAAATTAAAGTGATTCTTCTGCCTGATAAAAAAATAGAAATCCGACAAATTTAGATGCGAGAAATGTCTGAATAATGCGAAATAATTAAGATCATGATATAGTATAGCGTTTTAATGAATTGATTACAATTAATATTACATGCTAATCCAAATATTTAAAAGCATGCTTAAATAATAAAGGATCTTAAATTTTTCCTAAAAAAACAAATTTGTTATTTCTGGACGTTGACGTACATAGTATGCACATTCATGTGGCCAAGCGATAACAATCCAAAGCTTGTTTCGCGCGGATCCCCGAACGACACGATTCGCGTTCGGACAGGATAGATTCGGGCATGCAAAAAAAAACGAGGTTAGCATAAAATAGAAAAAAATGTAAAGATGAGAATGAGAACACTTAAATGTATTACCATAAGCTAAATGCAGTCTAATTATTAATTAAGTATGTTAGTAGTAAAGTTTTAAGATGGAAAGCAGTGTTAGCGCTAGAAAATACATGATAAAATCTATTATAGTTTTAACATAAAACTCTTAAATGGTCATACAATGCAAAATTCGTTCTACATAGGGGAAGAGCAAACGGGATGTAACTACGGGTTAGTCTAAAGGAAATGGAAAAGGTAAGTCGCGATATTAATTTTGACGAATCAATATCTCCATTAATAAGACTAAAAATAAATAAACTGCCAAGCATTATTCTACGGTTAGCTAAAGAAGATAGGTTTATTAAAAGAAGTCTACTACTATAAGACGGCAATCCCACTTCAGCATTTCAGTTCAAGTCACGCAAATAAGCGGAAATAACAAGTAAGAAAGCTACAGTCGAGAGTGCTCGACCGTATGATACCCGCAACCCATTTCGAGAAAAAACAAAAAAATTAAATTATATTTAAACAAAAAACATACCAAATATACTAAAACTTGTTTTTTTGTATATATTTGAAAATAGCGGGTAAAATACCGCAACACCGTTATGGTCACACTGTCAACTAAACAAACAAAGCGCGGGCAGATGCAAGTGAATTTTGCATATAAAATTGATTCTTTAATAACTTGTTTTTTATTCGATTTCAACCAAATTCACAGGAATCATTGAGA